>MU284126.1:0-133646 GCA_022478815.1 Daldinia bambusicola
CATGTATTCGGAAGTACTTCGGATCGAATCCCTAATCTTGCCCGTTTTCCTAATTAAAGCGCAGCACCCCTTTGGGGTGCGTCGTCGAGTTTACGCAGACAGCACTAGTACCTACGCTAGGTACATGTGTAGTTGACATCATTCCCGGCTGTAGTATCGCAACATAAATGGCTAGGTTGTTTCCGAGCTGGGCCGATAGCTTAGGTATACATAGTATCTCTATAGCAGTTTCTAACGTTTATTTTTACGCGATACTTTTTTCCTCCCCTCTCTTGACTGATCCTACTGCTTCTTCACTTTCAACTAACTATAAGTGCAATCTCTAAAGGTTAAATACCTCAATTGAATTTTAACACCTTAGATACTTGATACACTATAACAAAACCAATATGGCGACCACATTGTTTCGAGCTGCTCCCTCAGTACGAGCTGCTTTGCGCGCCAGCTCCATGAAACCCGGCGTTGCCGCACTGGCTAGCACTTCTTTTGTCAGAGGCAAGGCAACTTTGCCCGACCTCTCATGTACGTATCAGCCAAGTCACAAGTTATTATCATTCTTTGAGAGCTCGATTGGCTAACACAAACCACACAGATGATTATGGCGCACTCGAACCCTACATCTCCGGAAAGATCATGGAGCTTCACCACAAGGGTCACCACCAGACCTACGTCAACGGCCTGAACAGCGCGCTGGAGACGATTGAGGAGGCTAAGGCCAAGGGCGACGAGATTCAAGCAGCTGCCACTGCTCCTCTACTCAACTTCCATGGAGGCGGACACAAGAACCACACCCTATTCTGGGAAAACCTGGCTCCCAACAACAAGGGAGGCGGTGGTGAGCCCGAAGGTACTCTGAAGTCGGCCATCGAAAAAGACTTCGGCTCCTTCCAGAACCTCCAGAAGCAGATCAACGCAGCCTTGGCGGGTATCCAAGGAAGCGGCTGGGCTTGGCTGGTCAAGGACAAGGCTGCTGGCACCCTCCAGGTTATCACCAAGGCCAACCAGGACCCGGTCATTGGAAACCAAATCCCGCTGCTAGGTATCGACGCTTGGGAACACGCCTACTACCTACAATACCAGAACCGCAAGGCCGAATACTTCAATGCCATCTGGAATGTCATCAACTGGGGCACCGTCGCTAAGAGATTGGAGAAGGCGTAAGCAGTAGCAGCTTCACTGTGGATGATGAAACGATACGACAGATCAAGCCCTTCTTATATCCGAGTCTAATATGAACAGATCTACTAAGTGCCGAGGTACGCTAGGTAGTTTATGAATGAGCGACTTTGGGCGTGTATTGAGCTAGTATATTTTGTAATAAATATATAATCGTCTCAACTGGAGCAAGTCCGTATAGTATTAATTAGTTATTATCGTCTCTCTATTAATCTGTTCTTGTGCCCATATCTCTCAAAGCCGCGCAGGGCCTTTGTGCTTCGCTAATGTCGAAAAGTGGTATGCCACCTTGACCACGGAATCAGGGCTAACACGTTTCTCTCAGAGTAGAGAGTTAGCATTTATATCGTCGTGTAGTCTATGCACCTGGATTCATACTCTAGGATTCAGAACAGAGGATAACCCGAAAAATGCGAACTTCGGACGTTGTTGAACTATAATGAAAAACGCTCGACATATCCCTCACCTCCATTTTTCTCTTCTCGGTCATTAATCTGTGATTCTATGTGAAAGAATCCTCTAACGCTCATTATTGTATTATTTTTACTGCATACGTCTAATGTGAGGCAGTACTCTCACCATGCAAGTAGAAGATAACTTCGCCTCTATTCGTTTATGCCGCTTTACTTCCCGCCTTCTTGCGATCAGCCAAAATCTGTTCAGCTAGTTCCGAACACACTATTCATAGTCGTTAATAACTTTTGCCATTTAATAAAAAGTATAATATGAATGGAAAAGGTTGGGGGTTGGAGATTTTGGGGGGGAGAGAGAGGGGAATAGTAGTAAAAAGGGCTTTCAACTTACACTTCTGAATACTGGTACCACCAAGCAATTTAATAACAGATACATCCTTGCCGATGGTCTTGAAGATCCATCCACGAATCTCAACAGCGGCAAGCGAGTCGACGCCTAGTTCGGAAATGCTCTGGTCCGGATTAATGGTCTCCTCGGGTAGCTGGAGGAGCGTCTGTAACCGTTCCGTGAAAGCTGCCAAGATAGCCTGAGAGATGGCATCCGATTCTGCGAGGGCCGCGATGGTGTCCTTTAGGCTTTTTCGCGTGCCTACTGCCTCAGCGCTCGCGTCCTCCGTGTCTTGTCGTGTGTAGTGACCGAATCTCGGGTCCTGATGCCAATGCAGGGGATTGGGGTCCGAGGGATCGAATCGGCGAAGACCAGTTGTAAGGTCTATAGGAGCCTTCTGCTGTCCAGGGCGACCTGTGAGAACAGCTTCGATAAACATGTGGTGGATGTCGCGCTCTGAAATTGGCGGGTATCCTTCGCGCTCCAGACCAGCGTATAGCTCCTCCTTTTCTCGCTGCAGGAAGCCGAGACCATAGATGACGCCAATGTTCAATACCGAACCCGCAAGTCCGAGCTTCCGGCGCATACCCGCCAATCCATTCATGTACATGTTGGCTGCGGCGTAGTTGGATTGGCCCGGGTGGCCACCGATCGCAGCGAAGGACGACGTCATGATGAAAAACTCCAGGTTCGGATCGTTGAATACGGTGTGAAGATTATGAGACCCTACGGTCTTGGGGCGTAGGACTCGTTCCCACGTGTCAATATCCATCTGTGCGAAGACGCGATCATCAAGAACCATAGCACCGTTGGCTACGCCACCAACGGGAGGCATCGACTGAGATAGAGCATCCTTGAATTCCCGTACGCTGGTGAGGCTGGTAACGTCACATTTTCGCACCTCTATCTTCGCATCGTGGGCGTACGATAGTTCGCCTATCCATTTGGAATCCGTCTTCGGGTTGCGACTCGCCAAGACAATGTTCCTTGCGCCGTATTTGAGGAGTAGGTAACATAAACTTTGACCAAAGTCCTTGGTCAGTCCGACTAACACGTACGTCCTATCAGCGCGGAAAAGTTGCTCTGTGGTAAAGTACTTCGTAGTAAGTTCAACGTTCCGATTAGCTCTCCAGTCGAGGACGTGGAACAACGACGACGGTATCTCGGCACTTGTTTGTAGGTCCGGGAGTGAAACGGTATTATAGTCTACAGGTCGTTGTGGATTTGTGATATTCGATCCCAAGGCCCTCATGACTGCCACTCTCCAACCAGTCTTCCAGAAATAGTCCTGCTTGTTATCGACTTGGGATGTACTGCGAAGGCCTAACAGTGTATTACGAGAGTAGTACTTGCAGTTATCCGGAAGCAGCTCTGAAATCTGCTGTGAAAGCCTGGTGCGTTCTTGAGATTGGAGGTCGAAGATGACAGCTCCTGATGGCGGGAATATACCCTTAATAGTCCAAGCTGATGTACGCGGATGTAAGAACAAGGCATCATCTTGCTCTGATTTCGTGGTGGTATACCAAATAACGCGACCCGATACAACTTCCCTGACGCACTCAACTAGTAGCGGATCGGCATCAATGAGAATTACACGTTGCTTCCCAGCTTGGGCTGCAACCATATCAGCCATCAAGTATCTCATAGAAAGCGAGACCAGGCGTGGTCCAACATTAATGCCTTCTCGAATGGGGTGGACATGCTCCTCTAGGAGTCGAAGGCACGAACTATTCTTCTGAGATATAGCTATCATGCATGCGCCGGTGTTCAAGTCTTGACCGAGACACAAGTAAGCTGAAGGTGAGCTACCGAGGTTCAAATTCAAAGCTACCACCGAGCTATAATCAACCCGGACCGAAACATGATTAGGGTGTAGGGCATGAAGGTTGTCACATTCGAGCTTCGCCTCGTAGCGAACCACACCGCCAGGAAAGGCACACGGAATTACTTCGATAGCCTCCTTAAGAGTATTGACGGAGTTGGAAACAACGCGTCGCAAAGAGTTGACTTTGTCATTCGATGCCTTCAGGGGTACGACACGCGGGATGATCCGACGTCCATTTTCAACGTGGATCTCTCGCTCATCAATCCAGAGAGCGTCAGTGCTATCTTTACCAATCGCCATTAAGCGAACGAAGTTATCCGCTATCAGATCCCCGGATCCAGCAACCTGATCTAGATCAAGCATCTGTAGCGTCAAGCTCGGAATCTCGGCCGAGACCGTACGCGTAAATCCAAAGGTGGCAGCGTGATCCGGATTTCCAAGGCGAGCATTACACGTAACCCACATGACCTTCATATTCGGTCTGAGAAGTTCTCGTAACTGATCTAGCGTCCGCTGTGTCATGTTTGACATCAGGGGCTTGTCAAGATCTGTTAGGATAATAGCAGCAGTGCAGCTGCTGTTGACATCTGAATCGACGCTGTCAAATGCATCTCGGAAGGTGACTTTGTTGCACAAGAATAGGAGATTTTGGTGCAATATCTTAGCAATGGCGGTGCTAGACGATTCATTACCGCCAATGATAAGCAAGTGATCTGTAATGATTCCGCGTCTAGCTCTAGTTGGCTCGCCCATAAGATCGAGCTCTGGGGAGCTCAACTGCCGAACCATTATCGAATATCCAGCATAGTAAGACTGGTTGCAGTTCTTAGCAATCTGAGCGAAGCCATAAGCGTCGAGGGTGTCTGGCCACTGAGGTGGCGTTGGCGCCTCAGCTCTATGATTATTTTGTTTCGAAGTTTGAAGTGATCGAATTTGGATCTGTCGCTTAGGGAATTGTACCAGTAGTAAGAAGCCTCCAGGCCTCATGATATCCCTGATACTCTTCAATGTTTCCGTCACGTGTGCGTCGTCGAGTTCCGACGCCGACAACAAGACAAGATCATAGACATTATCTTGTCCCAGTTGAGGCTTGAGGTCCGCCGAAAAGTCTAATGTCGATCGGCTAATTTTGCTAGAAGATCCTTCAAGGTTGGCAGGCCGACCTACACTCTCGGTTATTCGGGCAGCAATAGTAAAGGAAGAGTACGACGAATCGAGAGCCGATAGGATTTCTACAAGAAGTTCACTCTCAGGTCCGACCAGGCTAAGAATGTTCATATTTGGATATCGATGTGTAATCTGCTTCGCAATCCGTCCAACATGTTGGTGAGAGTAGGTCATATAGTTCGTTTCGCCGACAAGTGCTTGAAGAATATCCAACACGGGGTCTGGCTGATGATCTTCAAGCGCGCGAATTAAGTTCAACCGATCATAGTAGTTTGAACGTTCCACGAATTGATCAATAGCCTCTTTAGTGTCAGAGGACCAGGAATCGGGGCCTACTGTTCCCAATATTATCGGAAACAGTTTCGCCAACTTCTCGTAGTAGAGAGAGAGGTCTGACGACTGCGCATGGGCATTGAGACTGTTCCTGACAAAAAATGTAGCCACGCGTGCGCAACTTTCGACAAGCACCGGGTCATGTGGATCGTATGCGATAGTTGGTAGCTTCTCTACACGAACGATCTCGTCGCTGGGGTCCAAGTCGGTGACAGTGTGCAGATACAGCTCATAATCGTCCTTGGGTAGAGTGTGAGCCAGAGCAGCAACCCTTAATCCTTCGACCTGGATTTCCATATCTCCATTTTCATTGAAAATTCCTATATCAACGTCGAAAGTAGCTTTGGAATTAGCGGCTGAAGGTTGGATGTTGACCATATAAGTGTCTACGATTAAACTGTCGCTTTTATTCGTCGTCAAGTTAAAGCGCACTCGTTCGATATATATGGGTAGGAAAGACGTCCAAAGAGACCTGTTAATAGCAGTTAGCGAGTGCGAAACGTTGAAAACATACCAAGGTTATGTAGACAGTTTATGAGAGACTTACCTATCACCGGGGAAAGCGTATGTCAAGAATGCTGATTGGAAACAACTGTCCAGCGTAGCAGGGCTAATCGATAACGTCGTCGTGTCTTCCGGATGGTGACGCTTTAAGGTCGCAGAGCAGTAGTTATAACGACGTTGGATAGAAGTGAGCGCCCTAAATGGTCCTGTGTACACCAACCCAGTGTGTTCCATCATCTTGTAGAAGGTTTCGGGAGTCGCACTCAACGCTTCCGATTCAGAGGCACACCGGGACGGAAGAGCAGCCGTACTAGGCTCGCCTAGGTAGATTTTGACATTTCCCACCATGTTCAATCGCATAGTTGTCGTTCCGTCAGCAGGACACGATGTCAAGGTGAAGTTTGCCCTGATTGCCGAGTTTGTGCTATCGTCCTTACTCTGCGGGAGGATATTAAGAGTAAACATTACTTCGACACCTGCAGACTCTCGTTCTATATCTATACCGCTGAAAATCTGCAAATCCTGTAGTTCGACTACCGAGGCTGGCCTGTCTCTGATGATACTTTGCGCTGCATCTAGTGCCATAATGCAATACGCCGAAGCCGGTAGAAGAGCATGGCCTTGGAAGCTGTGGTGCTCAACCCAGGGCAACTTCTCCGCCCTAAGCATGTTTCGCCATCTTAGCTCGTGCTCATTATCATCTCTGGTCCGAACACCAAGCAGCTCGTGAGGTGCTCCAGACTTATAATGGAATTGGCGCGAAATTCTGGACTCTCGATGATATATCTGAGAATGGTCCCATGGATATGTGGGCAGGTCGGTGAGGCGGGTGTCGAGAACGTCATATCTAAGCGAATTCTTGATATATGCACGTAAATCAGCTCCTCGTGTACCATAGTGAGACCACATGGCGCCGAGGAAGTCGGAGAAAGCTAGTGTGTCATCTTTGGATCGATCTAGCGGACTAAAGTAAAGAGTATTGGACCCCAAAAGCGTCGCCGTCTGCATAAAAGGGCCTTTGAGGGCTGGATGGGGCCCAACTTCCAGAGCACAGTCAAATGGGCCTTGTTGAGAAATAGCGTTTAGAGTAGCGTTGTGGAATCGCACCATTTGGACCATGTTGTCTTTCCAGTAGCCAATTTCGAGCTTTTCTCCGTCCATGTTTCGACCGTGGACGCTGGAAACCCAGATAACTCCGTTGTCCTGTTTATCCTGCTCAATGCCGCTACCCTGTAGGACCTCGATGTATTTGGCACCTGGTTTCGTCATATGGAACGAATGGTAAGCCGAGTCGACGCGAAGTAGCCTCGAAAATGTATGGTCTTTAGTAAGCTCGTCATGAGCTAATCTAATGGCCTCAATATCGCCAGAAAGCGTAACACTAGAGGCTGCGTTGTTTGCTGCAACCTGGAGTCTACCCTTAAACAAAGGCGTCTCGCAGAACTTCAAAGCTTCGGCCTCAGACATGCCTGCAGCAAGCATACCACCATTTTGTCCATCCGCATTACCAGCCAGATGTGCAACATAACCGCGATAGTATGAGATCAATATTGCATCTCGTTCAGAAAGTCTTCCTGCTACATACGCCGCTGCGATCTCTCCGGAAGAATGTCCGATTACTGTATGAAAGGTAATTCCCAAGCTTCTCAAGAGCTTCACCAGTCCTATTTGCAACGCAGTACAAAGAGGTTGAGATACGGCTGCGGTGTCGACGCGAGATTCACTCTCCTCCGCAAGAATTTGTTCCTCCAACGTCCAAGCTGGAGGGTGGCAACAGGAGCGTAATACCACGTCGAGATCACGAATGGCATTGCGATATATCCCATTGGTACAAAATAGTGACCTGGACATCGATGTCCACTGTGCACCTTGACCAGTGAACACTCCGATAATCTTTAGGTGGCCAGCCGCTGTAGAGCTTCGAGTCCCTGTGATATTAGATGTTGGCTTGAGCAGATCATTGAGGGTTTGAAGTGCCTGTGCCGTTGAATTTGCTGACACAGGTAATCGGTAGGGCAATGCCGTTCGGCGGGAATACAGGCTCCATGCCAATTGAGCATGATCAACATTTGGATGATGTAGAATATAGTCCCTGTACGACTCAACGACAGCCCGGAGCGACTTCTGTGAGCCAGCCGATAGGAGAAGAGGCAAGGAGAAATGAGCACCCCAGGACCTTTTCACCAACTGTACACCACTAGACAGCTTAATTCTGACGTTTTGTTCGAAAAGGCGATCGTGAATAAGCGGTTCATACGATTCGACGATTACATGGGCATTGGCACCCCCGAACCCAAACGAATTGACACTCGCTCTTTTCGGCTGGCCAATAGATGGGCGAGGCCAAGGAATCAGAGATGTCGGCACTTCGAGGCGCTTGCAAAACCGTTCAATATCAGGATTTATTTTGTCAAGGTGCAGGTTCGGGGGGACGGCCCCATGCTTCATAGCTTCGATGACTTTAAGCAGTCCAGCCAACCCGGCTGCACCTTCGGTGTGTCCAAGGACAGTCTTAACAGACCCAACTAACAAGCTCTTCGCGTTAGGATCAGAATCGAGACTTCCGCTCTCATCGAAAAGGGCGTTGTAAATGGCTTCGGCTTCTCTGGGATCACCGGCTGGCGTACCGGTACCGTGAGCTTCGAAGTATTGACACCGATCCTCAGGCTTCAGTAAATCCAGGCCAGTCTTCGAATATGTGTCTTTAATCAGCGCAGTTTGAGCTTGAGGATTTGGCAACGTAATTCCCTTTGTTCGTCCGTCCGAGTTGACTCCCGTTTCACGGATAATAGCGATGATCTCGTCGCCCGCTGCCAAGGCTCGAGAAAGGGGCTTAAGGAGAAATGCAGCAATGCCCTCTCCACGTGCGTAGCCGTCGGCGGCTGCATCCCACATTCGGCTTTTGCCAGTGGGACTGAGCATGTGTAGACTGGATTCTACAAGGAACTGTTCTGGAGTCATCATTATGTTTGTGCCTGTTACACAAGCCATAATGCTTTCCCCTGAGCGTAAGCTCAAGACGGCTTGGTGTAGAGCCACCAGACTCGAACTGCAAGCGGTGTCTATGGTCATAGAGGGACCCTGAAAATTATAGAAGTATGATATTCTGTTCGAAATGATGGAGCGAGCATTACCAGTGGCGTAATACTGGCTTGTGGACAGCTCATCTCGCTGAGATAGGGTATCATAGTCGGCAGTCATCACACCTGAGAAAACGGCGACATTCTTCCCGGAATATGTGTTTAGACTGTATCCAGCTGATTCCAAAGCTTCATAGACGACTTCGAGAATTAGGCGCTGCTGGGGATCGATGGCTTCTGCTTCCTTCGGTGTGATGTTGAACATATTGGCATCGAAGACGCGGTGATCTTGGTCTAGCCAGTATGCCTTGATGGAATTAGTTGTACCGTGGTACTCTCCGTCGGGATGGTAAAAGGCTTCAGCACTGAATCTCTCAGGAGGGACTTCTCGGGAGAGATCCGGTCCATCGCAAAGCACCCCCCATAGCTTGGCTGGCGATGTAGCACCGCCAGCGAACCGACAACTTACACCGACGACCGCAATTGGTTCTGTTGCAGGCTTTTTATACGCCATTGCAGACTGGGTTGAATACAAAAATGTGTGATGTATCAATCCAGGACAAATGATGTGAGTGTAAGGGGGGAGTAGAAAATAGACAGGTGAATAGTAACGTCAAGTGTCCACAAAACAAACAATAGTTTAGGGAGAAGTAAGAACAATGCTATTTTTTGTGTAGAAGTAGGCACAAGTTTGCATTATTCTTTTTTTCTTTAAGATGTGATTGTAGGGCAGAAAATTCAGTATTTGAAATTTTTTAAGAGGAAGTTATGCGGGTCTAGTTGTGGTGCGGAAAGAGGTTACAGAGGAGCGTTGCTATGGCAAGTGTCGTTAGGGGGAAAACTTGTGCTTGTCAGAGTCAAATCCAAAAGCTCGAGAAAGAACTGACGAAGGAGGACCTGCAATAAATAAGGAAACAGGACCATATTCTCGAGACTCAAGATAACAAGCAAAGACGTGATACGTGACTCCAGTCTAGTACTATGAAGTACACATGATCATATTAGTATAGGATTCACAGCCATGCCCTCAGCTATACGCCCAAGTACACACCGAGCTGTAAATTGTAGGAATATGTACGCGTTCTATACAAACACTATCTGTATTAACCTTCCCCAATAGGGACAACGTAGCTGAGGTGGAAATAAAACGAAGCTAGATTAGGAAAAAAAATACATTTGTTGAGCTGAACGAGTAAACTAAGATAGGGAATCTGACAGACTGGAACTCCGGTAACTCCATCGTATTACTGATCGTGAGTTGGCTGCGAACTCTGGTTTCAGGTCGCCAACGGAATAAGCTTCTTTTTAGCAGCCAATATGAATATAGCATCCTTTGTGTTAGGCTCTTTCAGGTTACCCTGAGGCCAGCCCTTTCAGCCCTAATGAGGCTATATCTGCCTTACATGGCCACGGCCAGGTCATGTTGAACTACAAGCACAGCCCCCCTGTACACTTCTCCTTCTGCATGACATTTTTTTATATTGACTTCTACCTAACATAAGTAAGTAAAGAATCCTCATATAGCGCTCCTGCCACACATATGTAGCTCAAGGCGCAGCGCTAATTTTGGGGGTTTACTGGTGCCAGTCTCATCAACCACCATCAACACTAAAAAGAAATCAGGATATAAGTATAGTTCGGAGGCTTAAACTTGTCAGTTGAGCAGCAATATTCTCCATAAGAACCCCCGTATCACCCCAGGACCCACCCCTTATTCGGGGTCTTTGTAAGGGATGAAACCCGAGATACCCGAAACCAACTTTGCCTATCATATATTAGTCGTTGAGCCGGTAGATCTGGATATGGCTCCCTCATATCGATAGCGTGACACCGTCCCACCCCTCTGGGAAACCCGTTCTCGTCGGGCATGCCTAGCGTTCTTATCGAGGCTTATCGAAAGGATCTACTTATCTCGGTGTCAAAATTGCTCTTGGTAAAATATAACACGTCGATATCACTGACTATCACCAGGCACCCTTGTATACTGAAACTGTTTGTGTCTGTTCTACGACTATATCTCAATCATGACTCAGGTAAGTGCCAATGCATTACGCTTGGCTTTGAGCAAGTAAACTGTAGTATAAGGGATACCTACCTAGTTTAGCAGGAAGTAATTTAATAGTAATTACTGCGCCAATCAGATACTAAAGATACTCTTCCCAATGGGCAAATACCTGCTCGTGATAGCTAGTCACCTACCTGTTGAGCATGTTGGGCAAACAAAAAAGTATCAGCACAAGTCTAGACAATAGCCGGCTCTAATACAGCTGACCGCAGATGCACTTAAGAATTACGAAACGTTGGGAACTTCTTCTACAATATACCAACCTCCTAGGTAGGCATCTAACTCGTACGACTTTTCTAAAGGAATTCAAACAACGACCTAGTCTTTATACTCAAATATTAATGGAACGTCTTTCTCGATCATGAAGCCTGATCTACAATCTAATCATAATCATAACTGCCCAATGCCCATCTCGTTACTATTATAAAGCTACATTAGGGATATATAGTTAGTTAGTCAGGTCTCAAATTCTTACTAATAGCATCTATCGGAGATGACGAAGTGTCTATAGTCTTGCTTTTGTAACCTGGACCACATTTCAGAAGTATTTGTTTTAAGCTATCTTGCTGTAGGTCTCAAATCTCGCCGCCTTACGAAAGTAGTGGCCTATAGGGACTCTTGACAGCTCCCCACATAACAAAAGAGAAGGATATACCTAGTCGGTTTAGGAACAGATGGATCAGCGTTTGTTTGCTACATACCAAACCCCGGAGTACCAGATAGCTGGGAAAGATTATGTTCATGTATTATGTGTTGAGTTCCGACCTAGGTAAGTGATTACGTATGCTATTGACCCCAGAGTCAATCTACATTATCGCGAGCAAACCGAACGTCATTCATGTTCGTTTTCAGATGCTCCTTGCGAGCTTTCGAGCCTTTGAGCCTTTCAGCCTTTAGCTCCATAGATAAACAATAGAAAGCTTATCTTGATTCCCGCCGAGAATACAAAGGCATGGATAGTAATCTACCTATCTATAAGGTGCGTCTTATTCTCTGCTTGGCGTTGCGCTAGATGATAGCTTGGACAGCTTTACATACTTAGGTAGCTATCTAGCTTGCTATACTATTGGGTAGTGTAGGAGGTATAGAGCTACACAGAATTCCTAAAGGGAGTCTAGATCACTTGGCTGACGATATTGGTCGACTCATCAAGGCAAACCTAAGTAAAAACAATATACGAAATAAGCAGTTGACTGGAGAGGAATCTTCCAAAATATCTACCTAAAATACCCATACCGATAACGCCTAACGTCCTTGAGAAGCCCAACTCCGCATTATACGAAATATATACATGACGGAGTAACATATGTCTTGAAAGAATCACATGCTGGAAACCTATTCACAGCTGGTCTTCCTCGCAAGCACGCACGCAAGCAAGCAAGCAAGCAAGCAAAAAACATCTACTCATCCCCGGTCCCGAAAACTTCGATATGTATCCGTTCTAGATTCACTCCAACACCGACCAGATACTTCTCCATATCTTTCATGAACGCGTAGGGGCCGCAGATGTAGTACTCGGCGCGCGCGTCGTCGAGGAAGAGATTAGCCTTGGGATCGACCTTGGCGAGGTCCATCCTACCAGCGAAGTGGTAGTCGACGCCCTGGACGTCCTTCTGCTGGGGCGACGTCACGAAGAATACCGTGTTGATATTGTTGCTGTTGACATCCTTGGCGCACGTGTCTCGGATGTGGTTGCTGAACGCTCGGACTTCAGTGTTGTGCACACCGTGTATCCAGGAGATGCGCCGGCGGGATCCCGCGTTCACGGTGCTGTTGAGGATGGATATCATAGGCGTAAGGCCGACTCCAGCCGAGATGAGCGCAATCGGCTTACTTTCGTCTTCCTTGGGGTCAACGAAGAATTCTCCAGCGGGAGCTGTAAGCTCGAGAACATCCCCCTCATTATACTTTTCGTGCAGCATATTGGAAATCAGCCCAGGAATACCAGGCTCCTTGCCCTTCTCCTTCTTCACACTGATGCGATAGTAGTCGTTCCCCGGCGCGTCGCTTAGTGAGTACTGTCTGGGCTGCATGTGACCCATCTGGGGAATAAATACTTGGATGCTGATGTACTGGCCCGGCAGAAACGACGGGAGAGGCTGTCCGTCTTCGGGCACGAGGTAAAAGCTTGTGATTTCCGACGACTCCGGCACTTTGCGCTGGATCTTGAAGCGGCGCCAACCCTGCCAGTTCTGGTGGGCGGCGTACAGTTGTTTTTCCCTGTTGATGAAGATCTCGGCCAGGGCACCGTAGGCGGCTGTCCAGGCCTCGGCGATCTCGGGCGTGCAAGCATCGCCTAGCACGGCGGCTACGGCCTCGATGAGATACTTGCCTACGATCGGGTAATGGTCGGCCTGGACGTTCAAGCTCTCGTGCTTGTGCGCGATGCGCTCGACGAGACCTTTCAGGTGGCCGAGATCGTCGACATAGGTGGCATAGGCGAGAACGGCGGCAGCTAGGGCCCGCGGTTGGGCCCCAGTGGTCTGATTAGACATGCTGAATATATTCTTGAGCTCCGGATGGGCAGCGATCATGTTCTTGTAGAACAGAGTCGTAATTGTCGTGCCATGTTCCTTTAGAACCGGAGCGGTCGCCTTGACGACGGCGATATGCTCCGGAGAGATGGGTGCAGCAACGGCCATCTTGGATATGAATAGATGCAATATGGGGATTAATTAGGTGACGACCCTCAATTCTTTTCTTCTGAGGACGGGAAATATGATACTATATTTATGTTACCCGAGAACAAAATTATCGGGGAATAGAAGTCGCTAAGATTGTAGCAAGCAGCGAATAAGGATACCTCCTACCTAAAACGCTTCATCGTGCGGACGCCCACTCTTATATATTGCATGTCCCCTCTCTCCAACACGAGAATACTAACGTATTCGACATAATTGGCTACTGCTACGAAGGGAGGAACAAATGTTTGTTTCTAGTCTCCGGTATTCCGCCATTCTATCGTACCACGTTTCTTGTGGAGGACGCCGGGTTGATGTCTGCGGTTGAGTTGTGGCAAGTAAACGAAATGTCAGAACCGACTTTTTTTTATTCATAATGAACCCACAGGTCTTCCGACTAATTTCGTGGATTTACCATCTCCGCGGTGGTCAACCCCAAGGTCGCCCCAGGTTTTATGGGCACCGTTATTACATTAGGTTAGCAGGTTAAGGACATAGGGACATAGTATTAGATTTTGTCTGAATGGGGATTTGAATGACTCGATCGTGTCGGTTGCTATCTTCCTGATGGAGAGGTACCTAGTAGCTTATTAGGAGGCTCAAATTTTCTATCAGTTTTATCCTCAAGATAAGGGCATATGTATCTCTCGTGTATTCTATTGACGGCAACCCCGGCAACGGTATTTTTTAAAAACCCGCTTTCTTCCTTTTTGAAAAGACAGTTCCCATAATAGGTATGCATCACTGTCCAGGTGCCTAAGGATCCAACCTCTAAGAAGATCACATTGCTCTCATATTGTTTTTACAAACTCCCTTTTTCCGCGGACCAAGGAGAATAGGCTTGGATTCGGACCTCACGGGAAAGGCACGGGGAGGCACGGAGGGAGAAAAAAAAAAGTTTAGGTAGCGCTTAGCGAAGTGTTAATCAGAATTAAACGCCTGTCAACTTCGCATTAGCTAAGAAGAGGAAGAAAAAAAAAAGTACAAGGAATAAGTCAGGATGGAATTCTACTAATTCTACCTGTAGAAACCATCTTATTACTCATCGATTGCATCTGGGCGACCCGCCAAGTTGGTTCGCAAGTTGGTCCGGTTCAAAAAAAGGGTCAATTTACGTAATTGGCCGCGACTCTAGATGCTTCTAATATTTGTAAACCAGTTCAGCACTGGTAAAAAGTCATACGACATAGTCAAAGACCACAAATTTATAGAACTATCTATTCTATGTGTAGTTTAGGTACCTATATGTCTACCATTTATTATAAACCAGCCGTGTGGGGTATCGGAGGATTGAAAGAGTGGCAAGACATCGACCGAACCCGCGCGACAACCTCAAAATTCCGGCTTCACGGAGCCCACCCATGCCGCTTGTTTCCTCCCGGTCTCCCAAAAATACCCATTTATAAACCCTAACCCCCTTAGAAGAGTGTATGAAAGAAAGGCACATCTCCATCCACGTTGCCAAAAGCCTAACTACCTATTCTTTGTTACTACCCTCATGAAACCTAGGCAACTCGGTTTGGTTGGTAAAATGTCGTGGGAGACGATTCTCTCCCTTTTCATATGGATGACCGGTTTCTTCCCGCGCTATATCATTGACCCAACGGCAATTTCCTTCGAGGGTCCTAGTGCCGTCCGATTTGACTCCAACGTCGTAAAATTTGTTTGCCAGGTGGAACCAGCAAAGCGCATTACCAACCGTACCAACTTCGTCACTGACACCAGTTCTCGCTTCCTGGCTCATTCGATCCCACAGCTCTTGATCTGTAAATAGCTCTATGAGGTGTTGAGCTACGGTTTTGTAATCACCAGGCTCAACCAGAAAGCCGTTGACCTTGTCTTTGACTTGAATAGGTATACCACCAGCTAGAGTCGCGATCACCGGCCGTCCAGCATGTAATGCTTCGGACACTTTCACCTCGAAACCTTCTCGCGTCGATAGCTGGAGGACCACATGAGCTTTCGCGATTAGTGTGTTGAGAAGCTGGTCATTGGCTTGTAGGCGCATGACACTAATGTCGTTAGCATATTGTGGATAATGCGTCTCGATCTGCTCCATGACAATATCATATATCAAGTTTCCATCAGGGTCATCGATGGAACTGTTGCCCGTGCTGCATCGCAGAATTAGCATTGACTTCAAGTTTCTGACTCTCGGAGAATACTCACACTACTAGCTGAGGGATATCTTCTAGCCCTGCCTCTTCAGCGCGCCGACGGAATTCACCATACGAATCTATGACTGTAGGTATACCCTTTGCGGGGTCGAAACGCGCAACTTGGATGATATATTTGGCTAAATACTCATATCAGTATATGCGACAAAGTAGGGGTCATAATACCTCACAGTCTGGATATCTCAGTGGCGTCCTAGAACAGTTTACGTCAGTATTATCATTCTGCTGCGTAGGTAGATTCTCGATGGACTTACATGCGTTGGGCGTGACACTGCTCATTGTAGTTGCTTCCATAGTAGCCGCTATCCCAATCATTTATGGGCTTATTCAACCCATCAAGCCTTTACAGTGTCAGCCAAGTATCAATACTGTCGTTTCAAAACATAGGAGACTCACCAATCAGTGGTAGCTGGCATGTATGTGACCAAGTTGCGGGGCACGTTGTCCGGGACAAACTTAGGGATCGGGTGGCTCACGAACATATCAGCGTGGCGGATATTATTCCACAGGAAAGACCATGCTTGCTCTTGCGGCGAGCCGCTCTGGGCAACAAGGTCGCTACGAATCTGGATATGAGAACGATAAATAACGGGACGGTTTGGCGTGATATTCTTTATTAGCGGGATGAGTCCAGGCATTTGAGGGTCATCGATCTATAGCATTCAATTAGCTTCAGTACGCCACTAATAAACTTCAACACATACCACCACTATGTCAGCGCCACCTTCTTCCACAGGGCGTAAAGGACCTCCTTTGGAAAGCCAGTAACGATTGGCGTTTTCGGTAATCCAGTCTGTAATCGCCTGTTGCTCTTCCGGAGAAATCCGCTCATCTGGCTGGCTTACACCTTGAAGAATGTTGTGCATGTTTTTGGTGCTTCGAAATACGCCTGGGCGTGGTTTCGGTACTAAGATATGCAACTGTTAGTATTTACCGGAGGTAGAACTCAGTATTGCCCCCGTAGGAACATACGAGCTATATGGCTTTAAGATGCATCACAACATACCGTACCAGGTTAAATCAACGCCTGCAAGACGGGAAAATCTCACTAATGCGTGTCGCATGAGTGCAACTCCACCGCCCTGGGGTGTTGCACTGAAGAAAGCTATCTTGACTTTCTTATCCTTCAGCTGCTTGGCGTAATGCATAGTTGCGTCCCACGTAGCAGTGCTGCAGGTCGGCTTGTAATCGTCGAGGGTAGTCAAATGAGCTCTGAAACCCGCATCACTCATAACTGCGCCACGGAAGCCGACCTGTAGAATAGGAATCAGAGAAGGGCCAAAGACCCTAGAAAGAGATGTTATCATCGCGAAGAACGAATAGAATTAGGCTTTTGGACTTACATCACACACTTACGTGCCATTGAATCAGCCTGCTCGTCGACATTTTTGTCATCCCAGAAGGATGTCTCCGCCTGGTCGACATCGAAGTCAATCGGGACAATGTCGATATCCAGCCAAAGACGAGAATTAAGGGTGGGGCTTATATCCTTCAAATTCAAAGGGAGCCCAGCTCCAACGAACTTCACGAAGTTTTCGTGCTCATACTTCTGGATCTGTGAAATTACATAATCTGCGATGACATCTCGGTCTTTTTGAGTAGGATCAACTTTTAGGTGTTCAACCATATAGTCGAGTAGGTAAGTGTGATCGTGGGTTGCAATGGACAACACCACGGTACCATCGCCGTTTTTCACAGCTGAGATACCGACGAACAACGGCTTTATATAATAAGTTAGCTACCTATAGTTACCATGCAACTTTAAAAAATAGGTAGAACGTACAGTGAGGGCTCGCGCAAAGGGCCCGTCTATTATCTGTTAGTGTCGCGTACCAAAAAAATGAAAAAGAGTAGTTTATTCGCAACACCCCTCCTTTCTTAGCAGGATAGACTATGTTGGTGTTTACTAGCACGATGGGTCTATTACGAAAGGTATTAACACATACTGCGAGATAGGTTAGTGTATATCCAGAAAACAATAGATGACACGTTAAGAATTAATGAAGATCCTGTAATGGAGTTTTGCGGGAAAATTGGTCTATACTGACCGTTTGGCAGCGAACTCGCTTAACCGGCGCTGGTGATGCACAGAGGTTGTGGAGAACCTCCTTCTCTTTTCTAGAAATGGCGCCATGCTTATTCGACACCAAATGCGAGATGGTGTTATCAGTCTGGTAACTGTCTGGCGTATTGTATTGTAAGCCTTGGTTTTATTATTGCAGGTGAGGATTAGACACAATCTTGCTTGGTCATGAAGAGGGAACAGGTCTGCTACCTTAGCTGTCCTAGCAGGTATTTATACTATGTAAAGCTTGGGGATTCGGTAAGGTCAAGAGGTAAGTGGCATGTAAACACAACATCCGGGAGGACCGGTTGAGAGAACTCGGGAAAGTGAAATGCGGTGTGAGGCGAGAGAGCTGAGATGATTCCATTTCATTTCATGCTGTGAATTACATGTAAATATTTAATACGTTAATACCTTGCCTAGGTACATGTGCATGTACATCCTAACCTGGGGAAGTGGTACATGAAGGTACTTGGGAGACTTTGAAGGCTTTGAAAGCGCTTTGCAGACTTTGGAGGGGTCGCGGATGGCGCATAAGGTATCCGCGGGCCTTGACTTCACCTATCGGGCACCTGCCAATATTACACCCATACCTTAGGTACTTCTTCTGCTAATACGGAGGAAGTGGGATGACCTTGCCTTCCATCCCCGTCTATTATAGGCGTTCTATCAGCTGTGATGACCAGGAGGCGAAGTAAACATATCTTAAAGCATGGCCTTAATCTTAGCACAAACTCTATAGGTATGACTCTGACTTCCTGTAAGCTGCCTATGCACCTTACCTAGATTCATATTCCTACCTGATCTAATGTAAGTAATTACCAAGGGCCTCAAATTGTACTCTCATGTATCAGCTGAGTATCCGTATTCCCTCGAATTGGGGGTTGGACTACAAGCGTCACAATGACGCATTAGACCTCCAAAATTGGAGAGGATTCGACGAGGAATGTCTGTAGCAAGTATAGTAAATATGACTATCGCAAAATAGCTGAATCGCAACACTTGTTAAATACGCATAATGAGAATGTAGTTGTAGGGTTAAATTAGAATTGAGGCTCAAGAGAACTTCCCGGGTCCATGGGTTTCCCTTCCCTACCTGCTTTTTTAATTACCTACCCTCCTACCCTACATACATGAGGTAGGTAACGTTATGTTATGTACGTATGCTGCTTGCTACATTACGTGCTACCTGCGGCAGTGCCCCTTATGGTGCTGGTAATTTTGGGCGGTCGTGATCGTAAGTTTTAAGCGAGTTATGAGTTCCATACGAGTTAGAAAAGAAATAGAAAAAAAAAAAAAAAAAAAAAAAAAAGATTTGGAGTCAGGTCACTTGGTACCTGATGTAGATTCGGGGTATTGAGCGGGAGACACGGGATGTACCTTACGTAATCTCATCCCGCGCTTTTCTTGGAATCCAAACCTTGGGAGCGTCCGCCTCTCGTATGATTTTCGAATGTTGCTCTGTCTTCTCTCGAGTCAAGGACACCGCACCTTCGTTAATCGCGTGGGATGCTTTTTCCTGGATGCGCTTCGAATCGTAACATCACCCGTACCTTATCAAATTAAAAACAGCCAACATTAAGATTTCGCAGCAACAGCCAGGAGACTCAGGGGGATGAGCTCACCTTCACTCTGCTTTCATCGTGCTCTCTACGAAGATTGCCCAAATTCATAGCCACGCAATTACGAGTGCCACCTCTATGCCAGCTCAATCATGTCGCGCTACTCCAGCATAGCCAAAAGTATCACCCGATTGTGACTAAGATTGTTTTGGCAACGCTTTATTTTTGGTTTATGCTGGTTGTTTGCTTTCCCGTTGACATTCGTATTTAGGAAATGCTAGTGATTGTAACCCGTACGTACTAGCAAACAGCCGTCATCCAATAATATCACTAGCCACGTGGTGTAACCTACTAAATCAGGAATCATCTTTTTGCCCTATGTAAGAGGTACCTGGAGGATTGTGCACTTGAAGATGGTCTAGAATATCTCTCGGAATTTCGAGCAACAAATATCCAAGCAGCGGCTATCTTATAGGAGCCTTAGGTCTGCCATGTGATATTTTGTGTTTGGTTTAACAATGCCTGTGTTTTAGAGCCACTGCAGAAATGACCGTAACCCCCTCTTCGGTTTTCATTGAACAGCACAAAAATGGGGATCCCCTCTACCCCGCAATCCCATTCCGTATCCATCCACGATTCCACGCACGTCTACATGCGCAACATGTCCTAGGGCGCGTTTTCCCCATCCATCTCTCTATGCCATGCCTTTACGCCTCTATTAAACCTTGACGTTTGACGTTTAAGCCTTGGCGTTTCTTAGTTGCTTGGTTGAGCTTACTCGGTTTGAATAAACGATTGACAATCATGATTTCAGACAAGAAAACTGAACCAAGAAATTATTTTATATCCAACACCCGACTGGTATGTTTGATTGATTTACATATCAATTCTTTCCAGGGTTGATAAATAGCAGGGGCCGAGTTGCTCTCATACCACCATTATATAAGGAAGAATCGCATGAAGAAGCTTGGGTCTTCTAATTAAGTACATACCTTATAGCATTCAACAATCATCCAAGAGTATCGTACACACCACTTTCAACAGGCATATCCCAGCTTAGGATTAAAAACTCACAACCTTAAATCATTTCACTATATTCAGTTACTCGTCCGATTTACCTTCCTTTTCATCCCCCTTGTCATCCCCCTTTTCCCCTTTCTTCTCTTCTTGGCTGCCCTCCTTCTTACCCTTCGACTTCTTATCCTCCTTTGCCTTCTGCTCTTCTTTCTTCTTTTTCTCTTCTTCTTTCTTCTTCCTCTCTTCAGCCTCCTTTTCCTTCTGTATTCTTTCTTTCTCCTTATTCTCAAGCTCTTCCCACTTCTCGGTATAGTCCTCTTCATCCCTTCGACCGTGTAATTTTTCATCCAAACCTGACAGTCTTGGCTTGGCATCGCCAACTTTCATTCGACCAATGAGACTGATGAATAGTGCAGCTCCCACGATAGCGGTCAATACAAAACGGTATGTTCCGTACCATGAAGGTACCCAAGCCCGGACAGTAGCTCGAGAATCAGCAAAGTATAGCATTACGAAAGCCGCAAACTGAGATGTGAGTGCAAAATCCATAGGCATGAGTAATGTCGGCCATGCTACCGCAGGGGCTAGAACACCGAGTCCGTACCGGAATCGCGTGCGAGCTGGGTTAGGTATCTTTTCGGTATACTCCATACCCCAATGGACTGCGCCGAGGAAGCTTATTATAACGGCGCCGTATCCTAATTGTATGGGCTCGATAACGGTAAGTAGATGCCGAGCCGTATCATGGCTTACTAATATGTGATTTAGGAAGTTGGATGTAGTTGGCCACGTAGTATTCAAATCCCATGCGAGGTAAACTGTAGAGAGAGACGTGGCAAAGTAAGGTAAGGTGCCGGCGAGACCAAGGAAGTATGGCTCTTTTGGAACGTTTGAGAGATCAAAAGTATCCTTCACAGTTTCCTATGTAGATGTCAGTGAATAGATCTGAGCAATGGAACTATGTAGAATCCTACCAAATCATCTTTGACTCCATGCTTGATAGGTTTTTGTCCCCCCTGGCTGCTGGGCTCATATAAATGACGGACACTCGACTCCGTGGTTACTACTTCTGGATTTGACTCAAGTTTACGCTGGCCGATTTTCTTCTCTTCTTCTGGGTCAATTCCCTGTTGGAAGCCACTCGGCGTCTTGGTAGCGTATGGCGTTGTTTGTATTGGTGAGAGTTTGCGGAAAATAGGCGCTCTTGGGTATGTTGAACTGGATTTAGTAGCTGTGACACCCGTCCTGAGGTATGGTCTTGGTGCCCATGAGGCTATGGACTTTGGCGAAGCAACTGCTCTAGATGAGCTTATTAGGAAAGATCGCGTGTTTCGTAGCATCATAATCATCTAGATATCCGGTCTCGAAATACTTTAGGCGATTTAAAGAACAACGGAAGGCGGGAAGCAAAGCTGAGCGAAGCAGATAACCGTATAGAAGAATAACGATGATTTAGATTTTAGATCTCTAGGACGTACACTCCAACTATACCTCGTAATATTTATTTATTTCCGGATGCGCTTGGGAGCTTAACCTAGGTATTCACAATGGAAAGCGTATAATTATTTTCCCTCTCCTAGGACGGAAATAGTGTAATTGAAGCAATTTCATCATCAGGACCCCATTTCGCAAGAACGCGTTGTTCCTGGTTATGCTCTGCTAGACTTAATGACGTAATGGTCTAATTGTGTACCACCAACATCCATCCTACATGTATGATGCAGCCTTAACGTATTGTATACAGGTACCCCGACTCCCCTCCATCAGTTAGATTTAGATCTACCATCAGTGGCTGAAGATTGGGCACTATATCAGTTCCACAAATATGAAGCTATCATTGGCTAGAACGTCCAAGTCTTGATTTGTCAAGCCACAGCTTACACTAACAAACAGCGTCATCAATCCCGCAGAAGAGGCACCAAAAAGAATTTCAATCTCATAGCTAATCAGAACTTGCGATATTATGTTGCCTACCTCGTAAGGTTAAGCCTTCGTCTAAGATCGCTACCTAAGGTACCTATCGATATTCCCTGATTTTGAAGCTTACCTGTTTTTATTATTTTTTAAACCGTAGAGCCTTCTAGGTCTACGACACACACACCACCCGCATTCACCTACACTACACTAGGTTAGGTACACTTTCGCGCGCACACATATCAACATCTACGTCTTATTATTTACTTTCCTACATAGGCCACCTAACTATAAATCTTTCTATACCCTCTTCTACCCGGTTCAGGAACCGGGGGGTGCCTAAGTAGCTCGTTACCCAACCTAATCTATCTTGGGTACCTAGCCTATCTGTCTAACTACTTGCTCCTGTGTAAATTCAACTCTTTTCTCGCCTCATTTCCTATTTTATTCTTCCTCGAATTCATTAATCATTGCTGCACACAGCGCGCGTGTCCTGTATCTGCTTCCAGCCTAGTGATACCCCACCACGATTTCTACGATAGTCCATAGTTCGTCTTTCTACTTTGCACCGCTATCGAGTTATAACGTCATTCAATTCGATTGCGAAATCCGATCTATAGAAAGACGATACTTCCGTCGAACGAGACTTCCTGCAGTGCTCGCAATAGATCCTACTCGTCCAACCTCGTCGCATTTGCTCAGATGAAGCGACCTGATACCCACCGTTAGTTTACAGAATTGCCCCCGCCCGGGTTACGGCGCAATATCGTCAAGATGCTAGAGGGCTTGGTCGCTGGGCTGCTTAACCGCTTCCTGGGCATGTATGTCAAGAATTTTGATCCAACCCAATTGAAAGTCGGCATATGGTCTGGTGATGTGAAGCTCCGGAATTTGGAGCTCCGCAAGGAGGCTCTTGACCAGCTGAAGCTTCCCATCAATGTCATGGAGGGCCATCTAGGAGAGTTGACCCTCGTCATTCCCTGGTCAAATTTGCGAGGGGCTCCGGTAAAGGTGTTAATCGAGGACGTTTTCTTACTTGCGTCTCCGAAAGAAGAGGCAGCCTACGACGAGGAAGAGGAAGAACGCAGAAGGCAACGATTAAAGATGGAAAAACTAGATTCTGCTGAGCTTTTGAAAGAGAGGTCGCAGGAAGGACTCAGCCAGGAAGAGCAGAAGAAGAGTCAGAGTTTTACAGAGAGCTTAGTCACTAAAATTGTCGACAATCTGCAGGTCACAGTAAAGAACATTCATGTGAGATACGAGGACTCTATATCAGCCCCAGGGCATCCTTTTGCCCTAGGTGTCACCCTTGCCGAATTCAGTGCAGTCAGTACCGACGGCGAATGGACTCCTACTTTTATTCAAAATTCGACCAAGACAACACACAAGCTAGCTACACTCGGTGCGTTAGCAATCTACTGGGACACAGATAGCACCCTACTTGGTCCGGGCCGGGAAGTGGATAGAGGAGATGAGCATATGTCCCACGCCGATATGATCAAAAGCTTCAAGAATATGATTGGCAAGGGAAATGATACTGCGCCAGAGGCGGACCATCAATTCATTTTAAAGCCAGTCAGCGGTCAGGCGAAGATTGAGCTTGATAAGACGGGCGACGTACATGTACCCAAATTCAAAGCGAGCTTGCTTTTTGATGAGATTGGCGTTGTTCTCGACGATGATCAATATAGAGACGGATTAATGATGGTGGACCTTTTCCATTATTTTATTCGTCATCAAGAATACAAGAAGCTTCAGCCTAAGGGTGTGACGCCGAAGGAAGACCCTCGTGCTTGGCTCAAGTTTGCTGGCAATGCAGTACTCACCAAAATTCATGAAAAAAACCGGCGATGGACTTGGGATTACTTTCGAGAGCGCCGTGATGATCGTCATTTATATATCGAGTTATTCAAGAAAAAGAAGGCAAATCAGCAACTCACTCCAGAAGAAATTGACAGCATCAATAAGCTCGAGTGGAAATTAGGGTATGAAGATTTGCGATTCTGGAGGTCGCTAGCTCGCAACCAATTGCGAAAAGAGAATGCGGAGGCACTCAGAAGAGCACCACCTAGAAAGGAGCAGCAACAACAGGGTTGGCTAGCTTGGGCTTGGGGTTCGAAACCTTCCGAACAAACCGACTCGACGGAGGAAAATACTCAGATGACCGAGGAACAGCGCAAAGAGCTCTACGAGGCGATTGACTGGGACGAGAAAACCGCTTTGGCTGAAGCCGTAGACACACCACGCGACATTATCAAAATGCAGGTCGATGCGTCTCTTAGTACTGGCAGTTTTACTCTGAGACAGAATCCTCATGGAAAGACGACCGATTTGCTAAGCCTGCATTTTGATGTCTTCAAAGCGAAAGCATTCAAGAGGCCCGACTCCGTACTTGCTGATATTAGCCTCGGCGGTTTCCGAGTCAATGATGGCACTACCCCAGAGAGCTTATTTAAGGAGATTGTCCGGGTCAAAGACGCTCCAGATACGAACAATAAGAGACGGCTTTCCATTTCTGAACTCGAGAAGTCTGAACAGGAGACTTTCTTTGATTTGCAGGTTGAGCAGAATCCACTTGATGGTCAGAGCGACGTTGCGGTTATAGCGAAGCTCAAGCCATTGGAGATTGTGTGGAATCCAAACTTCGTTGTTGGTATTGTTGACTTTTTCAAACCACCCGAGAGGCACATGGAATCCATAACTGCATTAATGGAGACTGCCGGCGCTACTGTTGAGGGACTGAGACAGCAGACGCGTGCTGGTCTTCAGTTCGCGCTCGAAGAGCACAAAACCATAAACGCGAAGTTAGACCTTCAGGCACCTCTTATCATAATCCCTCAATCTATTAAGACGCCACGATCTACATGTCTCATCCTAGATGCTGGTCATATCAGCGTCAATAGTGAGCTTGTTGATAAAGGGACTTTGAAGCAAATACAGGATAAACACAACCACCAATTCTCTGATGAGGACTTCAAGCAGCTCGAGTCTCTTATGTATGATCGGTTCCTAGTCAAACTAACGTCAACTCAGGTCCTAATTGGACCTTCCATTGAAGAGACAAAGTCTCAATTAATCGAGAAGGATGATAGTCGGATGCTTCATATCGTGGAGAAGATCAATGTTGATTTTGTGGTAGCTCTATCAATATTGCCAAAGGCGCCTAATTTGACAAAGGTCAAAGTATCAGGACACATGCCCGTGCTTCATGCAATGGCTTCAGACACTAAATATAAAAGCCTCATGAAGTTGATTGATGTTGCGATACCGAAGTTCGATGATGAGCTACAGGCCAAAACCGAAGGCCAGTCTATGAGGCCCCGCTTACTTAGTTCTTCGTCGAACCGCTTACCGAAACCACAAGATCGCAAGGCTTCATCTAACCTATTCCTTACTCAGCAGACTGCCGTAATCCTAGAAGATGACTCGGACGATGACTCGGATGAATTTGAAGATGCTGCGGATGGAACTTCAAACCAACGGCTTAAAACGCAGCAGCGCAGTTTTGAGTTCAAGTTTGCTGTTGACAAGTTACAAGGCTCTCTCTATCGGAGTGACCCCGATGGTGTGCGACCCGAATCCCTACTTGTAGAACTAATTGCGGAGAACTTCGATCTCAACTTCTATATTCGGCCTTACGATATGGCAGCGGAGGTGTCACTGGGCTCCGTGACGGTGGACGACTTCGTTGATAATCCCCCAGCAGAATTCAAATCTATTGTGTCGTCCGGCGATACCGAAGATCTCCAGCAACAAAGAGACCTTGTCCGTGTCAAGTTCACTAGAGTCAAGAAGGAATCTCCAGAGTTCATGCCAGTATATGAGGGCATAGAGACTAATGTCAATGTGGCTGTTTCAACCATCAACCTAGTTGTTACAAGAAAAACCTTGCTTACGCTACTAGACTTTGTGCTCACGACATTTACTAACAATAACAACTCGAGTTCTCAACAGCAGAGAAAGCTTAAAGACGCGGGTGAGGATGACACGATTGAAATTATTGAACCGTCAACTAGTCCACAGCAGAATGAGGGCGGTTCCATCCGCGTCAAGGTCGATCTCAAGAGTATCCGCATGATTCTAAATAACGATGGGATTCGATTAGCAACGCTCTCGTTCAACCAAGCTGATGTTGGCGTTTTTCTTCTTGGAAGAACGATGCGAGTTGCAGCAAAATTAGGTGACCTGACGCTAGTAGATGACGTTAATATTGGCGCGTCGGAAAGCTCGAGCTTCCGTCAACTCGTTACAATACAAGGAGATGAGCTCGCTGATTTCCGTTATGAAACATACGATCCAAGCAACGAGAAAATCTATCCAGGATACGATTCATCTATATACTTGCGCGCGGGGTCGATCAAGGTTAATTTCCTTGAAGAACCGTTCAGAAAGATCATCGAATTCTTGGTTAAGTTTGGCAAAATGCAGGCCATCTACAATGCAGCTCGTCAAGCAGCTGCTAACCAAGCTCAGCAACTGCAGCAAAGCACCAGCAGATTCAAGTTTGACGTCATCATAAACACACCTATCATCGTATTCCCCCGTCACCTTTCTCCGGATAGGCCAAAACGTGATCTAATTACAGCGTATCTGGGTGAAATATACGCCCAGAACAAATTCGTGCCGTTGGATGATGCGGAGGACTCGGAAATCGCTATGAAGCTCTCCGCGGGCATCAGAAACATCAGATTAACATCGCTATTCCATTATCCCAACGAACGGTCCGAAGAACTTGAAATGATTGATCATGTAGATCTTGGCTTCAACCTCACCTACGCCGAACATAAAGAGGGATGGAAGCGTCCAGATATGGAGATTGAAGGCAGCATGACTGACTTCAACCTAAGAGTCACCCAATATCAGCTCAACTTCCTCCTAGAAATTTCCAGATCGGTGCCAGCAGCCTTCGCTACAGACGCTGACGCTAGGGGAGAAGAAGCTGAGCGAGATGTCGATGAGGGTACATTACGACGCGCCAAAACGATGTCATCTACTAACAGCGGCTCCGAGGACAAGTTAATTGACCTTTCTCCAGAACTAGGCTCTAGAGAAGACGTCTGGACGAAACTTGACCTCGTTTTCAATATACACAAAATTGGTCTTGAGCTGATCAATGCCCATGAAAATCAACCTGTGGGTGACATGGATAGCGCTAGTCTATCACGGTTCTCTTTGGATGATAGCAGGTTAAAGACTCGAGTACTGGCAGACAGCTCATTAGAAGCAGAGTTCGTGATCCAGTCATTCACCATCCATGATAGTCGCGCTCGTGAAGGTAGCAAGTATAGAAGAATCATGGCATCTTCTAACAAGAACGTCCAGCAATTCATGGCGAGCGTATCGATGTCGGGCGGCGATGAGCGCAATTTAATTGCCGTGATCGCCATTGACAGCCCTAGGATCATCTTCGCATTGGACTACCTCTTTGCGATTCACAAGTTTCTTATGACTGGACTGCAGGCCAGCGAGCCTCCACAAGCTGCCTTGGAAAGTCCCGTGGAGACACCCGATATTTCCGATGCCGAGTCAATGCAAGTACAGTTGACAGGGAAATCGTCTCAAAAAAGTGCGAAAGAATCCCAGTCAGAATCGGGGGCTACCAAGAATGAGGGGTCTAAGCTTAGCATTGCCTTCCGTGTTAATATTGTCGACTCGCAGGTCATACTAATAGCCAACCCCCTTAGCTCGAGCTCGGAAGCAATCGTTCTAGGGACGAAACAAGTGTTGCTCTCACAACAACACTCTCTGACATTTCAAGTTGACCAAGTTGGAATGTTCCTTTGCCGCATGGACAAGTTTGACGACACTCGACTTCGTATCCTTGACGACTTTTCAGTCCAAGTATCGATGGACAATTCGCGGGCTGACTATACCAACATCCACGTTGATATTGACCCATTAATTCTCCGACTTTCACTTCGCGACATACTTCTTGTCCTCCAGATCATTAGCAAGGCATCTGAGCTTTCCGAGAAGGATGGAAACGAACCTAAAACCAGTGCGTCTAATAAGAAATCCAAGCAAATTCGACAAGCTGGCCTTAAAGAACGTACAGCAAGTGGTCGAGGAAACTCTACTATTGCTACCAGCAGGAGTAAAACGGCTAAAACTCCAGGCACAATAGTCACTCAGAAATCCGGGAAGGGCCAATTGCACCAACCTCATGATGTCAGTGCAGCTCCTAAGCGCCATGAGGAACTTAGTGCTGCGATCGCTGGAATCCGTGTTGTACTGATTGGTGATGTTCACGAGTTGCCGATCCTAGATCTCAGTATCAACAAGTTTAAGGCTTCATCAACGGACTGGTCTAGCAATCTAAAAGCAGAGACTGCAATTGACATGTATATCAACGTCTACAATTTCGCAAAGTCCGCTTGGGAGCCTCTTTTGGAGCCCTGGCAAGTAGGTCTTGGCGTTGCAAGGCAGCAAGATACAGGCCTTCTCTCGGTTGACGTCTCGTCAAAAAGAACATTCGATGTCACAATCACAACCGCAACAATTGCCTTAGCGTCCAAGTCATTCGATTTCTTAACCAAAGATGAGGATGTCTTAGGTAAACCCCGTGGAGTAGAGGCTCCCTACAAAATCCGAAACTATACAGGCTTCGACGTGTCAGTGGAGGCTAGAAGCCAGAGCAATGACGAGAAGATCTCCCTCAAGTTACAAGACGGCGAAGAGGGACCTTGGAGCTTTGAACACTGGGAAAAGGTACGAGAAAATATCATGTCGGAAAGCAATGCGGCAAGCAGCGTTGCCGTTGAAATTGAAGGCAGTGGTTTCGATATAGTTAAGAACATTCGTCTTAACCGCGAGGGCGAATTTCTCTATAGCCTACGACCGAAAACAGATAACACCCTCCATCGACTACTCGTTGAAGTGAAGCTAGGCTCAGACAATATCAAATACGTCACCCTTCGATCCCCCCTTGTGGTCACAAATGAGACACAGATACCCGTTGAATTGGGCGTGTATGATGCCCAAGAAGGGCATCTACTTAAGATCGAGAAGATTGCACCAGGGGAAAGTCGACCGGCTCCAGTGGCTGCCGCTTATGTAAAATCGTTGCTGGTACGACCAGATTCCGGGTTTGGTTACGCATGGTCATCCGAACATTTATGGTGGAGGGATTTACTCAAGAGACCAACGCGTACACTCGTGTGCAAAGGCGAGAACAGTGACACATTCTATTTCCAACTCAACGCGAGCTTTGATCGCGGCCACTTCCTCACCGAGTGAGTCTCCAGCAAGTAAAATGGAATTCACGTCGCTAACATCTGTAGGAAATATCCATACATGAGACTAAAGCTCTCTCCTCCAATAGTTCTAGAGAACCTTCTTCCCTACGATTTCAAATATCGCATTTATGACAGAAACACAAAACGGGATTGGACAAACTTTCTACGGAAGGGTGGCGTTAGCCCTGTCCACGTAGTAGAATTGTCACATCTCCTCTTGCTAAGTATCAACATGCAAGATACCAAGTTGAAGCCCAGCGAGTTTGCTATCATCAACCCTGGCGCTCATGAAGACTTCCGCAAAGAGTATAAACTGATATGCAAAGATAGCGAAGACCTCTCTCTCCATCTGAGGCTTCATTATTTCAAGATCCCAGATGGGGGTGGCGCCTTCAAGGTTACCGTATACAGTCCTTATGTCGTACTCAACAAGACCGGTCTGCAGGTCGATATTCGCGGTAAGCAATTTTTGCAACAACCGAAGAAGGCTGCAGGTCAATCAGCCCTAGCAGATACCTCAGATCAAGAGCGGCCGAAAGCCTTGCCTTTTATGTTCTCATACAACAACGATGACCAACGCAACCGAGCCCTCCTCAAGATTGGCGATTCCGAATGGAGTAGGCCGCAGAGTTTCGATGCGATCGGCAGCACAACCGAGATGGTTTTGCTATCATCGAAAAAGGATTCCGAAATCCATGTTGGTGTCACTGTAGAACCTGGTGAAGGAAAGTACAAGTTGACAAAAGTTGTTACCCTGGCACCACGCTTCGTAGTCAAGAACAAGATCGGTGAAGAGCTCGTTATCAGAGAACCAACTTCGTCGAAGACCATGACCTTGCATCCTGGTGGCTTGCAGCCTCTCCATTGGCTTCAAAGGTCTGCTACCAAACAAGTTGCTTTGAGGTTCCCTGGGATCGATGATCAATGGACATCACCCATCAACATATCGGATTTGGGTACTGTACACATCAAGATTGCAAGAGCTGGGCAGCGACAGCGTCTCATCCGGGTTGAAGTTTTGATGGAAGACGCGACGATATTCCTCCATCTCAGCATGGAGACCAAAAATTGGCCTTTCTCCATGCGGAATGAAAGTGATGTCGAGTTTACCTTCTATCAAGCAAACCCGAATATAGACGAAGATGGGGTAGAGGACCGCTCTGGATGGAGGCCGGTTAGATACCGCTTGCCACCGCGCAGCATCATGCCCTATGCTTGGGACTTCCCAGCCGCCAAGTTCAAAGAAGTGGTTATCAGCGCCTTTGGCAAAGAGCGCCACGTAAAACTAGCAGAAATTGGTAATCAGATCCCAATGAAGTTCGTCAGCGGTTCTGGTACCCAGAAGATAATCGATATCAATGTCGCTGCCGATGGACCAACTCAGACGCTCATCTTGTCAAATTTCAAGCCGAGCAAGAGTCTTTACCGCCAGAGGACCCAGACGGGCTCAAGTAGCAGCAGTACAGGCGGATTTGAAGTCAAGAGTCAGGATACCGATACAACATTCCAGGCACAGTTAAAGCTCTCTGGTGTTGGTATCTCGCTCATCAACCAACAGTTGAAGGAACTAGCATACATAACATTTAGAGACATCAACCTTCGTTATAATGAATCGGCTCTCTACCAAACCATCAGTACATCCATCAAATGGATTCAGATTGATAACCAGCTATATGGTGGCATCTTCCCGATGATACTCTATCCAAGCGTCGTTCCAAAGCAAGCACAGGAAACTGAGTTGCATCCGTCATTACACGCCATGGTTACACGAGTTAAAGATGATTCGTATGGCGTTTTATACGTCAAATACGCTACAATACTACTTCAGCAGATGACTATTGATCTTGACGAGGATTTCATCTATGCCGTCTTGGATTTCTCCAAGATCCCTGGGGCTTCCTGGTCTGAAACCAACGAGGGTAAGCTCTGCGATGAAGGCCTAGATATTCCTGAGCCCAAGCAAGAACAGTCAGGTCAAGATATTTACTTCGAAGTCTTGAATATACAACCGATGCAATTAGATTTGTCGTTCATGCGTACCGAACGCGTTAACGTAGAGGACAAGACCTCATCTCGAAACCCTATCATGTTCTTCGTCAACGTGATGACTATGGCTATCGGGAATGTCAATGATGCCCCAATCCGGTTGAACGCATTGCTTTTGGAAAATGCTCGAGTCTCTATTCCTGTTTTGACACAAAACATTTCCAATCACTACAGTCAAGAAGTATTATACCAGGTCCACAAGATTATCGGCAGCGCAGACTTCCTCGGTAACCCCGTCGGTTTATTCAACAGTATCAGTAGTGGCATAACGGACGTCTTCTATGAGCCATACCAAGGGCTTATTATGTCTGATAAGCCCGAAGATCTAGGATTAGGGATCGCAAAAGGAGCCGCCAGCTTTGTCAAAAAGTCGGTTTACGGTTTCTCTGATTCCTTTTCCAAAGTCACCGGAAGCTTTGGCAAGGGCTTAGCCGCCGCAACCTTAGACAAGCAATTCCAAGATCGCAGGCGGATTACGCGAGCTCGCAACCGACCAAAGCATGCTTTATTTGGAGTTACTGCAGGTGCAAATTCCTTCTTCACTTCTGTTGCGTCCGGAATTGGTGGTATCGCCCGAAAACCTCTCGAAGGTGCAGAACAGGAAGGTGCTGTTGGCTTCTTCAAAGGCGTTGGCAAAGGCTTTATTGGTCTTGCGACTAAGCCTGCTGTCGGAGTATTCGATCTCGCGTCCAATGTATCCGAAGGTATTCGGAATACCACGACCGTCTTTGACGGTTCGGAACTTGATCGTGTTCGCTTAACGCGGTTTATACCCGTAGACGGCATAGTTCGTCCTTACAGTCAGCGCGAAGCCCTTGGTCAGTCCTGGCTCAAACAAGTAGACAACGGAAAATATTTCAACGAAGATTATATCGCACACCTAGACCTTCCCAGAGAAGATATGGTTGTCATGGTCACTTTCAGTCGAATTCTTCTAATTAGAAGCCGGAGGCTCACTGCAGAATGGGATATACCTCTGAAGGACGTACAGACAATTACAAAGGAGCGGACAGGTCTCAGCATCGTCTTACGCGGCGGCACCAATGGACCATTCATTCCTGTAGGTGAAGAGAGTGGACGAGCGTTCTTATATCGAATGGTAGCTGTAGCTGTGGAAGAATTCAATCGAAGATTCCGGGGCTTGGAGTAAAAAAGCTCTTGGCGGCAATTAGGGCAGCAAAGAAGAGTCCACGGGGGTTCAATTCAAAAGGCGATGCGCAGGTTCATGCGTGCCTCTGGTTAGGAACTTAAGCAAAAATGTCTTGGCGTACGGGGTTTTATGTATCCTTTAGAACATGACATATTACGATTATTATGACGCTATTGTATCGTGTTACCCAGTGATGACCGAGCTAGATGTATCCCATTGCACACGCACGTATGTATGCTTATTATACGAAACTTATGGACCATTTCAGAAGCATTATGTTAGGTACCTAAGGTACCTAAGTTACCTCCTATTCTTCAATATCTTTGATAGGTATAAACTAGCATTCTACTGATTCCATCTCAAGATTCCATAATAGCGACGTTCAAAATTCACGCCGGTGTCATACTGACCCAACATCCGTGTAACATGGAAGTATTGATACCGAATTTTTGGATGGGCGGCCTATCATCTTTCCGCTCAATCCTCTCGAAGGCCTGTAGGAGTCGGAATGTGACGAAGGCTAGCTGCGTAAGGGCGAATTGTTGACCAATACAGATACGTGGCCCAGCATTAAACGGGACATATTCGAAACTGTATAAATACGTTAGAATTGTCAAGTCTGGAAAGTGTATGAGTACCATAGATACACAGTTCGCGAGGATACGTACGTAGTTCTCAGGGTTTCCCAGCGTTCGGGACGAAACTCGTCGGCATCATCACCGTAGATATCCTTGCGCCGGTGCATTGCCCAAGGTATGTACCTGAGTATCGTACCCTTGGCTACAAAGATGGGTGACTTTCCATCCGGTCCGCCGCCAGTAGGTAAAATAGTGTCGCGCACGGCTTCGCGGGCATTAGCCGCTACTGGTGGATTAAGTCGCAAGGCTTCTTTAATGGCCCAATTCAGGTACGTCATGGATCTTAGGCTTTCCCAGGCTGGAAGGTCTCTTTCATTATCCAAGTTCAGTTCTTCGATCTCACGCCGGATCGCAGCAACTACATTTGGCCTTCTAGAAAGCTCGAAAAAGAGGTATGATAGTACGCTCGTTGTAGTGTCTCGTCCGGCCGTAAATATGCTCATGAGATGATCGCGAATGGCTTCATCCGACTCTCCGGTACGAAGCAACTCGTTCAGGAACATGTATCTCTTGCTCTCTCTCTCTTCTTCGCTTTTCTCGCCTTGTTCGCCTTGTTCGCCTTGTTCGCCTTGTTCGCCTTTTACCTCCGCAACGTACTTTTCCACGTACGCATTCATAAAATTCGTACATTCATCCAACTCACGGTCTCGAAGAAGCATTGATATCCAGCCAAGCCTAGCCCTGTTGGCAATCTTTTGCATACACACATCGAAACAGCGGCCAAACCGTAGGCCGTCCTCAGGTGCGTTACCGAGGATATCAGTCGACCGTCCAAACATAAAATCCGATATAGTGTCAGTAGTCAGCATGGAAAACATAGCTTGTAAGTTAATGGGACTGCCATCCCGCGGGATTGCTTCTATAAGTTTAGCAACGTGGCAATCGAAACATCGTAGATCAGCAACTTGATCACGAACAAAGGCGGGGCGCAGTGCGCTTCGTGCCCGCCTCCAGGCATCCCCATTAGAGGTGAAAATCTTAAGTAGGGATAATAATGTTAGCTGAATAAGAGCACTAAAGAGATATAGGATGTAGGTACGAAGCATACAGAGTAGTGGCCAAGGACAGGGAGAAAGGCTTTAATACGTAGATCGGGGAGATCCCAGTCGTCGAAGCGAGTACTAAGCACAGCGCGCACGTTGTCGGGCTCATCCGTCATAATCGTGTCCCCCGGACCCGGGAATACGCGATGCTTCAAAGTATGCCCTAAGGTGCGGAAGAGGTCGTTCCAGGCCGCGAGCAGCGTGTTCGACTTGATATGCCGTGCCGCTTTCAGGAGGAAGCGAACTCCGAAAAGATCATTTGGGAAAGTCGGCGGGGGAGAGCAACCGTTCCGTATCATCCCCGCATAATACCGGTGCGTCCCTCCCAAGGACACTTGTACGAACCAGCCCAGAAGTAACAGCAGAACTGCAAGCGCCTGCTGTCCCAGTGACAGGGCCCCGGGTCGTAGGTAGAGGATATCGAGGACCAAAGCAGCCGACAAAATCACTATAACGGCCGTCGCAAAGAAGTAGCGCTGTTTCGCCTTCCTGGGAAGGGACTCCATCGTGTCGTTCTCGTTCGTAAAAGCCATCTAATTAACAAATATATTACCCGATAAGAAATAGGCAAGGGGCCGAGGGCATCTTGAACTTCATATCCTCCAGCTGAGAGAGCAAAAAGGTCAGCAACAAGTCGTACGCTCGTGCGCCTAGCAGACTTGAAGCTCGAATTAAATTCAGGCTTTGGGCTTTGGCAAAGTGAGCTCACATCTCTTGTCATAATTTGCCTAGGTAAGATATAATTGCTTCGTCGTAGTCGGTTTGCCCGCACGTACCCTAGCGCGCGACGCCCTGCCACGAAGAGGGGATGTCACATTCCGCTGATCGTCTGTGCAAGTATCCGGCAAAGAACACGGGTGACGTTACAGTGAGAATATCCCCCATCGAATGAATATGCAAAGAACAGATACCGATTCGGCCGACTCGGTTCTGCACGAGAAGAGAAAAAGAAAAAAAAAAAAATTAAGTTCGTGCGCGACCAATGATATTGTAGATGACGGCGTCACATGTGAAATTGCATCGCTAACCCCTCGGACGGATACTTATGTACTTGCCTTTATAACTTACATAGGTACCTAAGGTATGCAATAGCCTACTACTATACTATTTTATGACCAGGTCTTATAGACAGTCTTTCTAATTCATGAGCCAAGGCTTTTTCTTATGTTATAGAACTCTAGCTAAAATATGTCTTCATGATAAATTCCAATAAGCTGACGTCTTAAAATGACCAGGAGAAATGCTTAAGCCTGTGTCCTTTTATAATTAGAAAGATATGTAAACCATCGAGCGCCGTAGAGAATTCACAGCAGTCCGAATTCCTTTTCAAGTTCTAGAGCTCATACCTTTGTATTTTGCTGAAGCCTACTGGCAGCGAAGATTTTCAGATCGATGATTGCAGGTTGTTATTTTATCTTCTTACAGTACATCCTAAGGATATTGCCCATTTACTTGAATTATATTCCTGCCGTTCTTACGAATGAAGTCTCACAGAACCAAAATGTATTGGTGCAACCAATTTGACGTTTAATAGGCTAAACATTTTGTCTCACATATAATACCTCTTGGGAAGCCGATACTTGTATTCGTTCAAAGGCCTTTCGTATTCTCTTTACATCTAGTGGCTACTGTATTCAGTCTCCTCAATCATTTTTTTTTTTTTGATTGGTTCTGAAACTCATCTTGAGGCTCGTCTACTTTCGAATGCAGCTTCTTGGCGATTTTAATAGGACCTAAGACAATGAGCGCTGGCACCAATACATGAGTGTTTCGTAGACCTATTCCGCAGGCTTCTCGTCATAATAATAATATGATAATCTTTATACTTCTGCTGTATAGGCTTAACAGTCCTCATTTCTTAAGAAGCTATTCGTAGTCCTTAAGTATTTACGCCATAAACCTTACTTACCTAGGTTGGTACGTTTAAACGAGTTTACAATATTGCTCCATTTCAAACTTTCTTGATAATTGGAAGTATAATACATTGAATCCCAGGGCGTTACCGTAAGTCCCTAACTGGATGCAGCGTGAGTCACAAACGGTCGCATATCATTCCAAGGCCCACAGAGATTCCGGGGTAAGGACCGCGTCAATGACGTCAATGAGGGTTGGAAAGAAAAGGTGCCAGCGGGGCTGTAAGGCACATCCGTCAATGGCTTGAGCAAGGGGGTTACAGTAGTGCGGCAACAAATAATAATGGTCTGTATTGTACCTAAATATAAGGATAGGACCAGACGCTTCCACTGTTCCGTTGGCTGTCAAAGCGCCTCGGTGGATGTCGGATACCTGTCGAATTCTGCGAAATATTTGCCATGTCGGCTCCATTATGTTGCCTGGACTGCAGCCCGGCTTGGCAGTTTAACCAGGGTGTTCCGCTATGACGAAATGTCTCTAGAGCCTGCTGGTCTTGGTATGCGCGAAAATGTGTAAAAGAGCTCCGTCGACAAATTTCTAAAATCCCGAGAAATTCGCGCGTGGCCCGTATGTCCTTCATTTTGTGCTGCGGCGCTGGAGTCGAAACGGACGGTTTCGCACCTAAAGGTTGCACAATATCCAATGATGAAATGTGACGATGTTTGTTCGGGCTGTCAGCTTCAACACATGATATAGATCCTAGCGGTGCTGTGGCACAGGATCTGGTCTTAGGGTAGCCTCAACTCAAGCCGCTAGCCGATCATTTGACCCTCCTTCTCAACGGCCAAATTCTACGTAATGTAATGACAGCAACTAGAATTTGGGTTGCTAATATCCTCTAGTTGTACCTAGAATTCGCGACAACTCGACGGGATATTTCGGTAGACCCTACCGTGAAGTACCGTAATGGGACGGAGTTCTACCTAAACTAAACAGTAAACGGTATAGCTATTAGTTGTGTTAGTACTCTTCAAACCAGAACGGCAACCCGACGATTACTACATGTAGGCAGAGAGCCCAGTAAGGCACTTTTAAGGCATTCACACCGGCATCTACATGTTACAGGGGGAACACATGGGAACACAATGAGATACGCAGCATATACACATCACCCAACACCTGCATTATACATACGTGGTTGCTTGTAGACAAGTCCACAACGTTGAGACTTATATATATCTAACAGCTCAACAGTTATGACGGTATGGATACGGCCATCAGAAACACTGGTCAGTATAAAGATGAAGTGCTACATATTGGCGAATCAACGGTTTCTTGTGCGATTTGCAAATTCCCATGCATAACATCCATACCCTCATACCCCACGGGCGAAGCATGTGCAAAGATCGCCCGCTAATGGGTTCGGGTCAGCCCTGGGAACCCCTCAAACTGCAACCCTTGCTGGCTGTTGACCTCTACGGATGGGGTAGGTATTTAGCAGCCTTGAGGTTAAAATTTCAACCCCGCTCTTGGTTTTGGTCTCCCACGACCGAGTTCAAATCATATCATAGCTTTCGTCGTATCGCCTACGAGCACCGGAGCTAAGCTTGTTCGTTGGGGGTGAAGCGGGGGGTGAATTGATCTACTATGCATTTGGCAGGTGGGCACCGATAAGCGTAGGGCGAGTGTCGATACTAACTAAATTGGAAATAGAAGAGACGGAGTGGTACGGCCTTGCGATAGCTTTGCGGTAGTATACATATTATATTGCCCCCCGAAGGGTCGTACTCGCAGCCCGACTTGCTTGGCGGGTTTTGAAGCTTGAGCACAGTCCGCGAAGCGGACGAGCATACCAGACACACACAAGCATGCTGTATATACCGTATATACCTTATATATATATATACCTATATATATTATACCAAAGGTAAAGCTATATAACACGTGTGGTACAGCATTGCAGCGGGAAGTCACTTAAGTAGTGAAATTTTCGTGATAAAATGCTGACGCTTCATATTAGTATCACTCAGCTGGCCCATCATGTAAGATTGTCGGTCAAAGTGGAAAAATATATCAGATTTAGTGTAGATTGCATAAATCTCACGTTCGCGCTACATCCCGACGCACTAGTAAGGTACCTAGATTCGTCACGACCGAGGGTTTTGAGGTAAAGAGACCGGAGCCGAGACATGCAAACTTCTATGCGAGGCATGTAGGTACTTCATGTATCTAGCCTACCTGTAGGGTCCCGAGTCCGAGAGCGCATCAGACCGTAATAAATAGAGGCAGCGCATGTAGGTCCCTAGCATCTAGAACAGGCGTAACGTCCATGGGCCTCAAGCTTTTCCAGGAGTAAGATCCAACCTCGTTTTCAAAGACTTTTCTAGATTGAAATTGATGGATGGTTAAGGGTCTATACTGCAGGTTTGATTAAACTAATCCCTTCTACCGGTTGTGAATATAATTAGGTTGGTAGATTAGGTACTTAGGATATAACAACTACACATCCTTTAGAGGAGAAATGGTGATGGGGCCGATCTCTGTCGATCAGCTCGCGGATGATTGACTTGCATCTCTCATCTCGACCGGTCCAGACTTTTTACCCGGGATTTGCTTGGGCACGGTTCCGCTACGTGTTGGCTTTCGCAATAGGAGCAATTGCGGCCGCGGCCTATGCTAGCTAAGCTGACAGGTAGGCCAGCCTGCTTAGCCGACTGGATCAAGTCAGCTTTTTCATGTCTGTGAGATAGACCGAGTTGAGGCCGTATATCATTACGGTGGTCAGTCGTACGTACAGTTTTATATTTTAAACTCATTTATCAAATTTCCACGTAACGGTAGCAAAGACCGTTGCATAAGGACCGAGGTGACGGGGTACACCAACGTATCAATGTGTGCGAACTGTAGGAATATACAAGGATGACTTGCTAAACAACCCCTACATACCCCCATGGAATCCTCTTTCCCCTTGTGGGGTTTTGAAATCTAGTATTAGGGCCCCGGTCTTGAAGAGAACCAGCATCAAGGTGCCATCGGGATCGGCCATTTTCATCATCTATGTGCGTGAGCCTCAAAGGCGAAACGAGACGGCAAAAAGCAGGCTTTTACTACGAGCAAAGTTTACCCCAGAGCTGCAAATGTTTCCGTCATTTGAAGGAATTCGTCATGCTGATTACGTCTGCAAGTTTACTTGTCATTGCCGTCTATTGTTCTTTCGCTAATTGACCAATTAACGTCAAACAACTACTGCTGGTAAAAGCTCGCTCGTTTTTTTTTTTTTTTTTTTTTTGTTTAGAACAATATGTTGCCTCTTGGACCCTGAAGTTTCACAAAGAGCTAGTTATTTAAGATGTCTAATTGTAAGTTTACCGTGTTATCTTAACCGCGGCCTCTTTTTTTTTGCCCGATACTAGTTGTTTTGTTGCTTAGGTTGTAATAACCTTTGGGTAAGTAAGTAGCTAAAGCAGAAAAACTAGTATCTTACATATCTTATATTAGGTATTTTATATACGTTACTAAAGTTAATAATGTTTAAGGTAATTCTTATAAAATATAATCCTTGGATTAATTGCATTTTTTAATAATTAAACAAGAGTTACATAACATTATTAAGTTAATAACATTAATTAAATAATTAAAATTTAATAATAAAATAATTTATTTATTTTTTTATATAAATTAAATTATTAATATATATATATATTAATTTATATTAAAATTAATTTTAATATTATTTATATATAAAAATTACATTAATTACATTTATAAATATAATATAATATTATTATTATTTATTTAAAATTAATTAAATTTATTTAATTAAATATAAATTTATATTAATTATTAATTATATTATATTAATTTAATTAATTTAATTTAAATTAATTTATATATTAATTTATATATTAATATATAATATAAATTTTTATAATAATAATATAAATATTTATTAACGTTAAATTATAAATTATTAAATTTATTATAAAAACGTTAAAAATTATTATTAATAACTTTATAAACCTTATAAATTATAAAATTAATAATAAAAAAATTATATATTATTATAATTATTAAAGTAATTACATTAATTTCTATGTATAAATAATATTAAAATTAATCTTAATACAAATTAATATATATGTGTGTCGGTGGCTTAACTCATATGGAAAAGTGGATAAGCTGTTCCATTATCAAATCTTGGCTGTTCAACTAGCGTTACTGTTGCTAAGCTGCTACCGGTTTAAGGCGTATACTTCGCTAACTAGCACCTAGGCTGTGAATTCTCAACTAACATCCTTGAATAGTTGTTAGAGAGTTCTTCTCGGAACGGGCTCCAGACCGGGAGCTTTCGCTTTCTTAGTGGGTCCTTCTTCTCCGCGCGACCGAGCAATTTGCCTTCGTTTCGACTGCTTACACCTTGAACCCCACAGATTGCTGATTCTGAGAGGCGAAATACATCACATTGAAGTATATACCCCCAACAACTGAATAGTGTTTCATACTTTCTTTTCTTGAAAATTATTCGAACTCATTCGGGTTCCTGGCCACAGAGTCTTGGCTTATACATAGACGTGTCAAACGCACTATGATACAACTGCGCATTCTCGTAGCGATAACACGTATCCAGGCGTATATAGTTATTTTTATTTTCTATATAACAATGGGTACCAGCAGTATCTAACAGTAGGACTGATAGTGTATGATACAACTTGGTTTAAAATCATTCACTCAATTCCTATACCTCCGTCATACCTAAGAATAAGTCTACCTACTATCTATATCCAGCCAGTAGATGATACTAGCGGTTCAGAAACTCGGAACGAAAACAACGCAGCAGCAGCCGGATTGCATTGTTTAGAAAAATCGTATCCGTTCAATTTACGTATCGCACGATAACACGTGTGACCGTTTATAACAACTCATACAGTATTGGATTTCCTATTCCGGAAAGCCCCGCCTTCACGGTACGGAATATCCAAGGGTACCCTATACCGTATATATACCGTGTACCGTATACCGTATACCGTATACCGTATCTTCTCCTTTTTTTTTCCCAGCCAGCCACCCAACAATTGTTATTATTACGGGCTTGAAACCTGCGTCCTGCGAGCCACGGACCCCCTTGTGTGCGCGTTATATATTATTACATCCTTCCTCCCGATTCTATTCTCGTCTTCATACCCACCTCTCTCCTCTTCCCCAGAGTTTTATAGCTTGACTTTTCCGGCCGAGGAACCGGCGTGGGATTAAAATACAAAAAGGCAGCCTGGAGCGGCCCATTGTCACCATCGTCACTCACAACAAACCGATAAATAACGTCGTCGCGCGACAGTACAAAAAGTACACCGAGGGATACATACACGCTTTCGCACCTCATCCAATCTCGATTAGGTACCCAACTTCATATTTCCAACTCTACCTATAATTCTAGCTACGACTCTAGCGCTACTCGTTACGCACTTATACGCGCTCCGAGCAACAACCTACAACACCGCACGGAGATTTCGTCGCCCATGTCGCCGCGTAGTTCGTGCATATCCGACGACAACAAAAAACCACGAAGTAGAACAACATCTCAGCGCAGCCACAAATCACCACATTCACAACAGCGCTCACCTCAGTCGCCTTCTCATAATAAATCGTCACCGAGGTCGCAACATTCTATAAGTTCCCAGACGCATAATCCATCTCCGCTCAAGATGGTTACTACAACATCAACAACGTCGCATCACCATGGCGATGAAACCCTGCATTACTACCTACCGGACACGAACGTACAAGAGACAGAGCTGCAGAAGTACGGGTGGATGGAGCCGATAGTAATTGACGACGACGACTTAATGTTCAGTGGTAAAAGCCTGAGTGCTTGGTATGAGGAAGAGAGGAAGTCGCTTAGCAACCCAGCCGAAGAGGAACGACGGGGTCGCCAAAGAGTGAGTTGATATCTAACTTGCGATTCATTCCGGGCACAGAGTTGTGGCAGAGCAGATCATGCTAACTCTTGCGACTCAGGTCCGACAACATGTCTCACATACGCATCACCATAATAATAATCACCACCGGCACCATCCAAGCTCGACGACTACACCAGCTGGTCACGAGCAGAAGAAACACTAAATTAGCGACGGACGAAGAGACGAAAGAAATGTCGGGGAGGCGCTTCTTTTTTTCAAGCCTCAAGCAGTTTTCATTCCTTTTCCAAGATACCCAAACATAGTATTTGCATAGGTGCGCCTAACTACATTATCGGCGGGGGTAAAACGAACGCGCGTATCACGATTTTACGCGCGACTTCCGGCGGCCGGAATCGAAACATCTTATTTATATAAGTCGCATTAGATACAATTATACCAGCTGGTCTTACACTTCGACTAGCACAATCTCACCAAGATACAATAGGATTTAGACCAGCATTAGACGGGTCATTCCGTGCATCTCTTCTTCTATTCCCCGGGGAGGAAACATTTAGGGGGACTTCTGCTATAATGGCCAGGCGTTTTGATCATCATTTTTGTTTTTTGTTTCCGCATTACCAAGACTACGAAATTGATACGACGAGAATACGATACAACCTTGGGGCTCGAGGAGGCGTCTCCGGTGCTGTGAGGCGCAAGCATAATCATTGTCGCAGGATCTTGGGGTTTCTGGCTGCTTAATATGTACCGCCTGTTATTTGAATATGGGATCTGCGGCAAGGTTAGGCTGCCGAGGTGACTCGGCTAGCAATGAATAATGGCACGGATAACAATAAGGCCGCGGAGTTTGTCGTTATTCTACGAATTACCTGAGGTGTATCTGGTCTGTAGGAGATAATATAGGCAGGGCGCAGACCTAGTTAGCTCCTATCTAAGATAGGGGAACATGACGATGTTCCCAAGAGTTCAACGAGGCTATCGGGAGTGTCAAGGTATATTGAAATACCTTAGGTACCTATACAATACGATAGCCATTGATACCCTTGATACGTTATCTTATACTATGCCCTTCGAATGTGACTTACTTCTACATGCTACTCCTGGTAACTGTGCTTGGTTAGAGTGTTAAGTAGTCCTTATTATAAGTGGCGTATTGTTGTGTATTTTCCAATGCCATCCTCGACCGGAGATGCGTCAATTTGATCAAGATATTGAGAAAGGGCATGTGCATGAAATTAATAAACTTTCGTTCTAATAACCTGGGTGTTCTATTATTGCTGTAAAGATTTGAACAATTCCAAAGCCAATTGCCGTATAGTAAGCAAATATTCAGTCTCCTTACAACTTCAAACTCTTATCCGTATCATCACTACCTATTCCTCTGTGTTTCCTTGATTACACGAATTACACCATCGGCGTTTAAGCATTGTGTACATCCCATGTTCGGCGCCCTTTTGGTGACGGCTAAAGGACTTCCTAGGTAACCAAAGGATTATCTTAGAGTCTCCCCATGGAATGCCTTGTAAAGGGGTGTTAGAAAAAAGGAGTGGCGACAGTGGCAGACGAATAAGACAGCAATCTTCGAATGATATTATCTTTCCAGGTATATTCTATAAATTCTCGAAAAAAATTAGATTTAAGAAGTTTTCCCATTTCTTTTCAGTCCTGCCAGTCTTGTAAGACCTTCCACTGGTCTTCGAACTTTAGACCACCTCCCACTATCAGGTCACAGTCCAAATGCCCCCATTTCCGGTGGAATACTTCCTTGCCCGCCTGCGTCAGCACGTCAAGCGCCTCCGTGAACCCTTCTGAATCGTAGTAGAAAGGCTCGCCCTGGCCCCCGTGCTGGCCCGACTGCCACGTATTGCGCCCGCGGTCGCCGTTCTTATAGTGCAGCATGCGTTCAGCAACGCCTAACAGCGCTTTCCAATATTCCACGGGATCGCTAAGCCCGCGGGGAATAAGCCCCGTGTCCCTCTTCTGCTTATTATCTGCCGGTGGTGGTGATGGCGGCGGCGGATTCGGGTCCCGAAAATCCGGTCTTATGCTCGGATCTCGATACAAAGCAAGGAGGTCGTTGAGTACGACAGACGTGTCGGTTATAACTCCACAGTTAGCATCTACTTGGGTCCAGTTCCGCATGTGCAGGCGGGTGTAAGTGTCACAGTCCGTCATATAGTATGGGATCAACGTGTCCCACCCGCCAATGTCTTCGATCGCCTTCGGATTCTGCAGCGTGAGGTGGTCGTATGCGAAAAACCGTAAGCCCCATTTTTCGTCCGTCTCTAGCGTCCGATTAAGTTCCTCGAGACACAATGTGTATAAGCTCTTATAGCCCGGTTCGCCCGCGCGGGGGGTGAGTCCCTCAAATCCGTTCTCGTGGCTCAGCGCGAGGACATCCATGTGGCTCCAAAAGTAATACGGCCATTTGTTAGCATACGATAGAGAGAGGTAGAAGTTCTGTAGCTGCGCGAAGCTCAACAAAACCGGCGTCTGAATTATATTTACTCCGAGCCGCTTTAAAGATGTATGGTTGAGATACCAAGGGTGCTGGAGACCTAGCTGGCCGCGTGCGTTGGCCTGCTGCATGCCGGTATTCTCGACGACATAGATCTGCTCCGCGGGCCAGCCTGCTGTGATGTACGAGACTACGGCTTGTAGGAGCATGGGCCAAGATCTAGTGAACCCGATCAAGAGCGGCGGCGCAACTTCTAGTCCATATTTAAGCCATATATCCTTCTCGGGGACGTTATACGCCGGGATAGGGGGCGGGGTTGACGTTTCTAATGCCGGAAACGGGTCTTGTATCGGCGGCGGCGTATAAGACGGAGCTGGCTTATATCGGGGAGTAGGTTGCGCATCTTCCAGCTTTATCGGGTAGATTGTAATAGGTCTCAAAAACTGACGGCCGGTATTCGTGCGGAAAAGGAGAACTAATAAGAAAATGCCGCCAAGTAGAAGTCCTGCCAGGGACAATACCTGTCTTGGACGTATCATGGGAACCATCTAAAAGCGTCTATATCAACTCAATCGCTTATTCGAAGGTTTGCGAACAGCGTCGAAGCTGCTGAAGAGTTATAAAACAAGAAGGTTGTCCCCGGCAAATATATTCACCGCCTACACGATACAGATTAGGACTGATATCATATCCAGAATGAGAAGTAAAATAAAGTATGCCAGGGGAAGCGTTGGAAAGCCCAAGATAGAACAGGCGTATATCACAAAGTATCCAAACGGGTTGGGGTCAAGTAACACAATGGTTATACTGAAACTAGTGGCGATATCTTTTGTGAACACATAACTACATCATGGAGTAATACGTGCGAGGCAGAACCTTTTTATAGTATTAAATGAAAAGATACGAACAAACCAATTATAGCCCAGCTATTAGTAGCTGTACGCGTCATGCCTTCGTCACTTAGCGTATCCCGCAGATTTAGAAATCAACTCTCACCAGAGGCGCGAAGATGTAACATTCTATGAAAGATAAATCTAACACCGCGCAGGAAAGACGCTACATAGTTGTTTTGGAGTGAGTGCTATCGGATGTGTTTGTTCCTTAACATACAGAGGTGCCAGGATAACTAATGCGAAAGTGAACTTGTATTCATTTATACTTTCATAGGAAGACGCCTAGTGCTGTATGCAGAACTCCCCAAACACTGCTTCTATAATACCGTTAGCTTCGTCATTTGAGATAATTTGTTTGAGTGCTCGTTGGAGTTACGTTAGGTAGCTTCGAGCAATATGATTGTTGATGTGTATCTCCTTCTTACTCAGGTCGTGGGCATATTTGAACCAATGGCAGCTGCTTGAAGCACATGGCGAAAATAAATGAGAAGAAAAACAAAAAACAAAAAAAAAAAGGCATCTCAGTAAATTTATGTTCTTGCCCGTGCCAAGGAAAAACGCGGTGATGGATGAAGTGCTTGGTAGTACGGCTTCCTTCTCCGCCTTGGCTGCCGGCGACCATCACTTGATAGTTGTGATCCGACTTGGCACAGACGGCGTCTGAATCCGTGTTAATAGCTATCGGTAAGATGGATCACCGCTTATCTCGATGTCCTTGTTAAATATAAACGTAAGCATAGGATGGCGCTTTCTGGATGCAAGTTGTAGATCACTTCTTCCTCACCAGTGGGAAGCGATAGTAATACATATAGTGTATGTATGTAGTAAGCTGTATAACCGCTGCCTAGACTTTTGAGGTTATTACCGTTGGTCCGCTGAAAGGTCTGGGGCAGAGGGCCTCTCCGGACGTTCTCCAGATGTCGATCATATGCAAGCCAACTCAACACCCCGGGACTTGTCTTTGCTGTGCAGCCTAATTAACCAGGGCAGCTCCATTCCGGCTGGTCCACAATCGGTTATCCGAAGGCCCACATTCTGATATTTGCATCCAGACTTTGAATAATATATCTTTTGCTAATTTAACTAATTATCTTTCCCTCTCGTCGATATAATATCCGTGGAAGTTCCTAGATTACTTTTTCTAGACAAGTAGGGGGAGAAGCGAGGTGACTGAGTAGTAATAATGTTTATGTGTCGGCCTTTCCAGGGTATGATGCCCTCGAAAGGACTATGGGAGATGGGGCCCAGAAGGATCGAACTAATCACTCACTCATGATCTGACCGCATTTCACTAGTGATGATAAGAGAGAGTCTATGTGAGCACGTAGAAAGAAGCGTTCAACACTAGGTATACAGTCTAGCCGGGGTGAGTGGGAATAGGAAAAATGGCGGTAAGCGGGGAAAACACCAACATCTCCAGATGATCGTGATTCCCATCTATTATGGGTCTCGCGATACCCCGACGAAGAAGAAAAAAAGCTATTAGTTACATAAAATACAACATTATATAACCCGTACCGAAAGTTCCAAAACTCACACACTCTCTCGTCCGACATCGTACGTGTAAGACAGTGAGGTCGAGACACGGGCATTGACGGCAATAGTGATGACAATCGAGAAAAAGGTCGCCTTAGGTACGTACGATCACAGAGGTTTAGATCCCTGAATCCCTGCCTCCGGGTGTGTAACCCCCCGCACTACCGCCCCTTGTCTAATGATAGACATGATGAACGCGATTGACATGAATGCATTTCGTTCTACCAACGCCGCGGCGTAGTTGGTCTACCTATAGTCGCCAAACTACCAGATAAGCTTGTTGCAAGAAGACGCGATAGCAGCGCTATGCTATGCAATATTTCGCTAGCGATACCACGTGCAATCTTTCTCGGGAGGAAGTGATCGTCTAAAGCAAGTAATTGATCGATTAATCTTGTTCTCTTCCCCTCAGCCGCGCTGCAGACGATCTTGGGATAGTGTAATTAGGTGTTTGGCCATAGCTCATACTATGAGCCTTAAACATGTGAAACTCCATGTAAGAAAGGGACCACATCTGCAAATTTCTTCATAGTCGTCATGCTAGCGTTTCCTCGGTACCTTAGGCACCTAAGTTTACAAGCGTATAAGGCCGATTTGGCCGGGTTTGGAACGAAAAGTCCGCCTATATTTGAGGACTTGAAATAACGAAGGGTATAGCTCCTCTCTATCACGAGGTCTTTCCATCATTTCATATAATGGTGTCACAGCCGATAACGGGGAGATAGCTACATTATCGTAACGCCTGCGGAGTATGGGTTCGATGACTGGGGGGGCATGGGCGGAAATGCATCGACCGGTAGTTGAAGATCTGCGACGATGCAGACCAGCTTTCATCCAGTTAGAATCTTAGCCCACAAGGAAAACCTTGACGGACAACACGCATACATACATTAGGCTAGTTAGGTACGTACATCCCTAAGGCCCAGAAACCCAGAACAAGGCAAAATGAAAGGGGAAAAAACCCTGCGCCCAAGTGCGTGTGTCGTATGACATGAGGATGGGTTGTCGTATAATACAATATGTTACCAAAAGTCTGTGTGCACCCGGCCATTTTACACCAAAACTCATTACTTTTAACAGACAATTAAAATTCGAAATAAAATAGTAAAAATATTTTACTTTATATAATCTTAAAGGTAATTACTATATCATTCATAATATTATTAAAATATTTTAAAAAATATTATATTTATAAAGATATTTATAAATATATTGAAGACGTTAATAAATGTAAAAGGTTGGATATATTATTCCATATAAAATATTAAGAAAAATATATAAACCTTTTTAAGTTATTCTTTTTTTCCTCTTTAAACCTATCCTATATAATAATTTTTAAAAATATTTAAAATTAAAAAATATTAAAAGATTATTAAAGCTAACTTTTATATATAAACGAATTAAATTAATTTATTACTATTTATTTCGAATTTTAATTACCTATTGAAAGTAATGACTTTTGGTGTAAAATGGCCGGGTGCACACAGACTTTTGGTAACGCATTGTACCTTGGACGAACACGGCCAGGCCTCAATACTAAGACCCGCCAACGAGGTATCATAAAGGACGAACCGCTTGTGGATATGAGTATACTATATGATGGGCCCTTATGGTGGCATCTCAGGTCAGTTGGGATCTGCTGTACGTCCTCTAAATCCGGTAGTATGACACATGTCGCCATCGACCCAGTTCAGATATAACAGGTCAGGCGTTCGTCGGTCCCTGGAGATATCCGGTTCCTCGACCTACCTACTATGGTACTACCGCATCGCAGTCGTACCGTTAAACTTTTTTTTTCTTGACTCAACGGCAAGTATATGGTTAGGTAGTAATATGCGTGTGTACGTGCGGGAGCTGTAGGCTAACGCAACAATAGCAGGGATTGACATTTGTGCCCGGAAGGCCGTGATTGGATAAGATGCAAGTTTCATCATCACATCACCTCTCTCCCCATGTAAAAAGTGCTTTCAAGCATGAAGCGTGTGTACCAAATCGGTTCGGCTTGCTCATGTAGCTCAATACTACCTTAGCTAATGTGTACCTATACCTTCTATATATATATATATATATATATGAGTCTACCACTCCACGCACCCTTGCGATGAAAAGATGCTGACATTTCTCTTTAAGTGTTAGAATACTACCGTAAAGTTATTTATACGATAGCACTTCAAACATAGAGAAATACACGGGCTAACGAGATTCGATATATTTCTTGCACTAATTCCAAACGACATCTTGGCTGGTTCAGGTACTGGAGGACATTGTGGCTTTCCCGTTCCATATTCGAGCAAGATACCAGAGACACATAAGTCGCACGACACTATCAGACCGGGAGATTTAAACAGAACATCTAAAAGATGCCGGCAGCTCTAAGAGACTCAAGGCAGTCCGCCATCGTCGATGACATTGACGCTATTACGCCGTGCCCCCTTACACGTGGCAGCCATAAACCAGTCGAAGAATCCGGCATCATCAATTCGATTAATAAGTTCCCAGAGTCGAGATCTCCTTCGCCCTGCTCCGAGTGCTCATCAATGAGTGCAGATGCATCTAAAAGTAGAAGACGGGAGTCCCTCAAAGCTCTAGAAGCAGGCACAGAGGGCGACCCTGAAAGACTATGGGAACGTATGCTTGTGCTCCAGCAGACATACGGCTGTTACAACTCAGCCAGGATGAGCGCGGCCCTTAGCTCGGGGGACGTCAGTTTGTTATTGCGTAAGTGCCCTAACCAATTATATTGCCTCAAAAATACGGGTGCTGACTCCTGAACAAGCTTCCATGGCATGCTTAAACCTTCTCAATGAGAATATATCTTTTCTTCCCAACGAAAGAGGTGATGCGCTTGGAGAATGGAAACCAAACACTGGTAGCGGGAATGACCATTGACTCATCAATAACCGGGAAGGTAGAACGAAAGCATATGTTTCGTCGAAATAAGTATGTTGTCTGGTCACTTAGAATGAGCCAGATGTAGGGAAAGAAAATTAAGGCAGTGTGCTTTGATATGATAAGGCGTCGGCGGTAAATTGTATTTTGATACCCCTTTTAGTTCGGAGTTCGAGAATGAATTGATGGATTGAGCAACCATATCAGCCATGAACCTTACACTTGAATGTGCAATGTATGTGACAGCTTAGTCGTCGGCCGTCATGAGGCTGCGGAGCGCGTTTTCCAGTACCTTCATGCATTGCTCGCGATAAAGTACCGCAAGTTCCTGATTGCTGTTATTAGCCTCGTATTCCGGTTCGTTTGCCTCTATATCTTCCAAATCGATACTCAATTTTGAGCCTAATATATTAATAATCTTTCTAAGCACGTCATGCTGGATATCACCCTGCATGATCTTACTTAAACTAGTGTCGTTCGCTTCATCTTCTCCTTTCGTAATGCTTTCGTATAGAGCAGCGATGAGTGTATCTTGAATATGCGAAAAACAAGGGAGACAGCTCAATGAATCTGCGTTTAGAAGTTTGGAACGCCCAACGAACGAACTACGATCCGCCATAGGCCTTAATGATATCACATGCGAAGCCGCCAAATCACCAGCTTCTGGGTCTGCCTTGGTCTTGATATGGACATAATCGTTATGGAGATCGTTGCTTTCTGGGAGTATGAAACCATACCCCAGAAGTAACTCGGCATTAGTTTTCATGCCATAGTTGTTAAATATTTGCTCTCCGGCTGAATACGTCTGCCTCGACTTGAGCATGCATATCTGAGTTTGTTCGTCGGTGGTCCAAGCAATCTTAGCTAGCGGCGAGTGATTTCCAATGTCGTACAGAGGAAGCAACACTGAGAAGTCGTCCAATTCGCATGGCAAACCTGAAGAAGCCTCGGGAGGGAAAATAAGCGATGGGCGGAAACTACGGCTAGTAAAGATACTATAGGCCCAGTGGTACAGCGGCCGAGTATATTTCAGACGGTCATTCTCTGGTAGTAACTTCGAGGCACTCTTGTATTCCCTCTTGAGATTTGACTTAATATCCTGGATCGCCGTGAAAGCATTTGTCCCCTTTAGGAACTCAATATCGTCCGATGGCCACATTACCGGGAGGACATTGCTCATATGCTCAGGTTGGGGCAGTGTCCGGATATACGGCCACCACTTAGACCCAGGTCCTAGTAGGTATTGCTGTATGAGAAAGAAACGCCCGACGACATGGGGTGGCGTTTCTTTCAAGAATTCTTCCGGGAAGTAGTCTTTGTCCTCACGGGTTGGGGCGTCGGAAGTGGATGGGCCAGCGAAAGCCGGGTGGCCACGAATAGCATCCAGATATGACAGAGACTTGGAAAGCGGGAGCGTAACTATGGCATCATCCACCCCAATGGCGTATGAGTCTTTCACACGAAACGATCCTTTGGTAACATCGTCATGGTATATCTCAATAGCGGGATTGAGGTGTCCACCCTCGTTCTCTACCCACCGAAGGAGCGCGTCATAGCGTTCTGATACCGTAGCCATCCCACTTACGATGGAAGAAAAGATTGTTGAATATGGTTGAATATGGTTGAATATGTGGATATAGAGGTATGTATACATACGAAGTACCTATATATGTATCATTCCCATGTGTCTCAAAGTGTGAAGATCAAGGGGTATTACGTATGTACGCCTTTATGTAGTATTCCCTCAGCGTCTTTAGAAGGTTGTGAACGAAGCCAAGTGTTAAGAAGCAATTGAAACCTAAGTGGATGATGAGTACGTACTCTCTACATGTAGGCATATGTCGATACCTACTTAAATGTAGAGAGTATGAATGATTTCATCGTGGATATGGTGTTACAAGAAGAGAGAAAATTGAAAATATCATCGCAGATGTTAATGTGGGTTTAGGTGAGTTGTGCAAGAGTGGATGTGCATATATTTTATGCACCATACCTGTATTTTACTTTATGCAATGTTTTCTGCTTTATGTTCTTAAGTCACACCGAACATACCGAGCGCACCGAGCACACCGAGCCCGGGCGTACCGAGTCATCCAGTTAATACGTGTAGAAGCAGCACGTATTATTGGACTAGTGGTTAACAAAATTTTTCCTATAGATTGTAGCTAATACTTCTATGACCACGTACGCAAACTCAAGAATTTTACTCAATTTTCCGGTTTCTCCCTGGATCGCTATTAGCTAGGTATTTCGTTAAGGTCCCGCAAACCCTATGCGATCCATGGCTGACAACTGAATAAAACCAAAAAAAGAGCTTAAAACTAGATTCCTACCATGTAATCATCAACTCCTAATCGTCGACGTAATAGGCAAGTTATAGCCTTTTTCGACACACTATTGATGTAACTTTGTAATACAACGGTTCGAGCCGCGCCGCTCCCACGGGTCAGCTTAGTTCTAGAGGCGGTACTTGGGGCGACGTAAGATGGGATGTCATTTACGTAATTATTGAGACGGATATGATATTCATGGTTGCATTGTTATCGCATGCTTACTTTAGGTACCTACGGTTCCATGCAGAATTACCTATTTGCGTTGTTGTGTGGTCGGTAAAATACTGTTTACAATGTTTGATGGACTTGTCTCCTTGTCACGATCCCCCTTGTCGGTTTAACGTGGAATCGTGTAATTGCTTCTATGTAACCATGTGGGTTCATCTAACTTAAATGCGACCCGAGACGCTGCACTGGGTCGACCTTGATTGGTCGAAAATTTGCCCTGAGTTTGCCCTGGTCTCGTTGACCCCTTGCTTTTTTACATACTACTTTTTCGCCTGTGAAAAAAATAGTAGTAGGCAGGACTCAGGAGTAGTAAGTAGGAGTAGTAGGCAGGTACCTATCCAGTAAAAAATAGTGTGGGTGCTGATGTTCTTGCTTACCCAGGGAGTCTAGCATACCATGTAATATGGCGACATCTAGCACATCATCTACTACGACACCACCTCACATTCTAATCTAAACGCCGACTTTTTGCTCTAGTAACCCGAAACAAATCCTTCGATCGTCAACTTCGAGTATCTGCTGAAGCCACAAGTAAAGTGATGAGCTAGCAGGTAGGAGAAGTATAGTTTGTTTAGAGTCACCTCAAACGATAATATTAGGTTAGGTACTTACAAGTTGGTTAAGGTACAATAACTGTTAACTATCTCTAAGGAGGTAGTTAGCCTTATACTTGTCTCGTATACTTGCGTATTCGAATAAGTTAGGCATGATTGGTATATACAAGCTGGTCAAGCCAAACCACGTGGCTCATGTTAGACGTAGGGGATTCTACTAGCTGAAGTTGGCGTGTAAGTCATATTAAACGAAACATGCTCGATATATGTGGCATCTACATCATATGTGATAATTATTGGGTAGGCATATCTATCTAAGGTAATTAATATTATCTCGTGTTTGGCTGAACATATGATAGTAGTTGATGGGCACTTAATAGACATGATGTTGTTATACATTACATAACAACCTTAGGTAGGTTATGTGTAGTATTTAGGTACCAGAAATAAGGCTAAGAATAAATGGTATTTCCCTTGATATGAGGATATTGTAATTTACCATGCAGAGGCCCATCAAAATAAACGTGATAAAGAGTCTCTCGTATGGTAGTCCCTTAGGTGCAAGTAAATGGCTGAAACTGCCGTGTATCCTTGTATCCTTGTATCCTTATACCCACGGCTTTATGTCTATCCACCCCACTCTAGCTTCTGGAAGGGTTCGCTAGCCTTTTAATTTCGGTCATTCGTGGGGATAACCAACGCCTAGCTGCATCCTGACGGCTCCAGGCAGCCCACGTGCAACTTATTGAACAGACGGTGGGTTTCGAGTTTCTTGATTCCAGCCCGGTGCGATAATGAAAGAACATATTTACTATGTGCACTACCCGGCACAAGGGCAATGCTATTTGCGCCTCTTGAAAGTTCCATAGCTAATACAGGAAACATTTCTTAAGGCTCACCGGTAGGATATGCTGGTAACTGCCTACCTTAGGTACATAAGGTACCTAATACAACACATACGAGGTACCTCTTAGCCCCTCGGTCATCCTTGGTTACCACCTAATTTCGCTATTGAGAAATCCTTTTGCGATGGCTTATTCCTAGTCCCCCATGACTATTGAACTGAGTACGTAGAAAGGCGAATGGTGGCGTCTGGCCCCACATTTTCTTCCTTTACCTATTAAATGTCTGATGGATAATGCCTTTTAATGGACTTGGATTTTGAAACAACTTATTTTTCTGATTTTGTTCCATGGGCTGTTGGTGGAGTACTGTATGTCTCAGTGTGGGTTTTATTTGTGCCGCTCTTCGAGAACAACGTAGAGGAGGATTAAGAAAGGAAGAAAAAAAAAAAACCATAAGAGGTACAATTTACATGGTAACATAGTAAACGTGGTTACAAATGTAAGCGTGCTGTTGCTAACCCATTGCGTTACCTTAGCCCGGTACTTGGCTGACCCTGAGCCGTTCTGCAGGGAACCGGACTGCCCATCAAGCTCTTTTTAGTTTTCTCCTCCAAAATCGGAAGAGCTTCTCTCGCAGCGGGCATTTTTCTTCTACGCTTTATAAGTGGATCCGGTCCAAGTCCTCGGTACAGATATGGTAACAGTGACGGCAGAACGGTAATAGCAACGATAACATTAACAACACCGTATCGCCTATGTAGAAAGTACTGTGCATCGCGTACATTAATATGCAGGTAATATGTTGTCTTGCAAATTTCTTACTGTACGATATCAGCATAAGAATCGGATGTAACCTATCCAACTACATAATCTAAAATCAGTAAGCCAGAGACAAAAGCGGTTAACCTTTCGGTATATACATCAACGGGCTTGTTATCGTTGCTTCCCCATACGATATGTTTTTAGCTCTGTACACACCGTAGCTAACGTCCATGATAATAAATGCGAGAGGTGTATTTAATAGCTCGGAGAATAGTCCGTTGAATTAACTGTCTTTGGACCTGGGCTCGTGCCAATCCGCTAATCTTTTTATGTACTCTATGGTAAGTACACTACTCTGTAGGGGTAGAGCGTGGTGGCCCAACGCTAGCAAGGAGGCCCGCCTTGTCAGACCACCGACGAAGTGTCAATCGTTGGTTCGAACCATCAAGATGGGTCTTCGGACGAAGACGTACATATGTATTGCGGTAGACCCCAGTGGCTACGTCTTCTAGCTCTCCCTGAAGAGCTCAGACCAAGCCCTATTTATGGTGGTTAGGCTAGAACGCTACCAGAGACTGGACCGCATAAGCAGTTTCCAGTACCGGCTAACTCCTGTCTCGCAAGGATCATGGCACACCGACGATAATCAACAAGCCCATCCAAATATCATCAGCGATGGGTGTGGGCGGTCCTCTTGGCACTTTTAAGAAAGTGTAGCGTGGTCTGTATGAATCCAGGCACACCTGGCCAAGGGTTCCTGGCGTTGTACTTCGCTCGGGTTGTTAGTCGAAAAGCACGATCGACGATACGGCAGACTTAAATACACACAGAATTCCACCCTCCTTTCGATCTCCCCCATTATTGTCTATACGCCTCAAGCCATGGATGCAGCCAGTTTATAAAACAGAAGATCAAAATACATTCGAAATCCGCCATCTCTTTAAACATTCAACCTATAGCATCAACAGAGCCTTGAAACAACGGTAGTGACCCACTGGGCTTCGTTCTGATCATCTTTCGGGGTTTACTTGGCATCCTCTCTCGAGCAGCAACATCGAAACTGCTGCCCAAGCTCTTCGACAATGTGTGATTATACACAGGTATATATCCAGCGCCTAAACGTCTGCCGCTGCCTACCATATTCTAACTCGGACTTTTGCCAGGTAGAATATTGTTGCCAACATCTTCGCTTTGTGGTACAAAGGTGGTGTTCCGTGTACGAGAGAACAAACAAGGTCTGCGCACCCAACGTGACGCATTTGGAAATAAGGTAACGTTTTCCTGAGCCTTGCAGCAATCTTACTTACATGCTTATACCTGCTCTATCATGTTTACCACCTGACCGGTTACTAACAACTTTCTGACCAGACATGATGAACTATGCTGTAAGCTCCCCTCATTCTCTCTTACCTGCAGATTTTTGCAAGGATCCCTCCACAGAAATCAACAGTTACAAGACACTCCCCACCTTCGTATTCCAGAACATAGCGAAACGACGCAACTCGCGCGCATGCCGCTCTCAGTTTGAGAGGAAACGGGATGAGAAAAGACACCTCTATTTTTTATTCTTTCTTTCTAAGTCTTTTTTTTTTTCGGATGTACTAACAATATCCAGCCGATTGTCGGCCGCGATCGCCACCGCCATGGGAGCATATGATTAGGAGAAGCAAGAGAACCGCACCATACGTCTAAGTTAAATTGGGTCGTGTGACGAACGCGATTTCGACGTACAGGCTTGCAGAAATATTAAGGAAATAACAGGACATTGGGATTCATCGGAATATTTTAAAAGGGTATAGATCATTACATCAGTGTAGCCAAGATGGGAACTGGCAGGTTTGGAGTCGGGGTGTTTCCGCATTTTTAGGATGAAGCTTATGGGCGGTTATGCGGCGTTCTGTAAATGGCCGGACTTGGAAAAAGACCAGAACAAGGCCTTTCGACCTAGCAACATGATTTGGATAGGAATGGTATCACGATTTTATATTACTAGTACTCGCGAACTACTATGGAGTAATAAAGTAAAGCATGTTGTCAACACCGGAGAGAGGCTGCATATTTCCCCGGGGGGAGTTGTACAGGTAGGTAGGTATCGATTGTTAATTCCTTGTCAAGCTTCATCAATAATGCAAGCCATTTCATAGTGCCGAGGGTAAGAAATAGCGGAATAGGCATATGAATGAAACAGGAATTGATATATGACTGCTTTTTCCGAGGGCTATAAGCTGCATCCGTTTACAGAGATAATTACGGTTTTAATCTGAGCACCTAAAGCGTATTCCCGCTTCACGAAAGCTTCAATCATCCATGCATGTCTCATAAACAAGAACATAAGACATATAAACGGTTTAAAATATTACATCATCCGGCACTTCTTATTCTCACTTCTTATTTTCCATGACAGATACGGTTGGTTTCTGAATGTGGCGTATCAAGTTCTCCAGGTTAAGAGATTGTCATATAAGAACCTCGTCCCGATCTCGGCCGTCATAACAACTACTTTCGAACGCCAAAATAGCAGAGATGACCGATGATCATGATGGATAAAACCCAGAGAGTAGCAAGTTGCTACCTATGCACCCTTTTCATACAAGAGTACTGCATGTTAGGAGAAACTGACTCTAAATATGTGATACCTATCCATATTCCTACTCACCCCTATCTTCTCAATAGTCGTTTTACGTCAGACGGACGAATGCGACTTTTCCTGCATCAAACGCAGATCACGCAACTTCGCAAGGTTATATCCAGTCTATCAGCTTTTTAGTTACCCCATTACAAGATACATATTCGCAATATTTGGGCGAGTCGCACAGATTATAGTTAAACAAGTTGCCCACCAAAGTCAACAGCATACGATAGGTAACTCGTCATGTTTCACCATAACTACCATAACAACCTACACTTTGTAATAGTGACCAAAAACAGCTGCTGAACATTACCACAGTATTCAACGCAAGGGGATACCCCGTGGTTGTCGTTAAGCGCCGAAGGTCAGGATCCCCAATGCGACCTACCCGATTAAGTACCATGGCGAGTTCTTGCGGTCGGGGACCCTGCAAGGATAGGTCTTTATGGCATGGCAGGATGCGAGAGTGTCTTCTTCAAAAATCAGGTTGACTTTGATAAAGCTTAAACCTGAACTTGGACGATGCGATAGAATTCATGCCCGTTCGTCCGATTTCCGAGGAAAATGCGATATTATTACAAAGCAATGGTTTTTTGCAACCCTGTTCCCCACCTCGAGATCGATACGGTGTGTACCTAGGTAGGTAATGCGTGATATGTAACATGCTGTATTCGCAAGCACTCAAATTTTTCGAGGATATCAATCAGATAGATCACTTAAAAAGAAAAAGAAGAGATAGAGGGTAGAAAAAGAAAGAAAAGAAAAGCATGTCTTACACAACTATTTCTGTCAGATATGTACTAAGAATAATAGGGCGGTAAATTTTCCGACATATTCTTTTAGCGTAATATATGTACCTGACTTGGCAGGGTCTTCACAACAATAGTCGTAACTTGTTTCTTTTTCTTCGAAGGACAACCACCTGGCTACAATAGGCAATGCACTTATTGTTTTATAAGAGCGGAACTACCAGGCGGATAGCTACCCAAGGCTGGTTAGATACCTACCTACGTACATATGAAGAGACTCACTAGGTCAACTTTCAATTCCAAATTATCCATTCATTTATAACCCATGCAAAGCCATCAAGGTACGACTTTTGAGGGCATCTTACTTTAGGACGATAATTTCAGACCTAATGACTCGGCTATCACGGGCCATCTGTATGGTACTGTACCGTAAGAAGTATGGAAATCACTGTTCAGATAATAGCCGAAGTAACCTCAGGTAGTTTCTGTTGGAATGATATGATTTACTATTTATTAAACTTGTTACTGTAGAGCAACACGTACTAACTAGCATTCCCAGTAACTCTCCTCTTCACATATATATTTCTCGCTACGTTCTCCGGCCTCTCCGGCCTCTCCGGCTTCTCTGGCTTGTTAGCTTCAGACATTCTTTGGCCGGACTCCACTTGAAACGGCAACTACCGAAGCGAACAGCTAATATATGACTACTGACTACCCTACGTAGGTACCTGGCTGTCTAGCTAACTAGTGTATATGAGAGAAATGATCTTGCGCATTACCTCTTACTAAGAAGCGCAGAAACTATGCTCATAACAGATACCCAACCCACCCTTGTAACTCTCCACTATTTTCCTTTAAACCCGCATGAAGCCAGACTCATGTGACAGTGTTAATCATACAGACTCGACTATTTTCCAGACAAGCAAATTGTAAACCCGGACGAGGTAGCTAAAGGTACCTAGCTAGACCCCGTTGGGTACGCGATGCCATCACGCAGAACGCTAGGGCCGCGAGAGATCATACATAGCTACGACAACCATCCCGTTGGGTTGGGTATGCAGGTGCAATCACAAACCATGGTTTCATTCAGAAAAACATAGCCAATCAGCCCCTCCTAGCTGTCGGAATCACCATCTCCCGAACAAAGTACTTAAAGCTAGCATCGTCAAGGTAGAATCATTCATAGCTAATAATTATCATCCGGTTACGGAAGTGGCGAAGGGAGAGTTTAATACTCTGCGCAGCATTGCCAAGAACAAGGGTGGTCCGAGTAGCCCGAACAGTCGGGAAGGTTAGTAGTAAGAAAAAAATAAAATAAAAAAATAAAAAAATAAAAAAAGGATGACGGATTGAGGAGAGTGAAGATACAAGCTTGCTAAGAGGAATATTGTTTGTAGATAGAACCTGGTCCTCAAATTAAGCATCACAATTGACCCAGCATATATATAACTGTATAGTGATAATATCGAGCGGAGCTATTGTTTAGGATATGTTGGTCCAGACGTCTATAAGAAATAGGAAGAGAAGTCATCAACTTCATCACATTTCCATACTAGAATTTGCCATGTCCGGGCGTCTTAATTATTTGCATTCAAGTAAATAAGTCTGACTGTAACCTGAAGTGCTCATTTGAGCAAGTAGGCAGCGACTGGGCAGACTACATCCCATTCACGTTGATCTCGGATATGGCAATAATCCTATAAGCTTGATAATGGACTAGGATGGTCGCTTTAGTAAGGGATATATTGAAGGATACAGGATGAGAATCGTGACCAACAACTTGGCGGTATATCTATCTACGTCAGCTGATTGGCGGCAAAGTTTATGTTATATATTGATCATTTGCCGTTTCTCTGCTTTCATCGGAGAAGCTAAAGCTAACTCGCATATACGTGAAGTATTATATAATTCGTATTAGAGACCTTCTTTTATACTCAAGCCCAGTTCAATAGCATGGTAACACGGAAGTTATTTAAATCATCAATCTTTTCATTAGATCCTTCGTCTAACTACTCGGAAATATATTTTATTCGTAACTCAATCTCGACCTTCAGGCCCAAAGTCTAACTCCTCGTAGTATCGGTAGATACCCATTGAGTAGTCCTGCCTCCTTTTACTAGCTAGGTACTCACTAATCCTAGGACGTTCTTTTACGGCGTCATATAATTTGAATACATGCGCGTACTTGCCAGACTTCTCGGCTGCGGCCATAGCCTTCCTGAAAGCGAATTTAGTGCCGTCAACGCACTAGAATATGTCAGCGTTGTCCATTCACGTAACCCTCAATTGGAAAGCGAGGCTGCGTGAAGGAGTAAATAGGATAAAGGGTGGAAATGCAAGAGGACTCACCTGGAATAATACCAAATCCGCATAGGTCAGTTGACCACCATATAGCCATGGCCCTTCTCCGCTCGCCTTGCCCTGCAGTACGCGCTCAAAGTAGCCTAGAAACTTAGGAAGACGGTTCTCCACAAAATCCTTGCTCTTTCTCTTGGCTTCCTCCTTCTGGTCTTCATAATACAACCCCGTAGCAATAGGGTGGTGGCAGTCATGGACCTCATTGCTCAGACCGTCAAGGGCTGTGAGAGCGAGCGCGTTAACCTTGTACAACGCGTCTGGGTGCTCATCATCATCTTCGCTTGGCACCAGCCCGAGTCGAGGGCCAAGATACAACAAGATATTTGAAGTCTGAGAGATGAGGAGATCGCCATGACGGAGGATGGGGGGAGCAAAAGGTGGCGGGTTGAAATCATCGCCCACGTTACTTTCCGCGATTTGCGCTGTCACTTGCTCAATACCCTTCTCAATTTGCGCTGTATCCGTATACGTGGCCCCGCCCTCCTCGAGCGCCAAGCGAATATGTTCGCCCCGACCAGGGATGCTAGGCCAGTATATCAGCTCGTATGGTACGTCTTTGCTGGACTTCTGGCGCTTCGGGGCAGACATATTGGGATGACGTAGGCAAGAAGAGTAATGAATTTGGAATTTTTGTGTGGAGTATTTGGAGTATTTCGTGAGCGAGGACGTTGGCTGAGGGCTTGTAAGGACTATAGTAGAAAATAGTCGGCGTCTGAACATGAATAAGGGGAAACTGATAGGAGCTTAAGAACTGAGACGAAGAGGATGCGTGAGAGCTATAAAGCAAGAAGTTCTACGGGGGTTATCTGCCTTAAGGTAATCCGTGAGCTGTAGTTATGGCGGGCGTTACATATTCCGGCATAGCCGTAAGATAGAAGATTGGATGGAAGGCCCTCGAGTGGATACTTTCTGCATGTAAGATGCAAAGTTGTGCGGGGGAACTATATCAATCGTATGACGTTATGGGCTTCTTGACATCATGAGCATCATGAACATCATGAAATTCATGAAGGTCTGCCGCTACTTGCCTTAAGAGGTTCGAAAAGCAAATGAGTATGAGTATGAGGAGAAGGAATTATTTATTGGCTGGAACCAACAAAAACGCCTCCTCAGATAAATTCTAGTGTATCTAGCATTGTACAATACGAATTCGTAAGGAAAAGCCCGGCACTACTATTTATTTCAATACTTCAACATTTTAACATGATCTCGTCACGGCATTCTGAATAAAGTTGCGACACTCAGCTGGGTCCGAGAACACATGCCAAACATTACGAGGGACATCCTTAAAGGCTTTTTCGAATCTTTCTGGCTCATTTTTGGCCTCTATGCCAATAGCCGCGATGTCTTCCACCTTACGGATGAGAATCACCTTTACCCAGCCAGGGTGCGTCCGATAACTAGAATTTTTTCAAAATCAGTAACAAAGGAACAAATCCTAATTAGCAAGGGCCCGACTCACATTTCGCCGTAAGCTTCAGGATCAGATTGAGTTGAATCACCAATGCAGATCATCTTCCTTTTCGGAAGCCACGAGTGTATTTTTTCCATCCGGTCAACTTTATAATCCTCTGTGCCGAGAGTCAGAGTTGTAAGTAGCCCTGGTAAACTCATCCAGCTAGCATCACGAAGAATGATGGTGCCGTGTGGATAATTCTGTTCGCGGAAGTCTCTCAGGAACGGATATAGATTGTACGGCGAAGCTGACAAGTAGAACCAGGGGGCGGACTCTTGGACGAGGGACTGGATGAACTGGTATAGCTCGGGCATACCGGGGCAGACTTCTGGTTTATCAAGAAAGGTTGTCCGTAGAATACCGATGGGGTCACTAGTCTGAGTAATCTTGATCGTATCATCTATATCTTTTGCTACTGTCAGTTACTCTCACATTCTTGCGGAGAATTCAGTGTATACCGGATATCACGCCCCAGCCTTCCGGATCGGCGTAAAATGTCTTCATTTCCAAAAGGCCGTTGGTACCTTTCGGGACCTCGGCAAATGTGGGAACGAGGTGGCCGTCGCCTCTACTATCAGGAAGCCCTTTAACGTCACTGCTAATGCCATTCCTGCCACCAGGGCCAAGCTTGAGAGGCGTCTTCCCTCCTTGACGCGCCTTCGCCTGGGTACCGGGCTTGATGTCTTGTAAAAATGGCTTGATACGCTCTTTAATCATAGGATAATTCGGGTCTTTCTCGTCTAGTTTGATTTTATCAGCGATAGCGTTCACTGCATCGATAGCGACGCAAGAAGAATGCTGAGAGAAGACGGCCGAGACAAATTCCGCTTCCCATTTCCCCGTATCCTCGTTGCGATAAGCAGTATTGTCAAGTAGCCAAAGCGTATCTTGGTCTGTGACGGAGCGAGGGAAAGGATTCTTCTTGCCCAGGTATGAAAAAAGCTGAAGGACTTTATCGGTCGAGCTCAGCGCAGGCGTGAAGGGAGAGAAGTCTGGCAGTTCGTGTTCGGTCTCTTCAAATCGACGTTCTTGTCGTGTACGATGCTGCATGTCATTCGCGCCGGTATACTTGTAGCCTGCGGCCATTTTTATAAGGTAACGCTCGCTCGTCTGTGGGACTTTGGCTATGAAATCGACCTCTATTGACGGCGCCGTCGGTAGTTTATATCGGCAATGGGGGGGTTGTGATATCAGCAGGTTATCTCGTAGTACTCACGGGTCTATAATCATCCAAGAAACGAGCGCGATCCATTGCGACGAGGAGCATGGACTCTTATAACCCTAGTATAAAAATAGCTGGACGGCGATCAATGCGACAAGACTCTCTAAGGTCAGATGCAGGTCGGCAGACTAGGTGCTCCTAGTCCGCCTAGCCTGGCAGCATTGCCGGCTCCACGTCAGGACTCTTTTCCATACGACTCTACCTTAAGCCTTAGGTCATAGGCGACGAATAGCGGACAGCGAATGGCAGTGGGTGGTGCATGGATAGCTAAGTACGTGATGCATCCCAAGTTTGAACTCGCTCACAGCTCTCACTTGGCGCTGGGAAATCATGGTCGGGGGAGGGTGGGGGGAGATAGTGATGCAACTATGTCGTCTGTGGCATGGGAAGTTGAAAAAAGAGGGAGCGTTAAACAGGAGCGTTAAACAGGAGTGTTTCAATTCCTTTTAGCAGTCGTCATGGCGCATAGAAAAGCTTAAGTGGGGCATCCCGAGCCATCAACTTATTGTACACTAATACAAGGCACTACCTTAGGTACCAGGTACAATACCTAACCTAAATGCGCCCTCTATTATTTCACCCACTATTAGTGCTGTCTACGTAAACTCGACGGCGCACCCCAAAGGGGTGCTGCGCTTTAATTAAGGAATCGGGCAGTAATTAAGCTAGTGTACCAGACTTTGAGCACCAATAAGAAGCCATTCCGACCCTTGTTACATGCTTGAAAAGGAAAACAAATAATGACATCTTATGAAATTTTATGAATGTTAGAAAATACCTCCAAACACGTAAGAATTACATATATTCGGAAGTACTTCGGATCGAATCCCTAATCTTGCCCGTTTCCTTAATTAAAGCGCAGCACCCCTTTGGGGTGCGCCGTCGAGTTTACGTAGACAGCATTAGTACATAACTCATACATAGTAGATGTTCGAAGCCTTCCCTAAATTGATCATTTCTGGTACTTCACTATGCAGGTGCGTTATCGCATACTACTCTAGATCTACTCGATATCTCAGGTAGGTACCTAATGTAAGTAATTTGTCATCATGCGAATAATATTTCAAACACCCAAGCCTGTAGCTTTTAGGCAATACCCTTTCTCTTTGTGCGGAGAAGCAACGCATTCTATTCAACAGCTTGTTCAGCAGCTTCTTCCTCCCTACACACTAGATCACACTAGATAGGAGACCAGCACCATCGACAATATATAATATACAACATATAATATGTAATATACAATATACAATATGCTCGAAATTCGATGCAGCGGCACTCCTTACGAGGTAGCTATAAATTATCTAAGAGTTGTTTGCAACCTGTCAAAGCTAATATCTGACTCTAGATCGGGTTTACACATGGTAAGCTCGCTAAGAAGCAAATAGCAGGATCAATCGATTTCTATACAGAACTATTTGCAAAGTCTTGCTCGATGAGCTGGACTGAGGTTGTCCAGGAAGCGCTGAGTTACTCGGAAATATTAAAGCAATTCGCAGCTCGTTACCTTGAAGAGATCAATGGCATTGCCGATGGGGCGTGCATACCGTTTCTAGATATCCTAGCATTGAATATACGGTCCGAAATAGTATTCGGTCTCTTCTCCGATAAGCACGGGGGGGTTACTGACATCCCCAGTGACGGCTGTACGAGCTTGGGCTGGTTGGCCGGGTCAAAAGCCTTTCTCAGTCAGAATTGGGATTGGAAGGTAGAACAAGGTCCAAACCTCATAATATGCTACATCTCACAGCCGGGTGCTGAGTTTCCGGATATCGCGATGGTAACCGAAGCTGGCATCATAGGGAAAATAGGGCTCAATTCGAACGGTGTTGGCTGCTGTCTGAATGCTATCCGCTGTCGGGGCCTTGATCGATCCAAGTGGCCCATCCACTTTGCCCTCCGTGCTGTGTTGGAATCAAGGTGCCGAGATGATGCGGTGGAAAGGGTCAAATCTTTTGGCGTTGCGGGAGGCGGTCATATATTAATAGGAGATGCAACCGGGTTTGTAGGCCTCGAGTGTACAAGCACTTGGGTGAAGGAGTTACCGATGGGTGAGGACGGACGAGTGTGCCACACGAACCACATTCTTCTGGATAAGTCAGGTATAGATGAGCCTTTATGGCTAGATGACTCCCCATCGCGTCTCGCTCGAGTTCGTGAGCTCGCAGCCCAAATACCTGAGCCGACTTTGGACAAAATTTTCGAAATCTTCAAGGACACTGAGGGTTATCCCACTTCCATCAATAGAAAGCAAGGAGCTGGTTCCGAGGCCCAGACTCTATTCACTATTATCATGGACCTATCAAGTAAAAACGCTCAAGTCACAACTGGAAGGCCTACCGAGTTTCGGGAGCAGTTTATTCTAGGGTTCTAGCTGGCAAAAAGCTTTGATTTTATTTCTTCTACCAATAAACCTAACATTTGAAGCGATGCTGTCTGGACAATACGATTCTGATGTACAACTGGCGTACAATACAATGTAAAAGTGTAGGTACTATGTACCTAGGTATGTACCTACAGTAGTTATGAGAGACTGAGTTGATTGCTATGTAAAAAATAAAAGATGATTTTTTTTTTTTTTACAAACAATCACTCATGAGCGAACGAGCCATGGAGCCATGTGGCTCAGCATGAGCCACGTGGCTCATGAGTGGGTACACTCACAGTAGTAGACAAATATGAGGTGGGGCCAGTTTATCGATAAAAGGGGTCTCAGTCCTCATGCCCATGCACTCTCCACACCGTACACCGTGTCTCACAAGGGTACCTATTACTACTCTTGTACTTCACTTAGTTACTTCACTTCAACCTATTTTCATCCTTACATTCAATGTTCCTTACATGTGCATCTCAACTGCCCAGCTTTTGCCAATACCTAACCTAAATCTCGTCTAATATCTAGCTTGTAGCATGTATCTTCTTTGCATGAAATAACATTGCCGTATACGCTGTACACCACACGCGCCTAATGATGAGCCGCTCACCGGCGTCTTCAGGTCTCTTACCTATGCCTGGCTCCCCTTCTTCGTCTTGGGCCCTTTACCGGGCTCGACTCTCATCCATCTTTCGGAATGCTGACACGTTTATATTGATTGCATTTTGGCTCTTTGGTACTTCTCCTTTCTCCCCCCCTAGTCATCTATGTTTATCATGCGTGTTGCTGACGAATTCAAGGTTTAATCAATAATGTCCTCTATGTAATTATCCTCTCTGCAGCTCTGGACCTGGTTGGATCCGACGTACCCAAGGGGGTTGTCCTGCTTGCCGATGTTCTTCCCTCGTTTCTAACCAAATTGATTGCGCCTTACTTCATTCATAAAGTTCCATATTGGCTACGAATAATCTTCTTTGTCGCTAGTTCGTCTCTCGGCATGCTCATGATCGCTCTTACGCCATCAGATAAATCGGTCGGCGTCAAGATGGCCGGTGTAATATTTGCAAGCTTGTCAAGCGGCGCAGGAGAGCTGAGCTTCCTTGGCCTGACTCATTATTACGGACATATGAGTTTGGCCGCTTGGGGAAGTGGTACTGGCGCAGCCGGTCTCGTTGGCGCGGGATTGTATGTTATGTTCACTGTCTGGATTGGTTTCTCCGTCAGGGATACTCTACTGGCTTCAGCATTCTTACCCGCCATCATGTTTATCAGTTTTTTCCTGATATTGCCCAGAGAACCGCTCCGTCAAAGCAAACTGGCGAAGGGTTATCAGACAGTCCCGGATCAGGATACAAGGCAAGATGATGTTGAAGATGACTTGCCAGCGATTAATGCCACATCTAGTCTCCTCATTCCCGAGCGGTCACCTATATCTACAAGTCTTCAAGCGGATAGCATAGATTCTCTATCGAGGCTAAAATCTAATATTCAGCGGGCCAGAACATTGTTTTTCCCATACATGCTACCGCTATTATTGGTTTATGTCGCCGAATACACCATTAACCAGGGCGTCTCTCCGACCCTACTATTCCCCATAAAATCAACCCCCTTCAAGGAGTACCGAGACTTTTATCCCATGTACGGGTTCCTATACCAACTAGGCGTTTTCATTTCCCGCTCATCAGTCGCATTCATTCGCATCAAGCACCTATATCTACCTTCTTTCCTCCAAATAGGAAACCTGGTACTGTTAACCTTCCATGCATTACTGCCTTTCCTTCCAAACGTTTATGTTGTCTTCGTTGTCATATTCTGGGAAGGCCTACTGGGTGGGGCGGTATATGTTAATACGTTCGCTGAAATTATGCAAAATGTGCCAACTTCTGAGCGAGAGTTTAGTTTGGGGGCAACTAGCGTTAGCGATAGCGCAGGTATCTGCATTGCTGGATTTGTCAGTATGGCTATAGAGATGTGGCTTTGTGACTGGCAGGTTCAACATGGAAGAGACTGGTGTAAAAGAATACAAGTTAATTAGAAACCCGAAGAGAAGGAAGAGATACACGAACCTGTTACCCTGCGGCTACCAAGCTGTTCGCGTTGCGAACTTGGCTGCCTACCTAAATATTGTATGTCGCCTATTGCTATGATTTGCAATAATGGAATGCTTGAAAGCCTCTTCAAGAAGTAACAAGGATTGCACAAAACAAACCATCGAAAGGGTAGTGATAATTGCCATTAGGGGTTATTGGTCTCCATAAACGTTACCATGCCAGCTTTGGTTTGGACATTGCCACATCCAGTCCACATCCATATTTATGGCGGCTCCATTCCATTGTGACGGTTGCAGTATCCTGGCGGGTTTCGTGTCAGCTTTGACAAACTATAAATCAAAATATCTTCACGTTGCGTTGGTACGGCGCCGACTCACATATCCCATTGCACATCCCCCATTGAGTCCCCTGGGGGACAGGCTAAGTTACCTTGGAAATCCATGTTTAGATCACCCGTAGGATAATAGCCAGGCATCCCAGTCATGCCTTGGTCAAGCCTACTACCTTCTGCTCCTTGCCTCTGACTTGGGGCAAATCCTTGACCTCCTTTTCCTTCTTTGGATACGGAACCGCCCCCAGTAGATTCCTTATCCCGCTCTCTCGTCCTCGACTCGGAGGCCGGCAGGCCTAATGTGAGAATACTCTCCTCAGGGATAATTCCGAGAGCAACTGCGAACTCAAATGCCGCCTTCGCAAACCGGGCATTTGTTCCACAGACCTCAATAGTCGACATAACCTCGCACAACTGCCTCACAGTTGTCCTCATTTCTTCTATGGTATAACTTTGTATGAGCTGGGGCTTGGAAACTTCCTGTTGGTCTTCGTGTTGACACAGCGAATCTGGGGAGAGCAATGCTAAGGAGATATCCAAGCTAGACATATATGCGTAGTAGATATCTATCCATGTAACACCGTTTATGCGGCCTGCGCGCCATAAGCTATTAACCAAATCCGCACAGCGCATCGCCCCAGTCAAACAGACTTTGCATAAAGCTCGTATTTTGCATGCATCGGGGCCTAGAGGAATTTCGCCGTCGGCAGATTGGATCGTCTTGAATAGGAATGGGCGTGTCAAGAAGCAGAGCACATGATGATACTGAATATTGAGTAGTAGAGCGCTCCGCCACTGGTTGTCGTTTCCATTGGAAGCCTCGTACGGAACGGGTCGGAGTCCTCTTGGTAATGTATCCTCCCAGCCCGAGACGACTCCTAAAAACTCCAAAGCTCGTGTATACATCCTACCCGGGACAAACCCAGGATCGAATATCCCACGCCGAACTGCAGCAAGTAACATGTTCAACCGAGCCAGATGTTCTGTAAAGCGAGGGGGGAGGATATTTGCATCCAGGTAATCGTCATTAGGCATCCCGACGTCCATTTCCCGATCATCGATGGCACTAGGACGCCCTAACGAGCAGCATAGAAACTGCTCGTAGCCGTACAATGTCCACCAAACTAGCTTTCTAAGCTGCCTCTCTATGGTACCGAATATTCCCGAAGCGCTCTCACGGTGCATACCAAGCGCTATAGCTAACCGGCAGGCTGCTCCGTGGAACGTCCACGCGCTGGTTCGGTCGTTGGTGTTGTGATAATATAGCGAAAGGAGCATATATGCGCATACATTTGGAAGACTTGAAGTACCAATCAATGGCGGCAGCTGCTCGACTCTCGCAAACCATTTTCGCTGAAAGTCAACCGAGTCAGCATTTTGGGGAAGGGACCGAGATCCTAAGACAATTATCATATACAAGCAACACAGCCATCCCACAGACACGGAAGTTTCGCGGATGCGGCCCTTCGCATTCTTCCCCCGGTGTGATTCCCAGCAGCGCCACATTTTCTCGTAAGCAGTTTGGAAGGTCAGCCGGTGGAATAGGAGGAAATTAGGATGAACGTTTTGGAAAAAGGCATGAACGCATGCGTCTGCTCGTTCCCTAGGGGGTAACTCAAGTTGAGTTACTCGTTTGCGATACCTCCAGAACTCTGGATCGTTCGGGTGATCCTTCAGCATATCTTCACAAATCTGAGGGGGAGAGTCGCCGTCTAGATGGTCCAGAACGTGGTTTGGTGAACTGGAAGAATCTCGTGGCGGAGAGGGCGGGATGTCTCGCTCACGCTCACCAGTTCCACCCAGCGAAGCAGCCAACGGATTATTGTGAAAAAGTCCTCTATCGCTCGTGGAGCCTTGACCTGCCTGCGAAAGTTCACCTGGGCTCGTTGCTTCAGAAAATCTCTGTATAAATAAATCGCGCATTTTACCAAAAAAAGCAAGACTTCCGCACGGTCCAATGTAATGTGGTCGGCCAGTGGCATCCGTTATCAAGCCCGTATTCTCTTCGGTAGTCTTTGTAGGACTCTTTGGAGGATCAGGCGAAAGCTGTGGAGTCCTTTTGGACGCAAATCTCATAAGGTAAGAGGGCGGTAGTATGGTCTTATCATGGTCAGTTCCAGCTATAATCAGGTTCGGGTATTCCTCTTCCTTTGACGGGTCTGAGTCTTGTTTGGGGGTCTGAGATGCCTCCGGCTTTACAACAGCTTCGGCCGACGAAGGCTGAAGCTGGTCGGGCGATTCGCCGAAGTCAGGCATAGTTATCGTTCTCTGCCGCCCAAATGCCACTAGTTCCTCCGCGGTAGCTCTCGAGTTTAGTTCGGGAAACACGCCAAATACCAACGCCTCGAGAGCACGATATCTTTTATCCAAGTTCTCAACACTGCCATACACCCGTTGCTTTCGTGGCATTGTGGTCACGCACGAAATCCCGGTCTCGACACACAACTTACAAGGAGGCTGGTCACCAGGTGCGGCTGCATCATTGTTGGATCCTGGGGAAGCTTTGAGACGCACGCACTTGCATCTTCGCGTCTTGCAAGCATCGCAACTGACCTGGGTCCTCTTTCGCTGGGAATTGGGAACACGGCGCTTAGCTCTTAATTGTTCCCTTCTCTGAGCACTGTCGGGAGGTGCTCCATGCATGAGGCTTTCATTAGCTATGAAGGCGGAAGGTCCAGGTTGACTTAATACCTGTGGACCCAATGGTGACGTCCTGGACGGCGATGTCGCAGATGGGAGACCATATGTGCCGGAAATAGCTGCGGCAGAAGCAAGATGGCTCAATCCTTCATGTTGATGTTGTTGTTGTTGTTGTTGTTGCGGTCCTGGTAGCTGCAATGCAGACCCGAATTCCGGTATGGTAGGACCAGCACCGGAGCCGGGTTGTAAGAAATGATGGGGAAGATCTGGTCTCCATGACGGATGTCCTGTGGGTACCAAGTCGCCAGGCTGTTCAGGATTTCTTCGAGGATCCATACGCAGGACGCGGATTGACTATCCTGTGGTGCCACTTTATTACGCTTCCGAGAGGAAGCTTTGGATATAGGTAGAGAAAATGAGAGGTTAAGAAGCAACCAGACATTTGGAATAACTCGTATCACGGACCAATTTATCAAATGCGAATGTATGCTACCCTTTGTAATAATCTAAAAGTAAAAATAAAAATAAAAATCAAGCCACCTTTGATTAATTTGTTCCGAAGAACCACGTCTGCGCGGAAGTATGTGGAAGCGATGAGAGTCATAATTACATCACTACACCACATTGACTCTATCACCATGACGACTGCCGCCCCAAGCTCGCAAAAAACAAACCCCACGGAAAGGGACAAGCATAAGAAAAAATAAAAAAAAAAAAGAGGACCAAACAAATTTCTTGGTTTTCTATATGTTGTCCCTTTCCAGATGGCTGGTGTCCGATTTGATAGGGTTTAATCGTGGAAACCTACTTTTTTGAATAGCCCCTTTCTATACATGCCCTAAGCGCCGAAGGAAAGGCCCATATATGATAAATAACGTAAGATAGCGTGGGGAATCGCGTGCATCGAGCGGAACTACTAGATCTGGCAGATCTAGACCGTTGGGTTAGCAGGTTAGGTAGCCTAAGGGACTTATCGAATCCTTCAAGTCTGCCTTCTATAAAATATGAACTATTACATGAGTGCATGAGTGCGTGAGCGCGAGTCTAGGTCCCTGATGTACGCGCTATATCACCGCTTTTGCCGCAGACCTAAAACCAAGGTCCAGATATTGAGGCTTACGGCGGCGTCTGCGCAGTCGACGCTACTTCCCACTCCGCATCACACTTTTTACTTTTATCTTCTTCTTTTTTTTTTTTTTGGAAAAATTAAAGCAGTCTTGAGATATCTAGTTTTGAATAAGTTCTAGGTCTCTAGAACTTATAGATTCGTCCCTTCGTCCTGGGGTATCTATACAAGTATAAGAAGTATGCGGAGTATCTTCAGCTTCAACTAGGGTCGACAACGAAGTCTCCAGTATAGATATCGATACGAGAGGCGACCAATTAGTTCTTTATAGTAGGCCGCATCCGAGGCAAGACCTAAGTTTTAACTTTAAACCCTACGAGGTGGTATTCAACTGTCAACATCAGCTTGTCACAGATGGATATATCTATGGGTACCTGAGGGAAGATGACCGTAGAACTTTAATGACTAAATACTAGAATAAAAGCTAGAGGCTAGAGTATATCTCACTTGTTGAGCTTAGTACAGGCACGTCATATTGAGAAGTGCATAGGATGGCGTCCCAAGATGAGAGAAAATATCGAAGATAAAAAGCGTCACTATGAGCCGAGATTAAACCTATCCTCCTACAGGGTCCTACATTGAACTGACGTTTTTCATCGTCCAAACTTGTAATCTCACTAGGCAACCTAGCTACTACCTACCAGGTAGATATCAAAATTGCTTGTAGGTAGTATCTTAGAAGTCATTCTCGGTTAATCGGATAATGAGATAATACCCGCTCGGATAAGTCACCCTATGCGCGAGACATTACATTGCGGCATGTAATACAACTACTCGCTACATCGACTATAATTGAGAGCAAGCGGCGATATGCGGAGATAAGGAATCAAATAGCTTAAAAGACGTTAGGATAGACCCAACACCGGCTACATCTTCCCTAGATCTCCGTAAGTAATCGTGGAGAAGCACAGGAACTAGGGTCATAGAGCGACCCCTTGGCAAGGGTTCAGACCTATCTAGACTGGTGATACCCATTTATTATAGGATGTGGTGGACTTTTTATTTTTTTTTTCTTTTTTTTTTTCAGGGACTATTTACTACCTAACCTAATGTATGTTGCATGCATCCTTGGGGGTTTGATTATTTTCTAGCCCTTCTTCTCGCCCTTAAGAATGTACAATACCTAAAACTTCAACCAAACGCCAGCCAAGCACTAAATGACTCCCCATCTAGACCTATCAACTGATTCGACAACATAGTTTCGACAACGTACTTAGCTCCACCATCCGCCTCACTTTGGTAGGTTCGCATCCTTACTTCCCGTCACTATTGCTGCCGTCGCCTTCTTCGCTTTTGGCACTCTTCTCCTCTGCCGCGCGGACTACCTCCTCCTCTCCGTCGCCACTCTTCCTCTTGAACGTCTTTCTAAGTTCGCACTTCCCCAAGCTCTTCCCGCCGGCCTTGCACTCGGCACACGTCCGGCCGTGCTCGATAAGCAAGACGTGCAAGCCGTACTTCAGGGGGTCCGGCACCCTCGCGTCAAGGTGGGAGAAGGCCTCGTCCCGGGACGCCGACGCGGGCCGCCACCCCATCATCCCCGTCAGCCTGTAGACGTGGGTGTCGACGGCGAAGCTGGCGCGCCCCACGCAGAACAGCAGCACGCAGCTCGCGGTCTTGGGCCCCACGCCGCGGAACGACAGGAGCTCCCGCATGGCCCGCTCGTCGTCCCCGCGCGCCTCGAGCTCGAGCAGGTGGTTCAGCGAGTACCTGCCGTAGCGCAGCTTGACCTGGTCCAGTATGTCGACGATGACGCGGCTCTTGACGCCGCCCAGCCCGCCCCTCGCGATCGCCTTCTCGAGCCTCGCGGCCCCGCCCGCGGCGATCGCCCCCCACCGCTCCTCCGAGTCCGCGCTGCCGTACTCCGCGTCCATGTCGAGCTTCGCGCGCGCGCTGTTCCGGTTGCTCGTGTTCTGCGAGAGCACCGTGCGCACCAGCGCGTCCAGCACCGACGGCGAGTCCCCGCACCCGGCCCGGTCCGTCGGCGCGCTTAGGACCTTCTCGGGCCGCTTCCGCTCCCCGTGGAGCTTGGCGAGGACATCGTAGGCGCGCTGACACTCCTCGGGTGTCGGTTGCGGAAAGTCCGGATATGGCGACTTGTTAGCGAATTGCGAGTAGGATTTGAGTTTCTTCGCTCGGAGCTCCTCTTCCTTATCCCTGTCCCTGTCCCTGTCTTTATCCTTGTCCTCGCTGCCCTCTTTGCTTTTGCCTTTCTTTGCTCTGTTTGCAAGGTCCTTTCTGGGACTGGGCGTCTCAGCTTTGGCATGCGATGGTACAGCAGTAGACGCAGTCTTTCTTTTCGCTAACTTGGTTGCAGGCTTAGCTTCGCCTGTCTCATCCTCATCCTCATCCTCATTCTTGACCCTAACTCTTTTCCTTTGGCGATTTGATGAAGGTGTTCCTACGTTCGTGGGTAGATTTTCTTGTTTGATTGGTACATTTATACCATTCTTCCCGGCTTTCCTCGCACTGCGTCGGAGGGTGGTAGGTTCTCCTACACTATCTGCTTCGGACTTAGCAGTGACTTTGGCCATGATTGTCGAGCTTCTGGGTAAGACAGTAGTACTAAAGCACTTCGAAAGTAGTCCGATGCAAGCCGCAGTCTCTCGTCTTGTTATAAGCATTGATCATATAGAATTAACGCGAATTAAGAAATTATAATTCAACCAAAAGAATTGGTGTGTTAAGCACGATACAAGCAAATTTAGAGTCGCAGCTTATTTTGCGAAAGATGATGTCAAAGATAATCTTAGCAACTTAAAGACGAGGCCCCTTTTTTTTATAAAAAAAAAAAATAAATAAATAAAAAAATAAGACCCTGCGCTAGGCCACCTCATAATATGGTGGCGTTGCTTACGGGCTGAGCTTAGACCTCGACTACCCCTAGCACGTATTCTAAAGTCTTCGTAATACATATATTTGATATTAACTCGTGATGCAACACTCGAATTTTATTAGTTGTACTCATACAATACTGCTCTTATTATCATCACTCGTCCCCTATCCCAATTCCCTCTTCATATTGGGCGGGCTTGACCAAGCGTCATCTCTGCCGAATGATATCTCATAGTCACTTAGGTATTGACCTAGGATTCAAAATACGCCTCCCTTTTCCCATATCCAGCCATTCCATGACGTCGTACAGGTGACGTTCTAGCCTGAAAATAATACACAATACTCTTACATGCTTCATTACACAGCGCCTGAAACGTGTAGGCTTCGTATGCTAACACAGTATTAACTGCTCTGATTTTGTTTCAACCCAATGCTCCAGCTTGCACTGGCCTATTGGCGTTGACATCTATTCCGTAGTCTCGGCAGTTCCCATGCGACAAGCATTTTCAGCCCGTCTTTGTTTTTGAATTTCCTATTCTTCCGAGACCTAACCATTTTCTTTTGCCGCCGCCCTGTGCCCCAGTAGCCGTCGTATTTGTTTGGATTGCAGTCGTCGGAGTGCCTGGACGCGACGTCTCGGAGACTTGCTGTTGTGGTGTAGCTAGGTCGGCTACCCGAGGACCATTAGTCCCTGAGAGGAGCGACATGCCGCGGCTACGCATGATCGGAGGAGGTGTCGCGCTCTGAAGGTCGTCTTCCACAATGCCTGGGGCACGCCAAGGCATGGTTGGCGGCGGTGGAACGCTATTCCTTCCCGAGAGCTTTGTTGTAGACCTCATCGTTTGGGGTATCGCTGACAACTGGCCCGGAGTTGCAAGAGGGGCGGTCGCCTCAGTTGCGCTAGGCTGGGCACTGGAGTTATCAGAACCTTGCCTTCTAAAGAATGAGTTGAGACCTAGACCCCGTCCCTTGGACGTTTGTCCAGATATTGGGGGGTAATGATTTCGTTTTCCTGGCGTCGCTGTCCCTGCTTTTTCCAGCTGTTCTCTAGTGTATGAAATGGGTGCGGCAGAATCTATACTATTACTTCTACCTCTCCTCTCTATCCACTCCGTGGCTATACTGTTGACTGGATGCTTCTTAAACTTCCCGCCAGGTGGAGGTACTGCACTAGTGCTACCCGTACGCGCATGCAAACTTGATCGCCTATCAGGAGTAGGAGGTGCAGATCCCATGATGGGAGGGTCAAATACTTCTGTCTGCGACGTTTGCAGTGAGCTGGCCATTTCATCAATAGGATCGCGTTTCAAGGCCGACACCGGTGAGCCAAGATAGCCATTACCTTTCAGGGCTCCAAAGATGACGTCCGTTTCCCAACCTCTAGCGTCGACCGGAAAGGAAAATAGATCGGGGGATGTAGAGCGCCCGCCTCCGCGCCGTTCTGACAAATCTGTCTGATATCTGTTCGGCTTCATGCTCTCTTTCATCCAATAATCAAAGCTGTCTGTTTCAGAACGAGCATCTGCGCCACCGTCCGAGTCTGAGTCCGATCCTAAACTGGCCGCCCTAGCACGGGAGCTTACAGTTTCGGCCGATGAGTGGGGTCGAGGTGGGAGGGATCGTGCCAGCTGGGTAAGATCAGAAAACGCATTGGCGTTTGCGGTTGACATTGGGGTTTGCCTATGGCTGGTGAATGCTGTGTTTTGCGCCTGCTCGTTCGAGGGTGCTGGGTAAGGAAGCTCTCTACCAAGTTCTCTGCCAAAAGCCCCAATTCTATCGTAGATGGACATGATGCCATTGCCCGGCATATCTCTTTTTTGTGTTGTAAGACTATCTTGAGAGTGGGCAGAATCCTGTTGGCTTCGAAGTGTTGAAGACGAGACAGTATCAGGAGTAGGAGGAAATGCGTGAGGATTGGAGAAATCCCTGTGCGTGGGATAATTGGTTAAAACCTTTTGCAAAGCCTCTCTCTTCTCCTGTTTGGTCTTGCCCTGTTGAAGTGGATTTATAAGGGGCCTTGGAAGAGTGGGAGTCGTGGTACCGCTACCACGGCTGGGCATTGGTTGTCTGGGAATATCGCTACTGACCAGTACTTGTTTTTCAAGCCGTTCAATCTCCTGTAATGGTGAATGTAGGCTGATAACGTTATTTATAGGCCGCGTACGAGCTGATAATTTAGCACCTTCGTTTGTCATACCCGGAGAGCCTCTAAGCATCTGACCTTGATCGGCAGTCTTTTCGATGTATCGACTTTCTCCGTTCGTCTTCATTGTTGGCGTCGGTGAACGATCATAATAACTTCCATCCATGCCTACCACGTCCGCAGGTGCTTGCAGACCCGACCTCTCGCCCGTATCCTTGGCACCGTATATGCTAACGAAAGAGCTTTCGCTGAGTACGCTTAGATTAGGACTAGCGATACGATTAATATCGCTAGGAGCAGCGCTCGACTCGGAAACTTTGCGCATGTGCATTATACTAGTGCGTCCTCTTAAAACCGCGTTGCGTAGATTCTCAGTTTGCTGGCTCTGCTCTGAAAGGAAACTGGGTACTCGCCCAAGGTTATTCACATGCGCGGTCAAATGTGGCACGTTGGGGTCTACCGTATTGGCAACTACAGACGTGGGAGCGGTAACGGTTGTAGCGGATTCAAAATTAGGATGATCCGACAAAGAATGGCGATACGAGCCGTCCGCCTCAACTTGTCTGACCATCTCCCTTTCTCGAACCAATTCATCAATTCGAGCTTCTAGTTCTACTATTAGTGTAACGGCCTCGGCGAGGGCATCATCCTTCATTTCCAGCTCGCGGATGATACTCTCATGAAGATCTATCATCTCGCTTTGTTGTGATTCGAGCTTTTCAACTCTCTCTTCTAGCGCTGTTTGCTTCTCTCGTCGGTGGTATAATTCCAGCTTCAGATCGAAATTCTGCTTATGTAGTGTTGACAAGGTCTTCCCGTTCGAATTAGCTGCTAAATTCAACTTGACAGGCAAGCGCGCGTTACGATTAGCATTCCGTACCTGTTCCATTTGTCTCGCCCCCATCCCTGCGTCTTTGGCCAAGTCATCGCCGTTATCCGACCACTGCGATCGTGCTGCAGAGGTGGCACTTCTCTTAATAGGTGAGTTTTGGACACTCCTTTCTCGGATATCGCCAGTAGAAGCGCTCATATCAACACTCATTTTGCTCGCGTGCCTTTCTATTCTTTCCCGCTGCAACCGCTCTTGTAAAAAACTAGAGGCAGACGCCGTCGGTTCTCGTAGCTCATTACTAGATTCTCTCGATAATTGCGACAGAGGCCGACCTCCTATAGAGCTTCTGCTGCAATGGCTGTGGTGGTACTTATGTATCGGATGTGTGCCCGCATGAGATATTTCCCGCGGATACGAGGAGGTACTGGTCGAACTTTTCGACGTCATCTGGGTGTTCGCGGTGCTGGCACTACTAGCTCGTGAGGGTACGCGAGAGTACAAACGCTCACGTAATTCCTTTTGTCCTCCGCTGCTATCCATGACGAGGGACGCGGTAATTATCTCGCAATAACTGCTTGGGAGAGTCTGGTAGTAGTAGTAATGAGAAGGGGGGAAAAGACAATAATTGGCAACCCTTTCGCTCGCCAAAGCCTGACCAGAATGTGTAGAAAATAAAACGCCCCGGCTTCGATGCAACAATCATCTATTCACCAAGTTGAAGAAATTCCGATAGAAACCAGGGTAATTCGCAATGTATGGGGTCGAAGGTGGGAAATTGGACAACGTATTTGCCTGTTCGGGGAATTGAAAGCTTTGATATCGAGATCGAACTCTGGATATTGTTTTGAATAGTGTACGAAGCATCAAGGCGCTCAATGGCCTAGGGTAGGAGGTGTCATCAGCGTTCAAGCAGCCAAACGGCTCGAGCGTCTTAATTCTAGCGATTTGTGACTGGGATTGTTGCGACCCGTTCTCTTGTTAACTGGTCAGTTGTCCACAAGCAGTTGCTAGATCTATTAAAATCAGGATCGATGACTTCTTGTTTTTGGTGTTTATTTTTGTTATAGTACACTTTTCACAAGACTTTGAAGTGGAGAGGCAGATAACTCGAGGCTAATTGTTATACTCCTAGCAGAATATGTCGAGATCAGTGCGTTCACCTTTGAAAAACGAGCCCACAAACAGCCAGTTCCCTAGATGAATGAATAGGGATATGGATGATGTTAGGGGAAGACAATGATAGTAAACTAGATGAAAGGCCAGTTGACAATGCCTACTAGATATCCAGGGGAATGGAGATAAAGAATGCATGCAATAATGTATCGCCAAGGAGACTATAGGATGGAGCTCGTGAAAAGAAGTGTAACGTCGATGAGGCTCATAAACGATACACCAGGAAGGATCATACCTAGGTAGGTAGGAATTAGGAAGAGAAAGCAGAAAGAACACGCACTAATTTCTTCCGTCATACTAACTACTCCTGCCAGCCTACTCAGGTAAAGCAAGCTAGGCAGATAGGTATTAATCTCTAGCAAGGGAGACTCTTGCTTCATCTCCCCTGGTTCGCTCTAGGAATGCTGAGAGCTGAATTTTGCATTATGAGCGGGTCACGTCTGTTCTAAAGTTCTCCGTTAAGGTCCCCCGTTTGGTCCCTTCACGTCGGGATCTCTTTGAGCTAATGCATGTGTCTAAGGGGGAACCTGCATGTTCAAGGGTTATCATTACTGTAAGCAGCTAAGACCCATTCGTGGTTCTGCCAGGAACAAGGAATAAACCGAAACGTTAGCATCTGGCAGATACGCTGATATTGAATGCTAGCCAATAAATCCTGGTTCGCGACCTTGGTAAAAGCCCTGGACCGTTTTTTTATGGTTACAGTCCGCTTGAACCGGGACTAGGGACGCAGTAAACCTGGCTTCCATTATGCTGGGAAAGACTACGATTGGTTGAAACGAATGTTCTTACAGGCCCTACAGGGTAGTTTAAGGCAATCGTTTCCGAGAGTTACAGTGGACATTTTCATCTGTCTTCCACCCCCAATGTGATGTGACGTCCGACACCATTGGATCATGGCAATTCGAGGGCCCCTTCACTAAACGCCTCGCATTTGTAGGATGCTTGTGTTAGATGCAGTGTATATGCTAAAAAGGCAGTCTACTACCTAAGCAAACATATCAAAGGAGTCATTTCAACCCCCCCTTTTTTAGATCTCTGAACTGGCATCAATGGAATAGAAGATGTCAATTTTTCAGACTATAAAAGGCTGATTTCTACATAATATCCATTCTATCTATTTCTCCACGATGGCACGAGCCTTGGCCCTGCTGATTATGTGCATGATCTATCAAAGCTCCGTAGAAGTCCACCCGGCGGGACCAGCAACTCCAATTAAAGAATGTCGTCATTGGCGCGGGAAGTGAAGCCGCCATCGTCTTGGTGTCATCATTATACATAGTAAGTTAGAAATAAATCTGATATATGATGATATTATAGTGTATAATCCTCTTAAAATACTGAGTCGAGAGGTTGCAAAAAAAGCACCAGCTAATATGACCCTGAGCCCTTCGCCTATTCTAACAAGCTATAAGATCACGGCCAGAAGGATGATTCGCACTTGAGGGCATATGCATAGGTGATATGTATGACGTCTCCAATTAACTGTCCAACCATTAATTTATATTGTTCATTTTCCAACGTCAAGCGTTGCTTGATTGGACTGCTAAGCTTGGAATAAAAGAAGCGCGCAAGATCCAATACTCCAATACTCCGATCAGTAGACTTGCTTACCATTAGACAGGGTTACAGAGCTCGTGTGGGCAACGTAGTAATCTCTACATGTAGGATTTCTGACAAGTTTAAGGTTATTCCATCAGAGATGCATGGCGAAGAGGTATCACTGGAAACGTGTCGAAGAATTGTGGATGCCAGTATACCACAATTAAGCCAGTGCGATAGGTGTATTATTAATTGGGTGTTCAGCTACATGAGTCGACATTCCTATTGGCAAAACATGTTCACTAATAGTCTCATTTTACAAAATGCTATGCGCTTATTAGGCTCAAATAGCAACCGAGACGCGTTGATAGTTAACACTACCCTTCCGTCAACTGCCTCTACTTAAAGCACTCAAGTAAGATTGAAAGCGTACAGCTACTTTTCATAGTTGGTTGGATTTCCAATTCCCTCAAACCCCCGAGGCTGTACCGTAGGTAAGAGAATAGCTAGTAGGAATAAAGGTGGTGTGGTCCAAGAGATTCCGATACGACTCCTTTACAGTAGTGAAGAGGGATAGAATAACACATACTATAATATAATAGGTTATCTTATGAGAATCGACCGTCCTATTTCGAGATACTTTTAAGGTGATTGTGATTAATCCTACCTGCCTACGTAACGCCGTTTGCTATGCCAAGTAACCAGTATTTCATAACTCTTCCTTGAAGAACTTCTCCTCGCTGCCTGTTTCCTTTTCTTCTTCCTTATCATCACCGTCGGATTTTTTAACTTCGTCAGTATCAACCACACTATGGATCTCTCGGGCGTTGGCGTCCCCCGGAACTTCGACAACCTCGAGTTTCCAGCCCCTATCCCCCGCTAGCTTCTGTAGCTCCTTTCTCAGTTGCTCAATCACCTCGGGATTGAGGTCTAGCTTGGCCAGTTCCTCATCAGGGAGTATTTCGACCTGACTACCTTCTTCCTTGCTGGCTCCCTTGGCTAATACCTCGACGAGGGGGGGAAGGTTAGAGCTTCGGAAGTTTCGCGGCGGAGCTAGCTGGTGTGCTGCTTTCCCATCCTCTCCCCGTCCGAGCATCTGTCGACCTCCAACTACAATCCCACCAATAGTGACAGGAGCCTTCACCTCCCCTTTAGCCTTGCCTACCATGGCTGACTGCGCTTCTAGCGTCTTTTGTGCATGCCAAGCCACTTGCTCTGCTTCCGATATGATGGCACGGCAGCTAATGATGTTCGCCTTCTCCTCCTTGGGTGGCTGGAAAGCAACGTCTACACATAAACGAGGGGTATGAACTACCATAAGATACGCACAAGTTGTTACTTCCTTAATCCAGCCAATACGGTCCTGAGTGCTGCCCGGGCTGCAGTGGTATTGTATCTCGATTGTCCGCTCTCGACCGGTTAGGTCACAGATAGTACCGTCTGCCATTTTCTGAACCAAATATCGCTGATCACCCTTGACCTGGAGTTCTGTATTTGGCGGCGGCGTGGTAGCAGGTTGCTCCTTGTTACCCGCGGGTGCAGGTTGTCCACGACGCGAAGAGCGCGAATTGGAATGCGGATCTTGAACTCTCCCAAGGACGTACTCTGCAGTATTAGTGTCTCTCACGGGAGGACCGCTCTTGACGCTGGCGGGATGCGCATGGAACTGGACAACGTCACGGCCATAGCAAAAACTATAACTCCACCAACCAGACATGTAGTAGAGGCAATTGCCATCAAGGCCGCTGATAAGATCCCAGCCGTGCGCAGAAGCCCTTGCTAGTTCGCGGGCCTCCTCGGCCTTAGCTAGCTCGGTGGCAGTTTTGTTAGGTGCAGGAGGAGATTCGATTACAGGTATGGCGCATAGGTAACGATGGGGAGAGGCGTTCATGATCTCGTATGACTCGGTGAGTTTTCGGTCGCCATGGTCGTCGTCGATGCTGTTACTGGCGTCGGATCGATCATGAGCAGGTTGTATATTAGATATAATATCGGTTTGGCCCGGTAAGTTGGCGTCATAATTGGTGGGAGAGGGGCTGGCCTTTTCAACTAAAGCCTGGGCATCGGTTTCTGATATGTACGACTCGGAGAAGACTACCTCAAACTAGAGACGAGCGAATTAGTTGATTGCAGAGGGTAAAGCATACGTGTAACGTACTTGAGGATATGCTAGAAGGTCGTGGTGTATGCTAAATCCCGGCTGACGAGCCCAGCTCAGCTCTAGCAAGCCGCTTAAAAGAAGTAATGCTTTCGGACGGCACATGATGCCGCTTCGTCTGAGGGTATCTTACATGGAAATGTGCGGGATCGGCTGCGATCGTAAGTCAATTGTAAGCCTAGCTTCGAAGTTGTGTTAGTATTTGGTGATTGTTAGATGCGCCGGCGGGCTGCGCTTTTTGGTTACGTACCGAATAATGACAAGGTGGCCGGTGGAAGACGGCATTATCTAATCCGTAAAGCCGATAGGTACTATGTAGAGTGGAGGACCTCATTTGCTTACCTAATCCGACTTACCTACATGAGGCCAGACAATTTGCCGGGTGGTCACTGGTCAGGTGCCTCTCCTGTTTGCTCTCTTGAAACAAGCCAGTCTCGAAACTAGATATCTATGAGAGAGCAACCTGACATTACATTAGGTACCTAGCCCAAGTACCTAATTATCCAATTACCTAACCCAACCTTAGTACCTCCTAATACCCAATTATTGGGCAATTTATTTTATCTGCTACATCAATCCTTTTACCTACATTTACCTATATATACCTATAGTTATATGTATATATATATATATATATATAGATGTACTTCATTCATACCCGACTCCAGTCGCCGGTTTGCTCCGGATTAGTGATCCACATATCTTTCGGTCCATCCGCCAGTTCGCGGAGAACTGCCGGCAATACTATGTAGAGCTTGGTCAACAAGCTGCCAGTCTGGACCGTCTGGGCGCCTCGACACCTGAGCGTTGCGTGTGGCGTTCCTTTAAAAAGGATAGCCTACCGCTCTCACCCTCCATCACTAATACCTAAGCGCACAAATTCCACCACAACTAACGACGGCGTCTACCCGCCAGCCAGTGGTCGGCCATCGACTTGTTACGCATGTCACACTACGTATTGGAGAGATCCAGGTAATAAGCACCGGAAGCACGATCTAATCTCCCGCATCACAGCTCAGCACGTTCTCGTCCTACTTCCTTACGTCAATCCCGCAATGCTATGCTATGTATCCGACGGATGACGATAACATGATGCCCCGGAACATAGTTCTTATCGCATATGGCCTGGACTACCAATGATGATGATGATGATGATGCTGATGATGTACTATTGTTAAACATCGTCGGAAGTCATACATGTTACTACGGATAACAAGCCACAGAAAATAAATTATATTATCCTGGAATATATAGTACTAGATTATGACATGTCGACCAAGTGGACAAAAATAGCAAATCTCAAATGACCCAATCTTACCTAGGCACTTCAAAGACGCGTTCGCCGATTAAAATATACGCCAGGGCCGCGGCAGGGTCCAGGAGAGCGCGTCGAAATAACCCCAACGTCATCATCGTCGACTTCCAACAGCCTGCTGAAGTTGGCTGAGCTCGGATAGGTCTCTGAGCATGGCGGCTATGGACGTATGTTGCGAGAGCTTACCGACAGCTATGCATGCAATTTTGCTGCCCGATTATATACAAGTTCTATGCATCAGAAGCATGAGAAGCATGAGAAGCATGTTCGTGCATGCATAGATGGGCGGTCAGCCGAATCAATTACAGTATACACTATGTTAGGTATGTATGTGCGCTGGGTGTTCAACCTCTTGGGTATCATCGTGTATCATGTAGGATCTATCCATATGGGATATCCGCCGGCAGCCGCTCGTCTAAGACTAGATTGGATCTGCAAATCTGCGAATCTACCACGCACCTCTGGACTGGACACCACGATTAGTCTAGTATCAGGTCGAATAGAACGCACATTTCTTTGCTTTGCAATGCTTATTATTAGCGCCCATCGTCTCACTATCTCATACATAGTACGTTGGCAAAGCCTCGCACTAGGGCAGCGAAGGACACAGCCAGCAATGAGTACCTAACCTACATACCTACGTCGATGGTAGTAATATTGTGCAATACCTACCTGGTATATGCATACATTACCTATTTACTAGAAAGGTATTTTACGTCCAATCTTCTTAAACCTTCAATATAATGTACGATGTACATACGTACATGCATGCTCTGACATGTCCTAGTAACATATCCTCGGGCGCGGCCCACTGTTGGCCGCCAGGGATCTTGTCCGCCTAAAGAATCATCAGCCACTCAAAAGGATCGCGGGGATGGTCGCCTCACTCTCCAAAACCCACTTGACTCATTGAGACCCAATGAATGCTAGATTCGTCAAAAACAAGGCAAACATTGGCAACTAGGATATGCAAGCTATTGCATGCATCTTTCCTTGACTCCTTAGGCTGTGGGCACGAGGTTTCTCCTTTGCAGACCGATGCGTGGTCTTTCCTCTCGTTGGTATTTCTTTTCTCCCGTTCGTGCTACGCTTATGGGCGCCGAGAGGGGGAACAAAGATGAGTGACTCTCAAGTGGAACTCAATAAGCAAGATGCACTATCTCAAGCGAGAAGAACAACAATTCTATTCGTACATACTATGTACGCACATACATACTAACCAGTAACACCACCTCTTACTATGTACTATGCGTGGTCTGTATGGGCAGGATGGAGTAGTACGCAGCACTCTACCACATACGGATGTGTACACAGCTTACGCACGACCCGATAAGTCGATCCTATCGAAATGCAAGATGCAACCAGCGAGATTCTCTAGGAGGTATGAGTTAGGTATCCTCTACCTTATGTATGCAACCCCACGTTTTGAATGACGATGAACAGAGAACGGATAAGGGAAACGTGCATAACCAAGTGTGTGCGTGTGCGTGGCTTCAGCGAAACGAGAAAGATTCGGAAAAGTGTCCGAACATTTAGAGGAGTTGGCCTTTTCATTTTTTTCTTCTCTTCTCTTTTGGGTTGCACATTCGTCTACATCGTATGCAAAATTACTAACAGCACAGCTTAATCCTCCTACCCTTACCTATGCAACCAGGCCTTACTACATAGCATCATACCCTTGGGCTCCTAGAATTCGCCAATCTTGTGAGCGATGGGATTCACATTTCCTCCATGATCTTAAGCCAAGCCTAGTCCTAGCCCGTCTATTATCTAGGTATTATCATCTAGAGATCCAAGTGGACCACCATCCCCTCTTCAATACCAAATTTGACAGCTCGTCATTAGAAAAGGAAAAAAAATAAATAAAAATGGAACTGACAATGGCGCTACAATCTAGCTACTCGTTAGATGGCGTATCTAGGTAAAGCTATCTATCCAACTACCCGCTACCACTACTATAACAGTTTTATTAGATTCCAATAATTCCCATTAAATTACACTACAACCACATGTGCTAGTTACAGTAGCATGGCTTGGTAACATGTCATACACTGCTTACAGTGCCCTACCTACGTGTTTCTTCAACACCAGACTCTCACCTGTTGCCCTGATGAGTTTGCAGGAAGCAGCCGTGTTGGGTACAATATGTAGTGGTAAAATTGGTCGATCGCTGAATTGGCTGACTGCGTCACTCGGGCGAGGGGGGCCCTTGCAAGAGTGCTGGCAAAACTGACCTGTAAGATCCCGTAATAGAGGTTCAAGTGTTGAACTCGCTCTACATTTTGCGAGGTTACATCACATGAGGACCGTGAGTACTTGCAGCCTGTACGTATTGTACATGCTATGTTATTTTGCTAGTCAGCTACTTAGGCGTTGTCATATTCTGCAGGACGAGACGATCCGGATGGTGCAAATTTACTATTGACCCTGTCAGCGCATCTCGAAAGGTCCAAGTCCAAAGTTCAAAGTGGGCTTCCTTCTTGCAGCCAAAATACAGAAGTCTGACAGGCCACGACGGCCCATCCTACCCTCCGGAAATTCCTTCCAGTGGGTTTAGCATCGACTGACGTCCCCTCTAATCCCTCTTAATCCCCAAACGCCCTGTCAAATCACACAAGTTACTGGGACGCTAGCTTGTTTGGCATCCATTCAACGTCGCAAGGGTTTGGAGCCAAACCCGGCCAGGTTGCAAAGCCAAGAGTCGATCTAAGCCCGCGGGATCCTCGTAAATTAAATACCTACATACCGGTACATGCAGACTGGGCAAGCGTATCGTGGGAGAGCGAACGAGGATTGTAGACCCGCTGTTGCGCATGGTCCAAAGCCTCGTCTTGACTGACTGGTACATAATTAAGCAACGTCCTTTTGGTTTTCTGGTCTCTAGGTATCCGAGTCTGTGTTTCGTCCTTCTTTTTTTTCCCCATACTCTGCCCAGATCGGATTTCAGTCCGTCAATAGGTATTATTCTCGCCTGATAGATCTCGTGTCGGCGAGACAAGCATAGCACCAGCCATCCTTGTTGGGCTTTCTCTCATCGAGGGCCTACCCCAGCGAGGCTGTCTGTCTCAGTGTGAAAAAGGGGAAGAAGAAAGAGTGAAGCGTACTAGAAAGCCAATTCCGCCTCATCTACTGCCCTCCTCCTAACATCGTCAAATTACCCATCGTCATTGATCACACTCCCCGTGTGAATTCGATCTTGACACAATGAGTCATTGTCCAAATCCGGATCTCGAGATAAAAAAGCTCCGAGCTTTGTTGGAGCAGAGAGATGCCGCACATCGGGAAGCGATGAGGAGTAAAGACGAAGACCTTCGCAAAGCAAAACAAGAGATATCGCAGCTACAAAATTCTGTTTATCAATCGCAAATAACACAATCCTCGAGCCCAAGCGTACCTGATGCTTCTGTTGTTCATAATGAGTTTCAACTGTCGAGTACTGCTACGCATGCCACACCCTTCCATCAAGATGGCATGTCGAGAAGTAATACAGTTCCTCGCAGCAATGGTATCCATGTGCATAATCGTTATGAGGATGTTGCACGACAATCTGTAAGATCACTTCTGACCACGTCCTCGTATATGACTGGTCAGCTCCATACTGACGGGTGCTCATTAGAGTCGAAATAGCAGCAATGCCTACGCCATCAAGCGCGCGAGAACCATGTCTCAACAAGCACCAGTGTCACAAAGGATGGACCGCGTCGGCTCGAATATATCCACGCAATCTGCTGGTCCTTTCACGGGCAACGCGCCGATATCACCCCAATCACAGTTACATAACGGCGGTATACATATGAGAACTGCTGGCACGGCGGAGTATGTAGACAGGAACGAACCTATATCCTATGCCCTCACCCACTCACAGTCTATGCGGCCGTCTCAGTCATCAAGACATCGACACGATATGCCTACTCTTTCGGAGGCAGGACCCATGACCGGTGTGATGCTCGACCCTGAAGTCTATTTTGCGCAGCATCCGTACCAAGAAGAGCCGCCTCCCACCGCAGAATCGTTCGGATCATCCGTACCTTCGCAGAGCCAAGATGTCGACGTGCCCCAGTTTAATATCACAAATGTTTCCGTCTGCGGTTCGATGACCACGGCACCTACGTATGATACTGCGCCAATGACCCGAACAAATAGCTTGTTCGATAACCAGTCCGTGTCCGGTGGTGTGCAAATGATGACTCTCGGATCGCAGATGTCTCAGGGCGGCGAAATATATTATCACGAAGCCTCTCAGCAGAACAGCGGCAGTGCTGATAATTCACCGTTAGGGAAGCGACCTTACTGTAGCGAGGACGCTCTTATTGCCGTAGGATCAAGTCTCACCCCTCCATTCGCTCATCAGTATGCTCCTTCAGCGCCTACTGACGCGTTTTTGGCATCGGATATGGAACGATCGGTATCCAGTGCGAGCATGGCTAGTACCAGGTCAAGCTCATCTCTCAAGGCCCGAGCCAAAGATACCCTGAAGCAACAATGTCAGCGCGCTTTAAACGCACCATTGAAACCGAAACCGAGCACGGAGCAGGAAGTATCGGAGTCGCATGCTACTGCTAAAAAAGACGGCAAGACAGCCATTACGAAGACAAAGTACGTACGTCCGAAGCAACCTAAAGTCTATTGTGACCAGTGTGATGAACACAAAGACGGATTCCGTGGCGAGCACGAGCTTCGCCGTCATAAGGATGCCAAGCATCAGACTACCGTAAAGAAATGGATTTGCGTTGATCCCGCCGCCCATGGGCTCCCAATTGGTATACCGGCTGTCAATCCCCTCAGTAAGTGCAAGGCCTGCAAAGCGCAGAAGAAGTACGGTGCGTACTATAACGCAGCCGCTCATCTTCGCCGCACTCACTTCAAAGAGAAGCCGTCGCGACAGAAGAACAAGGGTAACGGCAACCGCGGGGAAGAAGACAAACGCGGTGGAAAGGGTGGTGGCGATTGGCCTCCTATGAGCGAGTTGAAGAACTGGATGAAAGAGATCTGGGTGAGCAAGTACGAGCAAGACGATGACGACGACGGCGAGGAGGATGTGGCACACCAGCTTGTGGATGTCGAGTCCGGAGGTATGGAATCGTATTCTAGTGACTTCAATATGCCACATAAGGTACCGCATCATGATGTATTCGCCGAAGTAAACTACGGAGGTCTAGTCGTCAACACTGATATCAGCTATATCAACGGGATGCCGCTCTCGTCTGCCGACTTCAACTTCAACACCGGCATGTCGCCTGTCACCGTGCCGCCCAATTTTACCTCGGATCTTTCAACCATAACTCCTCAAGACCACATGAACCAATATAGCTCTACGCTTTCATCGTCTGCAACAGTAACCCCTATGACCGCCTTCCACGAGGTGCCGCATGTGGACGAGTTCGACTTCAACATGGGCTACCCTTCATAAACTCACGTACCTGGGGTAATGACAAACCTCCCCGGCCCAGCCAAGCCGTGTTTCTAGTCGTCCTTTTCCCCGTTGCCATTTCCGACACGACATTCTTCGCTTATCACTCAAACAAAAAGTACACATTATCTTCTTTTTCGCCATATATCCCCTTTAATTAGTTGTACGTCTTCTTCGTCGGTCTGTTATCCGCTTGGTCACGCTATCGCAGTCCCTCCCAGATACCGCCCTGAGGGGTATTAGGACTATGCTAGATTTACATCTAGGTACCTACCTAATGAATGGTACATGCCGGCTCAAGGGACTCGAAGCTACTTAGCCTACAGTGGCATACACTTTTGGCAAACTGTACTATTCCGAAAGATGGCGCAACTGTCCTTGCTTGCATTTTATCATATCCCCTATAGGAGATTTACAAGACGCCCTGGCAGTTTAGAGGCAGCGCCTCTCGCTTTAATCATTTCCATTCTTGTCCCTACGGTTCGGTTCTAGACATTTGGAAACAAACCCATCCATGTTACTTGGCTTTATGAGAGGAGGAAGGACCACCAATGATCCTGTCTCCACTGTTCGCATGTATATACTTGTCACCTGGGCCGGTAGACGGTATGGAAGAAAGGAGGGGCCGGGAAGAGTTCGGTGAGTTTTGATATTTTAACCTAGCGCGGAGTTTTGAGGAAGCTATAGCATGGTATACGGGCAAGGCAGCTGGGAAATGAAGACTCGGCACTTTTTTTTTTTTTGGAGGGCGGTGGAGGAGTTGTTTTCTGTGCTCGTCTCCTGGATAATCTTGCCCTGTTCAGGAGGTAGAAATGGGGGTTTTATTAGGGCAAGCTCTAGTCTGAGCTTGAGACGGGTTGTCATGGTCCCTACCGGTTGCGAAAGCATCATATTAGATATCGGATGGGTGTGCTGGCTTGGGTGTTCATCTTCCCCCTTTTCTTCTTCCCTTTTTTGACGTTCTCGATTGTATTTTAATGCCTTTATAATCAGTTCCAGTGGTAGTTGGATACTCCCCCTATTTTAGGGAGGAGTTGCCGTCCGACCATGTTTTTGGCGGACTGGCAATTAAGGTGCGAAAAGAGCACACTTGCCAACTCAGTTTGTTATCTCAATTCTTTCTCAATGAATATGTCTCCTTCATAATGCCAACTAAGAATTACTTCAATATTTGTTGCGGCAATGTACAAGACTGGCTTTGCTGTGGCCACTGGGAAGTTTGGTCTACATAAGAGTTACTCTCCTGAATTCCCCTAGTCTTAATCCAGCCTAGATAATACAAAGCTATAAAGAGACCGGCATCCTTTGAGCCTCTTTGCTGCTGCTATTAACTGGTACTAGAAAATATCTCTTCCAGGTACCTATCTAGGTACCTACCTATTTACTATAACTCGAGCCCCCAAAGCTTATCATCGCCATAGTTAACGTTTCACAAAAAAAAATCGCTTAGTACAGCTTTTCCTCGCCGACCTTGGCCCATTCTCTTGCCTAGCCCCCTGGCGATTCAACGTTAGTTAACTTGGTCCCAAGACGCGAGTCTAGCCTGGCCCCGAACGCCAGCATTGGGTGATATGATGGTATCAACTCATCGAAGCTAGGCAGACTTTCGCAAGTTATAGATATCTCTTAACCGCGATATCTATTTGCATTCGAGATAACATCCCCTATTCCACCCTCAGCAGAACTACAATGGGCGTAGTAGGTGAAGATTTTACAATTCCTACCTAACACCAATAACATCGAGGCGTATATACCGGACGGAGAGGTCAATAATTACTTCCACCGGTCATAGTCAAAAATAGAATAATCACAGTGAAGTACTGCAGCATAGCCTTCCAAGCTGTTCCATATTTAGACGATACAGTCTTACCAGTAGCACATGGCTTGCATCGCACTTAATGCCGACATGCAGCCACAGAATGTTTCCCCAAGCCATTCTGTAGTATTGTACGTATCACCGTCAATATATCCTATAACAGTAATCTTAACCTCTAGGTGCAGCTAGTTTCTAACCTGAAGCAGGCCAAATCAATCCCGTTCTTGTATCGGGACTGGCTGATGTAAATACCTACACTGGAGCAAATAGTTCCGTCTGCTACAAGGCTTGGAAGTGACATTGCACTGCATTCATTATATGCCGTGCGGGTTCCCTAGATAGAAGTCTTGCTACGTCCTCGGGTCAACTATGCATTTGGAGCCCTCCTGAGAAAATACGAGGCATAGGTTTTGCACTTGCTCCTGAAAACATTATATCCTGTCTAGGTAGTTACATTCAAACAGTTACCCTATATATATTTATTCGCCTTTGATCGCGACCGCTCGCTATTACCTCTGCTTCCTTACAGAACATATCATCAACCTAACTCATGCGAAATCATCGTCTGCCCCTACAATACTTTCGAGACACTATGGACTCATACGTCTCGATTATCGAGTGCAAGGCAATTTATAACGTTACCTTAGATTGCTCCATCAGGAATACTACCGTGGATGGAGCACCGTCCACAATGATAGGGGGTTATACCAAAGGGCAATTGCCTGGAGATCCGGATATTGCCGGGATAGGAGTGTGTCTTACATCTGTCTCTCCCAATACGCTGCTTAGGCTTATGCGAGTATAGATCCTTGGGGTTTTTGTTGCTGTTACCACGTTTGCTATATCTGCCGGTATTGTATCGATAATATGGCAGCTAGCGAAGACATTCCGTTGGAAGACGACCTATAGTGAAAAGTAAGGACACAGGCTTCTGGAGATCTATGGAGTACGTTTAGCTCGGCTAACATGTCTCTTATGCAGACAGAAGGTAGAAACGCGACATGGTACAAGCTTCTCTGACATCTTAGAATCTCTGGTCCTTGCCTGCAGTGATCAGCAGGTCTTCACGGGAGGCGCATACGCGCTCACACTTCGATATTGGAAAGGCTGTACGATCTCGGCCTATCACTATAACATTGTTGCGAATATGATGCTACTCACCTGCGCTACTCACCTGGTGTCGGTCACCATCGTCAGAAACTATTGGAAGTTTCCATTCTTAGCCCTCCTCCGCGTTATCATAATTACCTCTGTTTTCACGGTCACGGGGCTGCTTATGACCAATCAAAATTCAAACGCGATCATGGCGTTTCCAACTAGCATACCAGATGCAACGGAAACCCAGAGTTTTCTCTTTCTCCCAGCTGCTTGCTTCCAGGCCGGAGAAAATACGGCCTTGGAAACATTCAACGAGGTAACCTCAAGTGCCCGTACGTTTTTCAAGGATAATCTCGCTCGGTCGACGCCACGCAACAAGGTCCAAGGTTGGAACTTGTATATAATAACGATGCTCTTCTATGGGGCCGCCATAATTGCCGAGGTGGTTAGATTCATTCGACGCGGCAAAACGAAGCCCGGCTGGAGAAGTCACGTTGGCAGTCAATTTCGAAAGTGCCGCGGCCTCGGAACGCTCGCAAGGAGGCTCATGCAGTATATATACTCGGGTTATCTTGTACTCGGGTGGATCCTGAGTTGCGCTGTAGCCATTATCTCAACACGGTACATATTTCAACTTCGGGAATGGGTCGATAGGTCGGGATGGGTTTCGCTAGTGAACAACCAAAACCCGGAGAATGATGCCAAAAGCTTTAGCCAGCTAGTCCCTATACTTTCTAGCGTGTTGATCGTTTTCAGCTTCGCTCAGATTATAAGCGGTATGCTATCTCTCCCTCCCCTTTGGCGTATGTCGTTTTGGTTTGTGCTCACCCAGCCCTTCCGCTTCTAGAGAAATGCACAAACCATAGTAACTGTACACATGCCGGCGCCGGCGATGAGATGCCCACGCAGGCTGGCACATTTGAATATCTCGGTCCTTCTAGGTACTATATGGTACCTCAGTCGGTGCCAGAAAAACATAAGGCGATACACAGCAGGATAACGGAAGTAAGTACAACCAGCTCGCTGCAACAAGTTGGCAGAGATGGTCAGTTACCCTGGGGGCATAGCCCAAACTCCAGTGGCGTCCAAGTGGCCACGACGACGAAGGCCTTTCACTATAACGTCTCGCTGGAACGGCTAGCATTTCCTTCGGCGCCATTTCAGTCGCAAAACCAAAACCGGGATATAAATCCTGCTTCTTCAAGGGATTTTATCGGAAGTTGGCATCCTTCTTCCGAATTAGTGTCGAGGCGAGCAGATGAGCCGGAGAATAGCTGTGGGCTTTGGGTAAGAGGAGTGTGAGTTTGAAGAGTTGATAGCTCAAGATGTTTGTACCCACCTAAGGTAAAGGATTATACATACCATAGGTAATGCAGTGTATTATACAATTATGTACCTCTTTTACAGTAGTACAACGCACAATGCACAATACAATGAATGCACAATACAATCTTCAGGTTAGGTCGGGTGCTTCCCCGCATCCTTTCGTCTGCGTTCCCCAAAAACCCAACCCCGCCAAATACCTTAGATAACGAAAAGCAAAGGCCTTTTTTTTTTTTTTTGTACACCTCCACGGATGGATATAACTTATACTTGACATCACTTTATTCCGAGTTGTTCGTTGCTTTCATTCCACTCTTTTCTTTTTTTCTCAGTGCAATAACCTCCATCCATCAGCTTGAATCGCCCTATCTGCAAGCTTGGTACTCTTCGTCTTGCTTTTCCTTTAGATCAAGATGCTTTCGCACTCCTCCGCAGTTGTCTTCGACCAGATCATCTAATATCATTTAAATTTCCGCCGAAGTATTATCCTTTTAGGTTCTTAAGCAGGATGAAAAGGGGATTCTACTACAGGCTTCGCTAAATAATAGCTAGGTAACAGTAACTTTGATACTACGGCTATATCACTCATCTATCTCTCGTTATCAGGTCGTCCTGGGCCATCGATGATCTCGTCAAGATGGTAGAGCACGGTGGAGATGTCCCAACTATCTCTCCGCCAGTATACCAACTTCCGGAATGGGAGACGATAACCCACCCCCCCAAACCTCGTCAGTCGTTTTTAGGTCGTATCCTTCCTTCGAGAGGTGCTATCCTAGACGAACCATTATCTGCTTCAGCTCCACGGCCGACGACAGCCGATCTTGAGCAAGCCAAAGAAGAGGAGGCTGGTCGAGCATCTACGCTCCCAGTACATACCTCTCCTTCAACCGTCGAGAATACTACTTCGAGATCCAACCTTGCCTTTGCGTTGCGTAGGTGTTTAGATTCAGTGCTTCCTCCACATCGAACTTACTTCGGACGTTCGCGACGCTTTCTGCTTCTTTGCGTACTTCTACCTCTATCTATCTTTCTCTTCGTTCTTACCCCGCTAGCCATCGGCCTGGGCGTCGGCCTGTCGCGCCGCTCGTCTAAGGCGCAAAACTTACCTCTTCCAGACAACAAGAGCGTGTTTACTGGGGACTTGACGTACTATGAACCTGCTCTCGGTGCCTGTGGCATACAGTCGAACGGCGGCGAGAATATTGTATCCGTCTCTCACATTATCTTCGATGCCGCGAGCCAGGGGTCTGATCCGAATGCGAATCCGCTTTGTGGGATGAAAATTAGAGTCACGAGGGACTTCATCGAAGCCGGTATAGGGAACCAGAGCGTGGACGTTACTGTGGTGGATCGGTGTGTCGGATGTGCGGCTACAGACCTAGATCTAAGTCCCGCCGTGTTCGAGCAACTGGCACCCCTAGGTACTGGAAGGGTGGTTGGTAGTTGGGCATGGATAGGCTGAAGTGCATATTCTCTTCTGTTCTGAAGGCGTTATATGTAAAGGAGTTCGGCTACGGGTGGCGTATTATACCCTTTCTGCCTGGCATCATTTCGGCGGATGTCAGGAGTGTACCAGTGATTAGGATGCAAATCAAATCAAATTGAGATTCGGAACAATGAAAAATCCATGCATTGAATGGTAATTCGCTAGAATACCCAACTACCTGGTAGGAATTGTTTAAACCGCGCTTGAGTTAAGCCGCGGCAAGCGCTTCGTTCTTCTATACAGGTATCCCTCAAATAAAAAAAGAGACCTATGAAGCGAAGATCGTCCGCTGAGGACTGGATTCTAGACTATGGCCGCGGTCGAGACTTTGGTTCCGTCCATTGGTGATCATTGCCTCCGGTAACCACCGATCTAACGAAAAATTCGTTTACTGGAGCGTCCCGAGATGTCGGATGCAACAATCACTCCGCATCAAGAAAAATAATGGTGCTGCTCGTCTGAATACCCACAAAAATCAGTTCATGATATGCACACGTATATGCACATGTATATGCACCTAATATACAGCTTGACAATATTTATTGGACCATAACACATGTCTATACCATGTAATACCGAAGTCTAGCCTGCAGCCAATCTTGGCCCAGGCTGAGGATCTCGACAGGGGTGTGTATGGTGGGGGCAGTTTGGTGGCTCTGGTAACTCGAGCTTACTATGTAGAAACACAAAACAACAACGAGAAAAGAAAGAAAAAAATAGAAAGAAAGAAAAAAAAAACGTACAACACCAGGGATTCGCTGGTCGTCACCGACCCAACTACTAATCCGGCGGTATGCGGCTTATCTATGGGAGAGCGGACGGGATCCCGAGTTTTCCGCATCCTATGGTCGTACGTGGATGTTAAGTCTTCTTCTTTTCCTTATAAGCTAGATACTGTATTCTAACATTAACCCCTATTCCATTCAGCCAAGCCCAAACATATAGTAAAGCTGACTAGTCTCAGGGGAAAGCATACTCTCGTAAAAACCTAAGTAAGCAAAAACCAAGTTAGGTACCTAGATTCACTGGCCACGATATACGCTTAGGTATCCAGTAAATATTTCATAGAAAGTTTATTGAGTTGAAACCATCCGTGCTGGAAAGTAAAAGCAGGTTCAAACTTAACCAGGGGCCTACAATCAAACCTGCTGTTGTCTCTTGTTCCTACTCTTCACGTTTTTAACGAAACTTACACGTTGGGCTATATCCTAGAACAGTGCTTTAGGGGCCTATTATCACGTTGACGCTTTGATATGCACTGAATCTTTTTTTAAAGGCCTGTTGAGTTTTCACCTAGTTCTAGTCCAGGCTTTTGCGAATATATGGCGAAATATGTTAGCATACTCTTTGCTTGCGTCAGTAGGTATTACGACTACCTAGCACTTGCTTTACTTGACGTGTTTTGGAAAGTAGGCAGTTTCATATTGATAATATCATGACGAGCTTGGTTCAAATTCGAGCAGAAATGGGAAATTGTGACTCTTATCGAACAATGGTTTCGAAGCTACCTTCACGGGCCAAAACGTTAGGATTCGTTTTACAATTATCGTCTCTATCGCTCGTGAACTGAGTGAATATGGCTTTAGCTACCTGAATTCGAAAGCTCGGAACCTCAATATAGCCTTTCGCCATAGGGCAAACCTTCAAAATACTTTTGAAAAGGGGGCGGTGACAAGACTGCCTAGTATCGAGCGGGTGAGAATTTTTGACAATGCACGTGCAGGAGAAAAAGTTTGTCATCTAGGACAATGAGAGACAAACTATTTTTTTTTTCTCGCGCCATCCGAGTAAATCCAGCTTCCGCTTTGGCAAGGGTCTAGAAGAGGCCAAAGCAAATGAGAAGTAGGAACACGATTCTAAGAAACTTTACCATTATGCAGAAGCAACTACACGTGTCCCATAGCGAAAATAAGCAAGCAAGGCGTAAGTAAACACGCAAGGCGTAAGTACCTAGGTAAGATATGAAACGGGGACATCGTCAAGAGTGAGGCTATCCATTAAGGAGAAACAGGAAGCAATACGCCAGAGAAATAAGTTTACCGCGTTTGTACACCACCTGAACCATGTTTACAGTGGATAACTGTCGTGGGTCGCCTGTGTACCTGGTGAGATCATGAACCAGAGATTTGGGGCGACCGAGGCATGCTACCTAGCTACCCAGGTACCTGATAACGTTTGTAAGTAGCCAGTGCCCCCCGAAGATTTTACGTGTTATCTGCATGTAGCATCTAATTCCCCAGCCCCTCTCCCCCCGGAGGAGATGTGATTAAGTTGGGGCTATTAGTGAGGAGAGGAGATGGAAGCCCCAAGCCCCAGCTTTGTTGCCAAATCTTTGGATAAAGTTGGGACGGATGAGGAGATTTCTGCATAGTATGGACGTTCCTCCCCCTTTTCAAATCCTAACATAGGAATTAGCCCTGAGTTTCAGGGGAGGGGTATTGAACTCTGTGGAATAATTCTAGATAATTACCCCTTCTTTCAAATAGATCATATAAAGATATGTCCCGTGACCAAGCCGTGGGGGGGCTTAATAAGAAAGCAGTGGGAGGTGATGATACAAGATCCTAAATCTGAGGGGGGGAAAAGTGGAATGTGAGATGAGGAAAAAAAAAAAAAGTTATTGCTTCCCACTTTAGAAGTTCTGGATCAGGGAGAACACCGCAATGCGACCGGAGAAGACTGTGGGCAACCCGCGGGGTCTCCATACAGACGTGTAGTATAATGCATGGTAGTATAACACTACCGTACCACCGTCGTTTCAATATCGTCCTGTCGTCGTGCGGAGGTGAGTGAGGGTGATTCCTTTTTTCGTTTTTTCCTTCCATCGTCACCTCTTCATCTCGGCGACGGTGAAAATTGTAAGAAGTTTTGTTGAACTCGAGACCCAGGGCAGAGCCGCTTTTGCTCCACAACAGGACCGACTCGGTACTTGCTCGGCCACCCTAAAAAGTCCCCTTAACAATTTCTCATCCAATGACGCATTGTTCTATGCTCGTATGCGCGAGATTTATTAGGAATAATAAGCTGGCTTAATAGGGCTCGCCTTAGGTTAGGTTTGGTGAGGGTGACAAGATCTAGAATCCTTTTAGCATGAATCCGTCAAACTTCCATCAACTTCCGAGTAGTAACAAAGTTGTGAAAATGTCCGCTCCGTTATGACTTTCTGTATAGGTCCCGTGCGCCACTACGCGCAAAATAGATTTTTTTTTTTGTTCTAACTTACTCTTTAGGGGTGGCAAGGGGGAGAGCCTCGGTGCCCGGCGCTCGTTAAAAACTAACGAAAGGCTAGAAAAGTCGGATCCGCCGGAGAGCGGCTCTGTCGGGACCAACCGCGAGCGGAGTGTTCAGTACATAATACATGAGTGCTCGTGATGGGCCCATATATGTGGGTGCCCTATGGTTCCATCGGGGCCGCCGATCTAACCTTGATAACTATCCCCGACGTAAGTACTCGCGCGACACGCCGTCACGAGTCCGATGGGGTGATGACGCAGTGGGCGCGTCTGTGGGCGAGGTCAGGGGAAAAGCAGGAAGTTTAGTCTTAGTTTCATTTTGTAGTAACTAACTAGAGTTTCTTCAAGGTTTAAAATGAGCCCGTGGGCCATGCCTTTATTAAAAGAGCCCTTCCTGCATTCCCCAGGCTTACCATCAGCTTGCAACTCATTCATCCTCATCTCTAATAAATCATTATTGATAGTATTCACAATCGACAAGGCATCATACCTACCCAGGTAGCCAATATAGTATGCCGTTCTTAAAACACCACACCGATCAGGTGGAAACACCAAATGCCGGTGCTTCGAGCTCGGCAAACCCTGCTACCAAGCAGGAGCAGAGTGCAGAGGCCTCTGCAGCGAAACAACAACGAGTCACCTTCATGTCCATCTTTCTCGGTATCGTTGCCAGTATAGGAGGTTTCATGTTCGGATATGTCAGCGGTCAAATTTCGGGTTTCTTCAACATGGACGACTTCGCTAGGCGTTTTGGCGAAAGACAGGAAAATGGAGACTACATCTTTGGAGCAGCGAGGCAAGGAACGATTGTCGGTCTCCTCCCAGTCGGATGCTTGTTAGGTGCTTTGATTGCCGGTCAACTCGCAGATATCATCGGTCGTCGGTTAGCTATTTCTCTTTCGGCTCTGTGGTCCTGCGTCGGTATTGTTATCGAGATCTCGTCCGAGACCGTTTGGGCGCAATTTGCCGTCGGTCGTCTGGTTACCGGTTGCTCCATCGGCGCTTTATCTGTCCTCGTCCCTATGTATCAGTCTGAGAGTAGCCCGGCCATCATCCGCGGTATCCTAGTGTCAACATACCAGCTTTTCATTACCTTCGGTATCTGGACCAGTTACATGGTCGACTGGGGCACTGCTGACAAGCAATCGAGCGCTTCGTGGCGAATCCCCAACGGTATCGGCTTCCTCTGGTCTCTGATCCTCTGCGTCGGCATTCTTGTTCTCCCTGAAAGTCCCCGACACGCTTACCGCAAGGGCCGAGAAGAAGAAGCACGCAACACCATTGCCAGGTTGGCTGGTGTCGACCCTCAGCACCGCAGCGTCCACGACCAGATCACCGAGATTCGAGTAAAGCTAGAGGAAGAGAAGGCCAGTGGCAAAGCTAGTTGGTTCGAGATCTTCACCGGACCCAGGATGCTTTACAGGACTATACTTGGTATTGTGCTTCAGGCCGGTCAGCAGTTAACCGGTGCCAACTTCTTCTTCTACTACGGAACAACTGTTTTCAAGTCCACTGGTCTCAGCAACAGCTATGTCACTCAAATCATCCTCGGAACAGTCAACGTCGCATGCACAATCGCCGGTCTATACGTCGTACAGAAGGTTGGACGTAGAAAGGCACTTATCGCTGGTGCCGCAGCCATGATGGTTTGCTTCTTGTAAGTTACTCCCTGATCACTTAACGTTTTGTTTCACTTGAAACTAACTCGTGTCGCGATAGCATCTACGCCTTTGTCGGTCACTACGCTTTAGATTCGGCTAATCCCCTGAACACCCCTCAAGCCGGCTCGGCTTTGATTGTATTCTCTTGTCTCGCCATTGCTGCATTCGCTACTACATGGGGACCTCTTGTATGGGCTGTTGTAGCCGAACTGTATCCTTCTCGATATAGGGCTCCTTGCATGGCTTTAGCCACTGCTTCTAACTGGTTCTGGAACTTGTGAGTATAAGTCGCCTATGGTCTAGTAAATCCAGAATGCTAACAAAGGTCACAGTATGATTTCGTTCTTCACTCGATTTATCACTGACGCAATCGACTACTTCTACGGATTCGTGTTTGCTGGATGCTGCGCTGCCCTCATCGTCATCGTCTACTTCTTCGTTATTGAGACCAAGGACCGAAGTCTGGAGGAGGTTGACACTATGTATCTGCTCCACGTCAACCCTATGAAGTCAAGTCATTGGGACGGCAGCAAAGTACCAGAAGGAGTCACTGAGGACTCAGCTCATGAGGAACACGCCGAGGTCTAAAAATTGGGGATAAAATATGAAATTGTAAAAGGTAGTGTTTAGGCTACAATAATTCTAATTCGCACATATCATTGGTGCCTAGTTAATGTTTACGGTACATTCATTCGAGCTTTGTTTTCAGTTGCAAGATGATGGTGTAAAATTGATGCTGCCTATAACTCGCCACTTTCGTCTTCTTACTTTGCTCTACCTAGCATTATTTTCGCACTGTAGGTAAATACATTAACTTAGGGGCTTGAGAGTCTATAGTAGCTCGCTAGGAAAACAGAAAAAAAAAAAAACGTGGGTAAGAAAACTGGAGTGCTGGGGAACGGAAAGCAAGACTATGATGTAAAGCGGGTTAAGGTGAACTAAACGATGGGTATAACGAAAAGAAATTAATACATTATTTTAGCGTCTAGTATTCTGATTGGCAATGGGGCGTCTCGGAGATTTGTGAAGTCCCAGATGATCACAAGGTGCTTCAGCAAGCAACTATTGAATTATCCTTCTATCTTGGGGATGTGTGAACTGCTCTCTTAAATCGGAAACTTGTCCCCGAAGTGGTTTCCTAAGTAATAGTTGCGGCAACCCTTTGGAAGCCTTTGATATTAACAGGCAGCTTAAATAAGCCCCTATAATATCCAGGCGGGTAACGTTAAACTCGTCGATCCTCCTATTCGTGAATTTCATTAAGGGTTTCGCCCCTTATTGTCTCCACGTCACTTTCCCGACTATGGCCACTATCAGTTCTTATTTGAAGAGGCCAGTTGGCAGGGTTGATGAGTTGAGGAATCACTCGAAGAGGTCCATTACTTAAAGCTTCAGCCATCCAGAATTCCAACGTGTAGTTACCGACAATCTGCTGCCCAGATAGATACTGCTGTAGGCTCACTGGTATATCAACCTCTTCTGTTTGACCTTCAATATGACTGGCAATGTCTCTCGAATTCTTATAATTTGAATTGTACGCAAGCTGCTGGTTGGTACATGTTTGTGTGATAGGAGAACCGGCGCTCAAATACGTATGGTGAGTTGGTCGTTTGGTATCACCATCACGACATGTTGTATGGTTGTTGAACTCGTTTGCCTGCTCAAAGTGTGGCTTAGGATCGCCCGGGATATGGATCGTACCAATAGTGTCGTGGCCTATCTGTGACGTGTTGCCAACTGATGTGCCGACGGGGGCTTGTCCTTTCTCGTCGGTTGCTGTAGTCATGCTGGTATCATCTGTAATACGCTGTCGAAAGCTTCCCCGTATGTTACAGTACTCTCGGCTCGGTTCGCTGGAGAGAATTTCCTTCGAAGTGTCAGTCTAGGCTAAGGGATGATGATATCGGATTTCTTCAACTCACGGCTCGAACAGACATATCTACTCTCGCTAGAAGTCTGCCTTAACTCATAGTGCTTGTGCACTGACTATTAGATCGCTGAAGTCCCCAAGCACGTAGTTCACAAGCATATATACACAATGGACAGTCATCTCCTAAATGCCTATATTAACAGGACTAAGAAAACTGTCATAAGCATACCCCATGGTTGTAACATAGATAAGTGTGATAAGTCATATCTCATGTAGTATCAGATCTGATAATCTTCAAAGGGGGTCGCGCGTCTTTCCCACGCCACTATCCCTGTAGTCTTACTGCAGCTACCTGTAGTCCCCATTAGAACGCTAATGTCAGCAGAACATATTTCCTGTAGTACAGCGATTTGTTCCATGTACGAATACAGGTTTTCCGCTGGCATGTTTCCACATTAGCTGGGGAAGATGAAAGGACGATGAAAGGGCTAGTACCTAGACGCATGTGGGAAAGGGGGTCATTACTGGCCGTTGCGCCGAGTTTTGCTGGGGAACTATAAACCTATCGTCACATTTGACTTATGCCGTTACCCGCGGCGCCCTCGCATTGTCACAATGCTACCGAACTATTTATCAGGCCATGTTAGGTATTCATCTAATGCATGACAGGTGTCAATGCTTTCTACAAATACTTACCAGCCAGAATACTCAGCCAAGCTCTCGGTCCTCAAGTCCGGGCTATTCTCATGTTAATGTATCATATGGACTGTCTGGGAAGATAGAAAGTGACTAGTATATTTCCTTCGTTAATAGACGGAATATAGGTATATCCATTGAAACTGGGGCTCTGAGGATCGACGATGCTTTCGGCGTTTGAGCCTTCCTTTGCTTGATACAGGTATTCATATAGCACTATACATCATCTGGCAAGACATAAGCTCAACTCAGTAAAAGAGACCTGTAGGTATTCTGTACGAGATTAGTGCAGGAATCAAATGACTCTGATGAGGTAGGGGAAGGCAGCCAGGTGGTTTCTCGGTTATTTTTCATTTTTGGCCTACTGGCTGGCCTCCTTTTTGGCATGAATCCTTCGAATAGGCATATGACGGAAATACGACACCAGGTTCCAGCATTGGAATAGAGATACTATGCTACAGGTACGGATCGCCGATTGGACTGCCGCATATATTTTATAGGATGTGTAAAAGTAAAAATTTGATATGTCTTCATGGCTGACGTGGCTCCATGCTAATGTTCTGAGACATCACAATGGGACGCTTCCCACTACGGCTGAGCGAGTCCGATATCGAGTCGTATTGCTATCCTGGTTCGAATGTTTAGACTAAATTAACTAGGTTAAGACATTTACTGTTGGAGATAATACTGGACCAATTCCAACTCGACAGCACAGAGCCTTTGAAGTTTGGACAATACCTACCTGTATGATAAGTAAAAAGTGCAAATAATTTGTGGCATTATTTGATTAGGTCACATGGTATCTTAGGTACTCTCCGGCTTGTTGGAAAGCTATGGCAGTGCAGAAGCATTTATGCAGCCTTCAGGACTTTCACCACCTAGGTACGATTATAGATGTGTCTTGGTATATCCAAGAGAAATAAATCTTTCTTGCAAGTCACTGGGTAGGATCTAGAACCACATAACAGTCGTCTACGGCTGGTACACGGGTTCTAGGTCATCGATGGTGTTTCCGGCTTTCCTCTAAAGGAAGCAACTAAAAAGGCGTGCTAACGGAAAATGAAGCGAGCAGGCATATGTGTGTCGAATGTACATTGGCTTGGAAAGGAATAATCGATAAGTGTAGCATTGTCCAGAAAAACAGTTGGCCAGAAAAGGGGCATGCCGCAGTTCCTAGGCAATGGGTAGGCTGTTGATACCAACCAACCAACCATACTTGCTTAACTTATGTTCTAGGTATTTAACATTCTTGGGTTTCCCCTTTGTATTCCTCAGTGTCGATTAAAAAACGTAGCCATACGCGGATTTGCTACTGGTGTGGTAAGTACCGATATTTACCAGCCACGGATTTAACGGCCGGCACGACAGCGCTGAGGGACTGTTGTTTACTGCCCGGGTAAGAATCTTAAAATTAGTCCTGATCATCTGTTACACAGCGTTGTGTTGTCCCCTTTGGGGGAGTTGCGTATGAGACTTAATAGGTACCTACCGATTATACCGTCATTTAAAACTACCGTATGGGCTAGTAAAACAATAAACGTGTCTTTCTTATTACTCCTCGAAAACGATAATTGGTTCGTAAACTATCTAAGGATGCGTTCGGGGGATCCCTGTACGTGAGTCATATGTGAGATTGTTTCGCGAGGCTGGGAGTTTTTACATTTTAAGCTAGGTAGAAAAGTCGCTGTAACAGAAAAGGCTCCGAGATGTTTTTTAGGGGTTCAATACCAACAATGCCATAGGTGAATGAGCTGTCCTTGCTTGGCGCCGTCCAAGGCTAGTAGGTATGAAGTAATGGCGACGCGACTGGAAAAAGTGAATCGAACGATACCAACTTTACTAGAGGAAAGTAACTTAGGATACATACGCCCCAACATTAAGCAGGTTAGGGATTGTGGCCAGCTTGTTTTCGACCGCGTATCATCTAGCCTTGTTGGTTAGGAGTTCTTGAAATATAGGTAGTTATCTAACCTGCATTTAATAATGAATAGAATCCTATTAATAGATATACTGAGGCAAACCAACCAATTTCACGCCTGATTCCCCCATGGTTATTGTCGAGCAGGACAGTCTTACCAATATCGCCCCTAGGCAAGTTTGCTTCTAGATATCAGTTGAAATGGTTTTTAATCTCCAAAGCTATCGGAGCAATATACAACTTCCAACTATATAAATGAAACCATTATTTCTACCTAGGTAGCTTAGCACTTCTCTTGAATATTACGAGGCTTTGCAATAGCTGTGGTATACACCACTGACACGTACCACTTCTCACGATCCCTATTTAGAAAGTTTAGGTACTAAAGAAACAAGCTTAACATGTAGTTTTAAGGCGAGTTAATACCATTATTATCAGTTCATGAAGATGAACAATCTCTACAAAGTCTGTGATAGAATTTCCAGGCCGCTTAAAATAGATAAATATGACAATCCATCTTTTACAAGGCGAGTAATCTTATGCTCACAAAAAGGCAAAGTGATTGAAGCGGAAGTACGCCTATTTCTAAAAATTTGCCTTGGTGAAGGTCTGAGTATACATGACCCTGAAGTTCGTTTGTCCATCCCTGAGAAAGATGAGCTCTAGAAGATCCGTATCAAAATAAAATGAGGTCAGTTGCGTTGCGTACCTACCAAGACAGGAGGAGGTACCTACGGTTTTTTTTTTGTTTTTTTTTTTTTTTTTCAATTACCGAAATCGTTGGCAAAATGCCTCGAGGGCGCTGTTTGCCGGGGGGGCTCGTAGTATGCAGGTTGGGTTACAATACAGAAGCGTACCTACGCCTTGCCGCTACCTACACTTCTATTTCCTTTACAAAGTTGTCATGCCCCTAGCATAGAGTCGTATAAGGTGGTACTTAGGACTTATTGGGAATATCGTAACAGACAAGCCGCGCTACTCCGGTTCTCTAGGAGTTCTCCAGCTACGTAGCGAGCGCGTGCTAGGTGCGAGATACATCCCAGACGTCAACAAGAAAAAAGAAGGAATTTAAGTCCCGGTTATCAGTAGCTTTTACTTGAAGAAACGAAGTATCAAGGCGCTTCTATCGTCCGGAGCTAGGTGCGTTTTCAAAGAAAGATTAAGCCCGAATACCATCACTTATTGATTGTTTTAAGTAGTTGGTCTATCATATAACCATGTAAGACTTCCTATTGGCCTATAAACATATTCGTTCACCCTATACGATGATACTCTCCTTCAAAAGTTTAATCTTGAAATAGAATGATGCTATTTGTCACTACATTCTCCATCTAGTAATACTCAAAGCTAACCTTAATATACCTAGGTAATCACAGTAGTTAGGAGCAAACTATAAAAACCTATATTGTCTATTGCTCTCTCCTGTACTCTTATATACAAGCCCACCTAGGTACATAGGTAGGTACTTATCATAATAGGCATCAGGTGCCCTCAATAATGATGTGATAACAGCGATCGGAATCGCATAATAACATATGTAACTCCCTGCTAGGAGCGACCGGCTTGAAGATAGTTATGTTTTCGCCCATATACCCTTTCCCATCCTTTCCAATATTCTTTTTTTTTTTTTACCCTTTTTCTTTTTTTAAAAAAAAGAAAAGAAAAGAAAATCAACGCAAAACAAATGACAAATAGAAAAGGAAAACACTCTCATCCCTCTTCCATTTCTTCTTTGTGGTATCGTTTCGTGATTCAGCTAGTCGTAACAAAGTCAACATCAATGTCAACGTTCCTTCTGCGCCTCCCAGATTTTTAGATAGTAAAGTAAAGCACCGAGCCTGTCCAAAGATCTATGTGTTTCGACAGAGCTAGCTTAGGTATACATTCGCGTTCGTCTTTTTTCTTTTTATTTTCCTGGTGTTCCTGTTAAAGAGGCCCTCTGTTTTCCTTTTTTTTTTGTACTAGTTTTCTTTTCTGCTTTTTATACGTATACAATTACGCCGTGACAACGCTAAAGATCTCCTGCGCTGTGCGCTTTACGATGCCACCAGTAACGGGCAGATTAGTATAGTGCTCTAGATATAGGTCGACCTCACGAGCGGCTTGTCGTCCTTCGTTGATACCCCTGGTTATAATTAGTACAATCGAACCCAATTTAGGAAATGAGATAGCTTACCAGACAATTAGCGACTGTCCACGGCGACAGTCCCCAGCTGCGAAGATGCCCGGTACATTGGTGGCATAGGAGCCAGCAGGGGTCTTGACGTTCTTTCGAGCGTCCTTCTCGATCTCATCACCAAGAACACGAGCCTCAGGGCCGAGGAAACCCATGGAGAGGAGGACAAGGTCAGCGGGGAAAAACTGCTTAGTGTCCTCGAGCTTCTTCATGTCCCAACCGCCTGTAGCAGACTTAGTCCACTCGACGCGGATGGTGTTGATACCCTTGACACGACCGTTGCCATCGTCTACAAACTCTTCGGACATGATGCAGTACTCACGAGGATCCTTGCCCATGTGCTGAGCCACTTCCGTGTGGCCGTAGTCAACACGGTAGATACGAGGCCACTGCGGCCAGGGGTTGTCACGGCCACGCTGCGGTGGAGGCTGAGGCAGGAGCTCGAAGTTGATCACCGATTTGGCGCCATGACGGACAGAGGTACCAATGCAGTCGTTACCAGTGTCACCACCGCCAATGACTACGACGTTCTTGTCCTTGGCAGAGAGATAAGCATTATCAGCTAGTTCGGAGTCGAGTAGCGATTTAGTATTCTTATGCAGGAACTCCATCGCAAAGTGGATGCCGTCGAGGTTACGGCCCTTGATGGGAAGGTCTCGAGCAACAGTGGCGCCTGTTGCGATAACTACAGCGTCGTTCTTCGCCTTCAGGTCCATCAAGGTAACGTCCTCACCAACAGTGACTCCAGTCTTAAACTGTACGCCCTCGGCAGCCATGAAGTCCGTTCGACGCTTCACGACACGTTTATCAAGTTTCATGTTGGGGATACCGTACATGAGTAGACCGCCAACTCGATCGGCACGCTCGTAGACAGTAACAGTATGCCCAGCCCTGTTCAGTTGGTCGGCACAAGCAAGGCCAGCAGGTCCGGAACCAATAATGGCGACCTTCTTTCCAGTTCGCACCTCAGGCGGTCGTGGTACCATCCAGCCCATCTCGAAGCCACGGTCAATAATTGCGCACTCGATAGATTTAATACCAACAGGATCCTCATTGATGCCAAGAACACAGGCACCTTCACAAGGCGCAGGGCATACGCGACCAGTAAACTCGGGGAAATTATTAGTCATGAGCAGGCGGTTGAGAGCATCTTGCCACTGGTTCTGGAAGACTAGTTCGTTCCACTTCGGGATAATATTAGAGATGGGACATCCCGTATCGGATTGACAGAATGGAACACCGCAGTCCATGCATCGCGCAGACTGATACTTCAGTTCGTCTTCGCTCAGACGTTGAGATAATTCTGCCCAGTCCTTGGTCCTCGTCTTGGCGCTGCGATACTTTTCTGACCGACGTTGGTATTTCATAAATCCCTTCGTCTTGTCGAGAACCAAAGCACGTTTCTTCTCAGCAGCATTGTCACCAATAGTTTCTTCGATATCCTGAAGCTTCGCGGCCTTCTCCTCCTTTTTGGCTTGGACACCCGAAACAATGGGGAGGTTGTACTCGGCACGCTTCGCCTCAGCAGCCTTAGCAGCCTCTTCTTCGAGTACCCGCTTGTAGTCGACTGGAAGGACCTTAACAAAGCGCGGGAGCGCCCTGTTGAAGTCAACAAGTATGCGAGCAGCCAACTCGGATCCAGTATAATGATGGTGATCCTCGATTAATCCACGGAGGAAAGCAATCTCGGTAGGGTCCTCAATCTCGGAGGCCTCAACCATCTCCGTGTTGAGCTTAGCCATGAAGTCGCCGTGAATGTCAAGAACATAAGCAATACCGCCTGACATACCAGCAGCGAAGTTGCGACCAGTACTTCCCAAGATGACAACACGGCCACCTGTCATGTATTCACAGCCATGGTCTCCAACACCTTCAACGACTGCTGTCGCACCCGAATTCCGAACAGCAAAACGTTCTGCAGCGACGCCTCGGAAGAAGCAAGTGCCGCTGGTGGCTCCGTACAAGCAAACATTACCAATCAAGACGTTTTCTTCAGCCTTAAATACAGCCGACCGAGGAGGGTAGATGATAAGTCGACCACCCGACAGACCCTTGCCGACATAATCGTTTGCATCGCCTTCCAGTTCCAATGTAACACCAGGAGCAAGGAAAGCGCCAAAAGACTGACCAGCAGAGCCCTTGATATTGACGTGCACTGTGTCCATTGGTAGGCCAGCTTCTCCATACCGCTTAGAAATTTGGTAAGACAGCGAAGTACCCATAGCTCGGTCTGTGTTGACAATATCACACTCGATACGAGATGGAAGTCCCTTGTCAAGGGTTAATTCAGCTTCTGAGATGAGCTTGTTGTCAAGTCGGACATAGAGACGGTGGTCCTGCTTTCGAACGTTAAACGTTGCGACGCCGGGTCGGAGCTTGTGGGCAGGTGTGAGGATAAGTGAGAGGTCAATGTTGGCGGTCTTGTTAGTTCGCAAGTCATCCCGGACCTTAAGGCACTCTACATGCCCCACCATTTCGTTGATTGTCCGGAATCCAAGCTGGGCCATAATGGCTCGAAGCTCATTGGCGACGTAATAGAAGAAGTTGATAACATGCTCAGGTGTACCCTTGAACTTCTTACGAAGCTCCGGGTCTTGAGTGGCGATACCTACAGGGCAAGTATTGAGATCTGAGGTAGAATTAGTAAGTTGGATATTATTATTCAGACTTGAATTACTTACGGCACTTCCTCATCATGATACACCCCATGGCGATTAAGGGGGTCGTAGCAAAACCCCATTCTTCGGCCCCAAGTAGACAGGCGATAGCAACATCACGTCCGGTTCGGAGTTGACCATCTGTCTGGACCACCACTCGCCCACGCAGATCGTTCAAGACAAGGGTCTGGTGAGTCTCAGCAAGACCAAGTTCCCAAGGTAAGCCAGCGTACTTGATACCAGTCCACCTGCTGGCACCAGTGCCGCCATCACTACAAAGAATCAAGTTAGTCATAATCACGAAAAGGATATTGGAAAACCTATAATAACTCACTGTCCAGAAATTAGAATATGATCAGCCTTTGCTTTTGCAACACCAGAAGCAACAATACCAACACCTGTCTCGGAGACGAGCTTGACAGAGACGCGAGATCGGGGGCTTGAGCACTTGAGATCATAGATGAGTTGCTTCAGATCCTCAATGGAGTAAATATCATGGTGAGGAGGAGGCGAGATAAGACCGACACCAGGAGTCGAGTGACGGGTTCGAGCAATAGACTTCGATACCTTGTGTCCAGGAAGTTCACCACCCTCACCAGGCTTGGCACCTTGTGCCATCTTGATCTGCAGTTCATCAGAATCGGCAAGATATGCTGACGTGACGCCAAATCGTCCCGAAGCAACTTGCTTGATGGCAGACCGCATCGTGTCGCCATTGGGCATTACTTGCGATCGCTCAGGGTCCTCTCCACCCTCCCCGGTATTTGATTTTCCACCTAGCCTGTTCATAGCAACAGCTAGAGTAGAGTGAGACTCCATGGAAATAGAACCGTAGGACATAGCACCTGTGCAGAATCGCGTAACTATTGCCGTCCACGGTTCTACTTGTTCAATCGGAATCGGGTTGCTCTCTTCGAATTTGAAGTCAAGCATACCACGCAGTGTGCAAGCCTTAATCTGCTCATACTCTGAACGGGAGTATGCCTCATACGATTTATCGTTCTTAGTGCGCACAGCATCTTGGATATTCGCGATAGAAGTTGGGTCATTAACATGAGCTTCACCACCATCACGCCAGTGGTATTCGCCAGACTCTGGTAAGCCGGGAACTCCGACAGTGTGGCGGGAGGGGAAACCGCGTTCGTGGAAACGGAACGCATCCTCGGCGATAAGCTCAAAAGTAAGGCCCTTAATACGGGAAGCTGTACCCCTAAAACATCGCTCCACGACTTCGTCGTCAACACCTAAAGCCTCGAAGATCTGAGCACCCTTATAACTGGCCAGAGTAGAGATACCCATCTTGCTCATGACCTTAAGGATACCACCATCGCAAGAGTGTTTGTAGTTTGCAATAAGAGTATCATCAGAAAGCTTCTTTCGGATCAAGCCCTCACGGTTAAGCTTTAGAATACACTCCATTGCCAGATACGGGTTGATAGCATCAGCACCATAGCCGAGTAACACGCACATATGATGAACTTCTCGGGCCTCCGCAGTTTCGAGCACAATAGCCGCCATAGATCGCCACTTATTACTGACAAGATGGTGGTGTACCATGCCCGAGGCGAGAAGTGACGAGACAGCTACGCGGTCAGCAGACGTCTTTCGGTCGGAAAGAACAATGATGCGGTCCCTGGCTTCGATAGCGGCGGTAGCTTCGTTACAAATGAAGTCAAGATGCTTCAGATATCCAGCAGTGCCCTCCGATTTAGGGAACGTAAGATCGATCGTTTTGACAGTCCATTCAGGGTGTATCTTGGACATGTTGGTTAAGGAGTTGAATTCAGGAATGGATAGGATCGGGCTCGGAAGAAGTAACCGAGCGCACTGGGAAGGGTCCATCTCGAGCAAGTTACCCTGTGGTCCAACGTAGCACTCCAAGGACATGACAATAGACTCTCGAATAGGGTCAATGGGAGGATTTGTGACCTGGGCAAAAAGCTGTCGGAAGTATTCGTAGAGTAAACGAGGAGCTTGAGAAAGGCAAGCCAAGGGAGCATCGTTGCCCATAGATCCCAGTGCCTCCTTCTCGTCTGAAGCCATGGGTGCAAGTAGCAGGCTGACCTGTTCATAAGTATATCCGAAAGCGAGCAGTAGAGGGTCTTCCTGGAGCCGGCTAGAGTCTGGTTTCGCTACAATATCTACAGACTTGTCCTCCGATATTTTACTTAGGACCTTCGGTAAGCTAATAAGCTCATTGTCGATCCAAGAGCGGAAATCAACACGGCTAGAAACAGTAGCCTTAAGCTCCGAATCGTCGATCAATCGGCCAGCTTGGGTATCGACGAGAAGCATGCGGCCCGGTTGTAGCCTACCCTTCTGAATAACTCGCTCAGGGTCAATTTGGATCGTACCAACTTCCGAAGCGCAGATAATGCGGTCATCATCCATAATGTAGTATCGGCAAGGACGAAGGCCATTTCGGTCCAAGTTAGCACCACAGAATCTACCATCGGCGAACGTAAAGAGAGCGGGTCCATCCCACGGTTCCATCTGGCACGCCGCCCATTCATAGAATGCAGCTTTCTTGGGGTCCATGGCAGTATTACCTTGCCAGGCCTCAGGAACCATCAACATAACAGCTTCGGGTAAGGAAAGAACACCGTTAATAGTAAGAAGCTCCAGAACATTGTCAAAAGCAGCCGAGTCCGAGCCACCAGCTTCGACAATCGGGTACAAATGTTCAAGCTCATCACCAAAAATATCAGATTGCATGACACCCTCTCGGGCGCGCATCCAGTTCTTGTTTCCGCGGAGCGTATTGATCTCACCTGATAGGGGCGTTAGATATATATATCATAATTATGGGCGTTCTAGAGCTACACATACCATTATGGGCTGCCCATCTCAAGGGTTGAGCACGATCCCAAGAGGGGAAGGTGTTCGTAGAGAAACGAGAGTGTACAAGGGCGAAATGCGCCTCGTAATCAGCATTTACCAGATCATGGTAATATTGGTATACTTGGATGGGAGCAAGCTGTCCCTTGTAGACAATATTCTTGTTAGAGAGCGAGCATAAATAGAACCAGTTATGCAGGCCGATGGAGTGGGTAGCACGCTTTCGAAGGACATACAACTGTCGTTCGAATAGTCTCTCGTCGAATTTCTCTGGGTCCGTCATTTCAGGAGCATTTCCAGAGCCATACGCAGAAGCAAGAACAACAAAGGGTTGAAGAATGAATGGCTCGCGTGAAGACGCAGCAGGGCCAAGGAGAGAAGAGTCTACAGGAGGTGATCGCCAACCCAAAACTCTTAACCCCAGCGATTCGGCAATATCTTCCAACTGCCTCTTCGACTCCTGCAAAGTTTCCTCATCCGGCTTGAAGAAAAGGTTTCCCACAGCATATTGTCCCAGAGGAGGCAGTTTAATGCTTTCCTCCTTCTCGAAGTTCTTGATGAAGAACTTGTGGGGAATCGATGTCATAACACCAGCACCATCGCCATCCCGTGCATCGGAACCAACCGCACCACGATGGGTCATGTTGCAAAGGAGGTTGCGAGCTATGCACAGTTAGCTTGCAGATCTGAATATGATTGTATTTCATTTTTATTGTTATTTCTTTTTTTTTTTAAAAAAAAAAAAAAGAAAAGAAATCTCGTTGGAAACTTACCATCGCTAACGATCTTGTGGCTCGCCTTGCCCTTGATGTGGCTATACATGTTATTAGTCGGATATTCCGCAGATTAAGAAGAGGTCGAAAACACAGGTCTCATACCAGGCGAAACCGACACCGCACGCATCTTTTTCCAAGCTCGGATCGTATAGTCCTCTAAGGAGATTCAATCAGTTCTATAATTACGTAGCAGATGGTTGACTACTCTGCACATACTGCTTCACCGGGAGGGCGCCAGCCCAGGAATCGTTGTTTTCTGTTTGATATTCATAAGGATGGTAGGCATCGGCCTCGGACTCTATATGTGTTTGTCTATCGTCGAAGTCGGCAGGAAGGCCCATGTCAGGCAAGGAAAACGGGATAGCCAGATGGGGTGGGAGTACTGGGAGAGGGTCGGAGGTGTCTAGATTGCCTCGAGAGACGCGGCCCCGATGTGTGTAAGTGCGTATACGGCGGATGAGAGCAGCTGACGCTGCTTAAACGTCAGATCTCTTGTCTAATCCACAAATTCTATGTTAGCTCCTAGTCGTTAATCCTTGAACCGGCAGATATAGCAACGGTGACAACGTGAAAGATAACAGAGAGTAATATCTCTTGGCTGATCCAATGACAGGTCCGGAGCACGAGCAGATTCGATATCGCCCGAGGGGGGGGGGTTCCTAAGGTGGTTGCGTTGAAATGAGGGAATGGAGTGCGGGGTGGTTGATGTACAAGCAAAACAAACGGCCAGCGCAACTTCTTCTTCTTCTTTTTTTTTTTTTTTTTTTTTTTTTTTTTTTTTTTAAAAAAAAAAAGAAAATCAACTCTTTCTTCTTCTTTCCTAGTCCCCGTTTTTATTCTTTTTTTATCCCTTTAATATTGAAGGAGGGGAACTGGCCATGTGACGCCTGCAGATGGAATGTATAGTAGAAACTCTATTCCAACACTAAATCGGTGTTTGTTCAAGACTTGAGAAACTCTATATTCCACAACCAATCAGGAAGAATTGAAACGAATCGTCAACTCTTCTTCTTTTTTTCTTCTTTTCTTTTCTTTAGACGAAAAGCTTTATAACTCGTTTCCCCTCCGGACACAGAAAAATGTCATCTCTTGTCTTGTTTTTTCCACTTGGGCTGGATGGAGGGGGAGAGAAAGTCCTAGCCAATATTGGAAGTGCCTTGTTGATGGGGGACAAAATAAAGAATAAGCGATTCTGAGTGAATGCACCACTGCCGTCATTGAACTTGACAAGACGGACTACCACGACATACCCATGCAGATGTAACTTGAATCAGGATAGCCTGTTCACCAAATCATCATGGGTGTCCTCATAGTAGTGGCGTGGGGAAAAGATACCGCAAACAGCCAATGACAGAGCGTCCAAAGCGCAACTATGCGGCTATCGATCTTGCGTCTGATAGGTTGATGATCGTGCATATGATGCTGGCTTGACCCCGATACTTCAAGTTATCATCCGTGCGATACTGGATAAGCGCCTTTTTCTTTTCTCCTTGCGCTGGCCATTTGGAGAAGCTCACGGTTTTCATCCACGGGATCGCAACACTTATTTTCCCGTCTTCTGCGCAGAATTGACAACCCACGAATATGTATTGGCGAATCTAAACGCTGGCTGTCTCGCTTGCTCGATCCCTCTTCCGACTTATGGGTATACAGAGCCCATTATCCAGGTTTTCCGCTTCCGGGTCGGCTTCCGCTAATTTATTGCTGTGGCCCGCTAGGGGACGGTTGATGGATGTGTTACGAATATGAGAAGTGTAGAAAATGCGTAGTTATACTTACAAATTCAAGTTCTGCGCAATGCTTTCTGTCTTTCTAGCCTGGTGCTCTTGAGAGTGTGCGTGGGAAGGAAGTCCGGTTTCTCGAGTAAAAGTTGGGTATTTTGCTAATGAATCTGGTAAGAGAAAGAAAAGAAAGAGGGAGAGAGTGTAGTCGAAGGGGAGGCGTGGCAAGAAGCCTAGCTTTTATGGATGTATCTATCGGACAGAGTAACAGAGGAGCCAAGCCGGGTTTAGAGATCAGATCGAGTCGCCTACCCAAGTTCCCAAGTTAGTAGTGGGAGCGAAAAAAAATATTATTTTAATCATACGGAAGAGTAACAATTTGGTGTAGAACCCGAACGTGGAGACGTGATCGGCCTCCTTCGCTGGGTTCTTGGCCCCAGTCGTCAGTAATAAGACTCTACATCTAAGTGGGGGAGGGGCAGCAGATGGCCGAAGGACGGACGACAAGTCCTTTCAGAACCCGGCATACTGTTTGCGTCTATTGGTCTAATTGGCCTGTCGGTTTAGACTGAGCGGCTAGTTGTTTCGGTGACGTTACCGGAGTTGAATTTGCTTTTTGCCTTTCTACATACAAATCTACATACAAAGTCCCTTTTAGCCCATGAAGATTAACAAATGCACCATTCTGATTGGTTTTCATTACAAGGTCCATGGTAGTTGCTAGTTAAATCCCCATACATTTTTTTTTTTTTTTTTTAAAATTGTTAGTCTGTTCAAGGGTAGCGCTACAATGCTGCTAACGATGCTACTAAAATACCTATTGTTGCTATGTAAAACGTTGCTGCTGCATACATACCTATGTACCCAACACATACCACATACCACATGCCACATACATAACGCGACACCCGGCCGCAACCTAAGCTTTGCCTCAAGAGTCATTCGTACATTACTATGTAGTACTTTCATGCCATCCCACCGAGCAATATGCGTGGAGGAAAAGGGAAGGGGTGATATTCACGCAAACTCGGGATTTGATATACCTATGCTGTATCTCACTTATATGAGTTTGCTCTACTCTGGTCGTATGGTGATGTACGGGGTTACCACAACCACCTGAAATGCAACATGCCAATAAGTTGAGACGATACTTTTCTTACCTTCCTCCTAGTTCTATTACTTGGTAATCCGGCTCGTTTCCCCTCTTCGTCTCTATGCTTCTAGCGTGTGTCCACGGATTTGTTTGTCTCCCTATTCCAGCGCTGATCTTGTTAGCACGAAAGTAGAAAGAAATTAGTACCGTTTGCGGCCTTCTAAAAGTCAAGCCCACTAAATACAGACACGCGAAGATCAGTATGTATATAAGGCAATGCTTCGATGACGCAGTCTGTAACCCAGGGCCCTGGTTCATTGGCGGTCGGCTCCCCGAGGACCGCGTCTGACAGGCATGAGTTTATTCGCTTATGAGGGAACATTTTCCGCCTTTGATTGAAGCTTTGCTAAATTGAAAGAATAATAATTTGACGAGTGCCTGCCGTTGATCGGAGGTCTAACTGTCTCAAAAAGCTACGTAGCCGCAAATCAGGATCTGAGTAACAGAAACGCCTCCCCCCCAACCCCTACCGTAGCACGCCAATATGGACATAGCTAAAGTCCAATTCCAGAATTCACCCTGCGCACCCCACACAGATATGCATTGCATATCCAGATGACCGGGGTTCTTTCCCAAGACAAGTCTCTCTCACGGATTGGCGGATGTAAAGCAGAGCTCGCCCGAAACGTCAATTGAGTAACTTACAGCTTGAGAAAGTCCGTCCATTTGAGTGAATAGCCAATCAACACCCATCCTTGCTCCAGAATCGTAAGAGAGACCCATGGTCCGATGTCGCGTCACTCGCTGCTGCGAAACACCAGATAGGTAGTTAGACATTTTATACTACGCGCTGACTGTGCAGGGTGTGTGGGTGTATAGGTATGCATCGTGCCTACATAGGTACACTAGAAAGAAGTATGTGGCCTCTACGCGATGCAGCTATATATGCTGGGGCTGGGTAGCAGATGGCAGGGTCCGAGGAGGACGAATCCGTTTACGAGAGCCTCCATTTGGGGTATGGTGCGTGACAACGTGGGGTATACTTTTTCGCTTTTCCAAAATAGACAAATGCCCTGTGAGGACCAAATTTGGGAGCAACGAGGGCATCTACTAAGACGCCTCGTTGGATATCTCGCGTATGTACCTAATGTTCGTTGTTCAAAGAGGCAATGCTATTATATCCCTCAGCAACTACTAGTTAGAATATCTCGCCGAGCTTACGCAGCTACTTTTTAATTAATTCGCCCCCGAAGTCCTTGATCAAAACATTCGCAAAATATTCTTACAAATTATATTTAAGCGATATGTGATTAGGTAGTCAATTCGTGACGAGTTTCGAATCAATTTGAAGCTGAAACTTACGTTTAACTAAAACTACCAATTGTTAATAGTTACACGTAGTTAAATTGTTATTTATAAAGATCTAGTTACTGACTGACCTTGTTATTTGTTGTTCCTGTTATTGGTGCTCGTGCTATAATATCCCTCAACTACACACTCTATGTAAGGTATTGTATTGCCAATAAGATGGTTGCTTAGCTTTGCTAGATTTTGTGAGCAACTGCTCTCTGGGCTTCCTCTAACTTCTGTTCAATGCTATTTTGCAAGGCGAACCTGCATTTAATTTTAAGCAAGAAGGATGGCAGAGTCACATACATAATAGAGGAGTAGGATATGTGACCAGGGTTATAGAAGATAAATGCTAGATATGCCCAGGCCGCGTGACCTTTCCATACCGTTGCGCTGTTAGCCCATCTCATCGGTTCGCTTTAACGGGCCTTACAAAGTTATAAAGTAAAAGAATCAGCAAACAGTAAATAGGTCAGATGCCACCAATCAGAGTACCCTTTTTTGCGGACGAGCTGTTATCTCACGCTAGGGTTCCTTGTGAGTCGTTAGTTAGGTCCTAGACCCCGTAGTCAATCTAGATCTCGGCGAATATATGACAAAAGCGTGGGTGCAATACGGACCACGCGATTCGGAAACCATTGTTCGTCAGGTTCCCAGGCCACATCTGTTGACAAACTTTAGGTAGATACACAGCATCTTTCTCTTTCGTTGTTCAAGCGTTTGTTTCGTACTGTGTCTCGTGACTTATTCAGCAAGCTTGAAAACAGAGGGATCAAGCGAGATCGGCCTGTTGGGATCGGAACAGGCCTTGAGGAAGTGTGAGGTTTCCCCCCCAAGAAAACCCCTCCTGATCCCTGCTGTCGCGGAGGGAGCGGGGCGGACTTAATTAGAGAAGGCTGAGGGATGGCGGGGGCCAGGTCCCCCAGCACGTGCACCACATATGCAGGATAGGTAGGGTATGCTGGTACGTTGGGTAGGATATCTCTGTGCGCAATACCTCAATACGTAGTAAGGGAAGAATGTATTCATTGTCCCTTCTAAGCGCAAAGAATTCCCACTTTGCATTCCGAAAACTCCCGTAGCTCCAGTAACAGCCCCATGGACCAGCCTAAATAAATAGGCATGCCATCGACTCGCTTACATACTAACATACATACTAACATACGCAGTATGTAGACTATGGGCCTACGGCTTGTGTATGAACCGCGGCTTCACCGCCGTCGCCGATGCTCGTAACCGTACGATGAGCTTGACTAGTAAGTTCGGGGTATTCTCATTACCTGATGAAAATATCGTTCGTATTATAATTCGTCGGTAAGCGTAATTTGGGAAGACCTGACTTGCTGTAGCAAGGCTCTGTCTGTTATAGACTCCGGATGAAGTGGCATGAAAAAAGAGGAGCACGACGACTCAGACGAAGAATCTCTTATTGCTAGCCGGCTTTTGAGCTAGACAAGAAGGGTATTGATGGACACCGTTGTATCGCAGGCTGCAAGAAGCACTTGACTTTTACGACAGCCCTCAAAAACTGGAAAGCATCTCGCTTTTCTTTCTGTTGTGTTTTGTTTTCTCTTCTCTCTTTTCCCTCTCTTTTTTTTTTTTTTTTTTTTTTTTTCGTGTTCAGCAGATTCATTAGAGGTGCCTGATCACATGCTCACGAGAAATTCCCTTACTTCTAATAGATATTCAGATGCATGTACATAATCCCCAAAGACAACAAAAACACGAACGCCTTGAAGATGTAAAATGCTGAACATGTATCCATTAATTCAACATTTTTTAAGATACACCACCTGGGCAGGAAACGATTATAAGTCCTAGGTACCTCCTACCTAGGTATAAATCAAACGCCATAGCGATTGCCTGCCGTGGAGTGGTTCGCTTAGTCATGGAAAATTCCGCAATAATACCCGTACTGTAATAGGCAATATTCATAATTCTTCAATTAGAGCGTCACCACATCCCCGCGCAACTCTGAATTTTGTAGCAACGCCTTTCCTGAACTGTCTTCTGAAACAGCATATTTTCCCCCTTTCTACCACAATCAGCATAAAGTCGCACGAAATGCCCAATTACTCGACATCTCGAAGAACCACCAATTAGCATCCAGTTGGGGGGACCACCCTTGTTACTTTTCCTGTTCCTGTTCCTGTTCTTATTCCTAATTCAGCTCAGCTCGACCGACCATGTTGTCCCTTCTCCCGGACCTAACACCACGCGACGTACGCCTACCTCGCCCTATGCCACACCCCTGCTGGCCTTCTAGCTTGGAAGCTAACAATGGCAGAAATAGTCGCACTCATTATGGTACACCTCCTCCCGTAACCCCCTCTCCTCGAGCTTCGCCTACGATACGAACCCACATCAGCTACAACAGCAACAGCAGCCGCAGCCGCAGCATCAGGATGGCTCTGCCGGCCCCTCCTTTGGAGCTAATAACCCTCGTCGCGGGGCACACCTGGTAGAACGGTCACCGCTTGCACGTCTCCGTGCCGATGAGCAGAACCTCGAGCGCCGCCGCTTGAACGTCGCCAACTTTGGCAGCGCCTGGCTGAAGCCCCCCGGTATCCCCAAGACTCTACATCAGCTACGCGAGGAACGTCGCGAGGCAGAGGAACACCAGGAGGCTCTGCGTCGCGATCAACTTGCTCAGGAGCTGGCTGAAGCTGAAGCTGAGGCCGCGGGCGCTAACGCCGTCGACGGCGGCCTCGACGCTCAGGGCGACGATGGGATCATGGATGACGTGCAGCTAGACGGGGCTCGGGATCTTGACGAAGACATTCCCGAGGCGGATGCTGACTTTGGTATCGGATCTGACGAAGATGATGATGAAGATGATGACGATGACGATGAGGAAGAAGATGATGATAGTGATGATGACGATTCTGAGGACTCCGAGGATGACGATGACGATGACGATGACGATGACGATGACGATGACGATGATCCAGAGCAGAGGGCAGCATACGCGCAACAGCAGCTCATAGCGCAGCAGATGAGACAAGCCGACGACGCATTCCGAGACTCGGGTGCTCGCGGTCGAGACAGCAATTACTACGGGATTGATGATGAAGTAGACGACGAAGACCAGGCCCAAATGATTGAGGAAGACGACCTCGTAGGCCACGGAGACGGCGCAGATATGGGTATGGACGCCGATCTCGACGACGACATCCCCGAAGCAGAAGACGGAGGCTATGAGCATACGGATTCTGAGGCGGAGATGAGCAGTGACGAAGGCGAGGACGGCGACCAACCCGAGATGAGTTTTGCCGCGCAGGTCTCCCAGCAAGCGTCCCAGCAGCAAAGGCTCAGGCATAGTCTAGCACGCAGCGATGCGACGCGGCACAGCCTTGCTATCAGCGACATACTATCCCATGACGGTGACAGTATCGGAAGCAGCCCGCAATTCCAACGACGAGCGAGCGGTCCGGCACGTCGAGCTCGAGGGTGATGATAAATAGGGAAGTTAGTGTTGTACCTTGCACATTCATCGCATCACTTTGCATTTGCTCTACCTTAAGATACCCATCATCCCCTTTTATTACCCGTTCTTCTGCCACCTCCTATGGAGATTCTGTAGCCACCTAACCGGTGTTTAGTATTTTCTAATACAAAAGAGGACGGCAGAAAGCTGAATTATGATACATTTGATTACAAGACTTATAAAATGACCGGCCGGCCCATCATTCCCATATGTACTCGTGAACTCGTACCGTTGGGTAAGTAGAGTATGCCCTCCTATTCAGAGAAACCAAACAATAATAACCCCTTTTTACGTATCATATCGCTCCCACGCCAAACATACCGAAACGCCTTTCTCATAATGCCTTGCTTTTCTTGCTGTGGTGTCTCCGATCCACTCTAAATTCCTTTTTTTGGTCGGGACTGCATCGTCGTCTCGTCTAGTCTTCCGCAGATAACATCCATAAACCGCAAAACCTGTATGCATACGGGAATAGAAGCCGCAGGGGAAATTAAATCAGAATAACCAGACGTAGACGAAAATCAAGACAACAGCGACGAAGAAGGCCAGCCAAACTTTCCAGCCGACACCTGTACGCTCGGCCATAACAAGCATGCGGTTCATGGTACCACGTAGCCTAAGCCTCGTTGAATCGAAAGTATCGTTCATCTTCTCCGCGAGCGCCGAAGATTCTCTGATCTCGTCGCCGATAGCCGTCGTCATCTTAGGACCGGGGCAAGGTTGCGTTAGCATAAATCTATTTCACATAGTCGACTATCCTTTTCTCGTCTCATCTCTCAAACTTTCTCTTGCGCAGCTACACTGGTTGTTGCCATATTCTTTGCCTTTTGAAGATGATATAATAGTAATAAAATATATCCAAAAGCAAGCAAGCAAAACCTTTCCCCCGCAACTTACGCGCAGCATCAACAGCAGGACGAAACTCACATCTTTTAGGATCTTAACCTTCCCTAAGATGCCCTCGACCTGCTGGTCGTTCTGGCTTTCGAGCTCGTTGAGTACCGCATCGCTGTACTGGCCCCTATACATATTTTCATGCCTGTTAGCTTATTCCCTCTCCCTCTCCAACTTTAGGCACAGGCGCTCTAGGGATGCGGATAAATGGTTGCGTGTACGGTTACGTTGGCAGGTTATCTCGTACCTCGAATTCGGTGTCGCCGCCCTATAACCCCCCCTGCTATCCACACCTAGATGCGTGTTGTTCCCGCCGGCCGATGCACCGCTACTTCCCCCGGGATACCCATAGCCGTAGCCGCCCAGGGCTGGGCTCGCTCGCCTCGTGGGGTCGGCGCTATTCCGCCCGCTGCCGCTGTACCCCTCAAACAGGGCGCTGCGGGAATCTCGCTGATGGAGTGACGAGTGGCCGAACCTGCAATGATGCGTTCCTTGTCAGTTCGAATTAGGCGCAAACGGACACAGCTCATAGAATTAAGTTCTTGTGCTATACATATGCTAGCCGCGTATGCACGTAGATATGTGGCCACATTCTCTCCCTTTTCCTTGTCCATCCACGAAGCGGCGCGATCTTTATTAATCTCCTAGTGTTCCAAAAAACAAGCATCCCAGGTACCGCTATGGCATAGGTATGCGGAAAACATGATCCGACCCTTCAAAAAAGAACATATTAAGCAGTTTGATAAATGAAATGTTCGTACTTACCTTGAAGCCATGCTGTAGTGAGGCGTATGTAGAAAAAAAGATGTATGGTTAAGAACAGATTGGGTGACAACGTATCTTGTTCGGTTACGCGCGACCCCCAGAGGCGGCAGCTGGACCGTCCACATGTGGTCATAGCGCCCGCAGACTTGGAACTGACTTATGCAACAGTACGAATTACGTACCTAAAAACGATTCAGGAAATCGGATGACAGTAGCGTTAACTCAAATCACTTGTACAAATCACTTGTACATATGTATAAAGCTTGCAGCACATATTAACACAAGGTATGTACCTATTGATAGAAAGCTTAAGTCAACTTTATATGCCAGTACCATGTTACTTGTAGGTAGGTACTAAGGTACTTATTTCAAATGATCCCATCAGATAATCCCTTAATAACACCCAATTCGGTTCCAACGTGACGACGCTCCACTTACGATGACATATACCAGGTGAGACTCGTGAGAGACTAAGTCAATAGCATCTCGTATAACCCATAAAAAATACAGTACAAGACATTAGGTAAGCAATAGATACGTCCTACAAATTATAAACTATCAAAAGTCCAAACTATAATTCGGGCAAATCTACCCTACATGTATATGATAAGCATCAAATATGCACCTGTCACAAAATAAGGAAAGGGTTGTATAGGCCATAGTTTATAATATAGACATTGCTCTCGTTGTAGTCTTATCATTATCGATCAGGAACACGAAAGTATTCCTATTACCTTCCCCACACGAGATGGCCCGTACCAAACCAGAGCGGCTTCATCCAAACCTATATCAGTTGACTTTGTAATCCCGCACCACTGTCCATACGCATCCCGTCAGGTCGTCATGTACCCCTGAACTCCTCGTAAGCTAAGCAACCGAGTTGTTGTCCCATTTAGCAGGTAACAATGGTATCAAAAGGTGAACGAGGGAGTTGCATGTCGCTTTGAGTACTAGGTAGGTAACGATGTTGATATTAGTTTGACATAAGAGTGAAACGCAAGTAACCCGAGCCACCAAGAAGTAAGACCCGAGACTCCGGACCATGGAAGTCACTTCGACCGAATATATATAGCAGTCCCATATCCCCACATTTGTAGGTTTTTTTTTGACCTTGAAATTAAGATCTCCTGAACAAACACATCTAGAGCAGATTCGCTGATAGAAATATTATGCACGAAGGATAATAAGTTGTGATGCAAAAGACCGCTGGAACTCCTTTTAGAATCCAAGGACAGAATGTTAATAAAGTTTATAAAAAAAAACATGATACCGTTGCTCGAATAAAGATGTATTCTGCCCAGGTTCGGGTATCATCTGAACAGTAATAAAAAATCAGTTGAGAAAAGCTCTTAGAAGTTTTGCGAAATGCCCGTGCTTTGTTGAGGGTAGTGCGACGGATTCTCGATACGTGTATTACGTCGAGCTGGGTTATCTCGTATGACAGGTTGTCCATATGCGCCATCCGCGTAGGGATTGTTGCCGCCATATTGATCTAGGTAAGCTGGACCTCCGTAAGAGGCACCATTGTCACCAGAGCCATCTGATCTGCCGGCGGCACTGTAGGACGACGAAGCATTCGAGGGTCCACGGCGAACGTCACCGTTGCCGGTATTGCCATCTGGACCCATAGCGCCGAGGATCTCACCCTCCGTTGGAGAGTTAGACCGGTCGTTCATTAAACCATCCCCTGATCTCGTGTCAGAAAAATTGCCCCTCGTGGGCGACGTTGCGTCCGAATAGGCCACACCTGCTGCACCACCAGACATAGTGGTGGATGCTTTTCGCCCGGTTGAACCCGCAAGGGTAGTAGAACCCCAGCCACGATATCCCGAGCCATCCTCCTTCATCTCGTAAGCCCCCGGAGCGCCGGCACCTCCTACTTCTGGTAAGGTCGGGTCATTGTTCGGATTGTAGCTGTAGTCTTCTACTTCCTTCCGCCTCTCCTCTGCAGCATCTTTCCGTTGTTTACGTCTCCTCCAGAAAAATATACCCGCAGCAACTAGCAGCGCCACGGCAGCGATTGGAACTACAACAGCAACAGCAATTTTGGCCTGCTCAGCCATGTGAGGTGAATTAGAAGCACCCGGAGATATAATTGCATCCGACGAGCCTGTTGTCGAGGATGTTTGACTTGTTGGCTGCGAAGGCTGCGCGGCGAGCTCAGTCGAGGTAACCGTGACATATGACGTGCTTCCATCTTCACCAGTGGTCACATGGGTTGTAGTGATGACAACACTTGATGACAACGGTGGTGGTGTCTGCGTCGCAGAGCTGGATGGTGTCGTTGGTGTAGGGATAGGGGAAGTAGATGTTGGTGTAGTCGTAGGCGCTGGGGGTGCAGAAGTGCTAGTAGTCTCAGGGGAGCTGGTAGTGGTGGGGGTAGTAGTAGTTGGTGACGGCGGTGGTGGTGACGGCGCCGAGGGAGTAGTTGATGTTGTCGGGTCCGGAATTGAGGTTGGCGGATCGGGGGTACTGGTGGAAGTGGTTTCGGGAGGTGGTGGTGTACTACTAGAAGTCCCTGCTGGAGGACTAGAAGTCTCAGTCGGGCTCTCGGGCGGGCTCGACACCGAGTCCGGTGTGGACGTATCGGCACTTGTACTGTTGGAAGACATGGTAAACTGCCTCCTGGCTAGCAATCCAGAGAGATGCCTAGGGAGTGACATGTTAGCATCACGGGATGGCTCAGGAGAATAGTGGTGAAGAACATTGTTGACAACTGAAAATACAGTTTGAAATATAACGTTAGAAAATCGATCGCAAGAGGGTCTAAACAAAGTGGAACACAGTTCGGATGAATGGGGCGCTGGTACTTATGGTGGTCCAATGAGGTTATCATGGAATGTGTCGCAAATCGCCACTAAACTGGACAAATTCTTAATGAATAACAAATAGAATGAGAAGTACACACCTTTTTACAACTATAACCAGCTGGCCGACTTAACCAACTCACAGTCAAATAAGACTGGATGAGAGAGAGCCGTAACTCTTTTTAGTGAAGTCGACAGTCGACTTGGCCGCTGTTTCGAGTTGGGTCGTCTTGAGACGCGAAGGGAAGGGCGCCAGGAGGGAAAGCAAAGAACGACAATAGGACAACAATATGGGGGAATACAGTGGCACGACTGACGGGTGGGCGGTCTTAACGAGAGCAATTGGGGAGCGAATTAGAACCGACGAACCGACGAATAGGGCTAATGCATACGAAAGTCCACCGTGCAAGGGGGGGAGCCTCCTACTATGTACCTAGGTAAGGCGTGGCTGAGCTCTGTATTATGTTATTATTATTATTTTTTTTTTTTTCCTTTCCTTTCTTGCTCCCTTTACTTCTCGTGTTCCCTCTCTCAGCTTATGCAAGGAAATTGGAAATGATAGGATAGGAATGCAGCAAACCCAGAACGGGCAGAAGAGGCGGAATGGGTCCAGGAGTTCTAGTTTGTAATAAGTTTCGGTAGGTAGAAACGACGGTTGGATTTTAAGTATTTAGCAAAACGAAGGTCAATTGAATTAACACATTAAGTCATAGACCTGAAAATGTCGTCAGAAGGGAACCACAATAGATTGGGGGGGGAAAACACGAAAAAGAAGATGGAGAGAATGAAAAAGGTGAAAGAAGGTCGACAAGGGGTTTGCGACTCCCCGTGGGTGAAGATTGGCAGTACATGAAAGAAAAAAAAAAAAAAAAAAAAAAAAGTTGGAAATTTCAATGCAAGACGGATATGAACGATCCGGGAAGGTAACTCCAATTGAGTTTAACCTCGCAACTTTTGTGGGAATATCCCCGGGCGCTACGATTAATTTTTTTAGTGACTTCGTTTAACATTTTGGCCGACTTAGCAGCTGCTTAGTTTGTGCTGTACGAGGTACACTAACAGCTAGGGTAGCAGACTGATTTCCTTAAACGTATTAGCGCTCTTCTTTTCCGTGCTCTTATCCCTGGCCGTTTGGTAGCTATGGCTTATTAACCGCTCTACTGCCCGGGCTGCTCAAGTACCTAATAAAGCCTCTTTGGATCTTTGGATCATTGTCTTATTATTATCCCTAACCCGTATTCCTAAGCCGCTTTTCGCTTCCATAAATACATACCTACATCACTAACGACGAATCAAAGAGACTCGATCTCTTCAAAAGTCTAGATACTTATCGGATTGCAAGAATTGGAGCCCGAGGTCCAACCGTCTCATGTATGAGAACAACCTCATCTTTTGTCTCATAGCTGTTGATTTGCCCCTGACTAACAAAGCCATGATGCAAACTAGCATGACTCAAAATCTGTCTAAGGCTACAATAGAACAGGGCGCGCATCCACATATTGACAGTTTTGCATCCAAATTCCGAGGGAGCTGGACGTTAAGAACTTTGTTCCTCTAGACTTAAGATTTTGAAAGGTTTGATAGCAGTATTCGCCTCGGCACCCTATCGGGTTCTACTTGTCTACTGCAATTATAATCAAGTCTATAATAGAATAAACGAATTACAACTGTACATGGATTAATGTTAGTTACAACCTTAGCTACCTCTTCAACGCATACTGACATGATATTCCATCAAAACATATCTTCTTTCATACATAGTAGATAAGTTTAAAGCCAATTATAACATAATCTAGAGAACTATAAGCTCTGTACCTTCTACGTAGGGCATAGCCTCGATTTTGGTATCATGTATGCAACCTCCAGCATTAACCAGTCGCCACCGAACGGGCTCTACAACCCTTTCCAGAAAAGAGGAAAATCGATTCCTTGCTTTGAGGGTTCACGTAGACATATAATGCACGATTTATAGTCTCTCCTCACCGTCATTCCTGCATCGGCAAAAAAAAATTCAACACAAAAGGACGACCCCTAAGCCCAACTAAATTCTCCGCAAATCCGGTCTACGATCGCCTGCGGAGAGCAAGCCGGAATAAAAGATCAACAACTCCTACATAACGTATCTTATAAATAGAGCGGCTCTGAATGATACTTCTGCGCTAGGTAAATTACCTAGCAGGTCAGGTAGTAGATCGATGCACTCTCCTATATACGATACATCATGAAATGTAACATCCATGCGCCACCGTCCAAGTAAGCACTCGTCAGCTATTTCTACAACCGTCCCGAAGAAAAAGTCCTAAGGAATCTTGTCTTTGGGTGGCATAATTACAGACTTCGTCGGGAATACAAGAGGCTGGTAAACGAAAAAGCTAATAAAGCATAAGCACCTACGCGGTAGGATCCCCAGTCAAAAACAAGATATCTACCTAAAATACACCTACCTAGCAAATTGTACAAGCCAAAAGAATCCATATTATAACACGGTATAGGTATATGTAGACTAAAGATGAGTTAACAGAAACTATGTTGCAACGCCTACAAGAAAAGAACTAGCCACACCGATTGGTTATATATATTGTCAAATAAAATCAATAAACAAAAAATCCCTAGGTATCTGTCGGTATAAGGTGCACCGATCCTTCTATATGTTTCCGCCATGCAAGGTAAAATGCTTCACCAATCATGATTTGCTTCCCAGATTACTCCCCCGAATGGAAGAAAAGCGGCATTAACACTACATAGTTGACCAGATATACAAGACAGCTATACCATTGCCGCCTACGAGATCCTGACTGTATATCAAGCTTCATGTTTCATTGGTCGCTCTAATCCCTCATGTTCCATGATGGTTTCAGAGTGTTGTTCATCGCCTGCTGCGTGAAAACGGTGTCTCCCGGAAGACGGCTGACTCTGCCAGCACCGCCGCGGATGGCACTGAGATTAGCGGACGAAATACCGCTACGGTTGCTGACAACACTACCAGAATCGCTCATCGCATCAGGGTCCTTAAACCGGCGCGGGGGAGCGAAGTCGAGGGCAGTGAATGTGCCTGATTTGCGCAACAAGTGCCTTGAAACTTATTAGTATCTAACTTCAAACACCCATCAGGAATTTACTTACGGGCTAGGTAACGCCGGCGTCTCGTCGAAGGCGCTTACTAACGGCGAGTGGATTGGCGTGTTGAGGGTGTACGGTTTACGTTCGCCAACAGGACTTTGAGATCGACCGGCTGCAAGGTCTTTCATGGTAGGAGGAGGAGCGAAATCAATGGAGTTCATAATAGCAAACGAGTCATCTCTCAACTTAGAAGGTGTAGGCAATGTGCTAAGCGCAGCGGGAGGGGGCATCGGCTTTCGAGGCTTTCCTCCCATTCCATTGCCCGCAAAGCGGTTAGAGGCGGACGAGTCTGGGCGGGGACTCATTGGTGCCCATCTACCAGCTGATTGAGTAGAGCCAGCCCTGGGTCGTCCACGGGGTCCGCCGGGCATGTTCATGCTTCCGTTAGGGCCGTGTCCGGGAGGGCCACGCGGGCCAGGCGGTCCACGAGGTCCGGGTCCAGGCATTGGTCGTCGGTTACTTGGAGGGGGAGTCATAGCACGGCGAGTAACAGGTTGAGCGTACGGCATAACGAATGCGTTGCTATCAGGATCGAAAAACGCGGTTTCGCCCAGATAGTTGGCATCGTAATCATCATAATAAGTTGCTTTCTGCGCTACTTGCTGGGGAATCGGAGGTGGCTTGCCAGAATCAGTCTTCGTCTCCTCGAAGTACTCTTTGTAGAAGGAACGAATTCTGTTGGCTCTGAATTCGGGATCTTCAGACTCGAGGAAATCCTCTGGCGGAAGAGGACGGAAACCTACGGACAGCCGTCGGTTATCCTGACCTGGTACACCCAGACCAGCGGATGCTGGTTGTTGAGGCTCGTTTCCGCGCGGCTGCATGTGTCGATCGCTGCTAGCCGTCACCTCATCGTCTACATCATCGATCTGGAAATGTGCCGTATAATCCTCATAATCATCAGCGGTATTGGATCCAGGAAGCGACTCATTCCTCGGGGGTCGTGCGCCCGCAGGGAGCGAGTTGGCATTGGAGTTCTGAGAGGCGCGAGCATCCATAATACCTAATCCTTGGACAGACTTTGCAGGGGAGTTCATAGTAGTCGCAGATCCAACGGTATCAACCGCATTGACGGAATCGGTAGAAACGGGTCTAGAGTTGGAAGTTAAATCCCGAGACGGAACTTGTGAAGCTGCTGCTGCTGGCTCCTGAATTTCTGGAACTTTGGGGACAGTTGTATTATCATCGACGAAACGGAATTCGTTCTTAGCTGGAATCACAGGTTCATTACCTCCCGACTGGCGGCCAGATGATCGCTTTGCGGCAGGAGGCACGGGCTGAAGAGGAGATGGCGGGAGTCCCTTTTGGCGAGGGAAATCGCCAGCTGTGTTAACGCCGAGCCTCTGCCCGGGTCCCGACGAACCGCGATCGGGACCTCTCTGGAAAGAGCGTAAAGACCCCGCATCGCTACCACCATAACTGGTAACAGGTCGGTATGGATCTTCGGCCTGATTAAGGCTCCTTGCGAGTGATTCTCGCGAGTTGTGCAGATTAGGGGGCAGGAGGTAAGGGCTGGAAAGGTTCATGTCCATGGAAAGTTGCATTTTGTGGCTCGGGTCCTTCTCCTTCCCAAAGAAAGCACTCCGCCTCTTTCCAGCTTTCCCGGGCACAGCGCCCTCAAGACCAAAATCCATTGATTTATACTTGTCCGTCTCATCCTCCTTCCTCTGCCTGACTGTTGTCCGGTGATGTAAATAAACCAAGACGATAAGCGCAACTCCAACCGGGATGCTATGCAATTTTGTTAGTTATGCCAAAGTAAATCCTTAAACATGGATCCTCACCAAACACCTAGGATAATTGGAATATTCATAGAAGACCCGACTGGTTTCTCATCGAGATTGTTTTCTCTTGGGGTTAGTTGAGCAATGGTATTCGTTCCAGTCAAAACAGAGCTGCCAATCCCGTGTCCGGTTTCCAATAGACCAGGCTGTTCTACCTCTGAAGGCAATCCTCTTATATGAAAATGACGGTGTCCATGGCCGTGGCCGTGGCCGTGACCACGACTTTGAATGAAATGCCCCGCCATGGCGTCCAACTTCACTCCCTCTATCCCTTCTCTTAAAATATCAAAGCAGGCCTCGATCAAATGGAGGTTGTTATTCTAGGCTCATACCAAAACAAGGTTCGGGATAGTCGTCGAAAATTGAAAGCGCTGGTTGAATCAATAATCCCGCCCACTATGCTGGAATCGAATAATAGGTATTCTACGAAATCGGCGTATCAACACTAAATGCCTAGGTAGCGCAAGGCCGGAATGAATGACTTGTGGTCGGGCACAAAATGAATGACTCGAAGTTAGCTATTAAGGAATGGCACGCCCGCTGGCAGGCAGTTAGGTCGGTTGACCGGTTGTCGAGGGACTCCTGAATTAAGCGTTGGGGTGAATGGGATGAAGGAGAGAAAGAGTACGGTAAGAAGCGAAAGGGACAAAAAGAAGGTGATTGACTGAGTACAAATGCAAAGTATCTTTTCGTTGACCGGGGTCAGGGGAACGAGCGAATGAAAGTTAATATGGCGGAAATGAATGAAGGGGTTGTGGGGACTGCGATAACTCTACGTACTGTGTACCTAGGTAGATTCAGACGGGACTCGAGAGGGACGCAGATAGGCAGACAGGGCAAACATTCACTAAAGGGAAGACGGAAGACGCATGTCAGTCAGACTGACAAGTGACCAGGAGTTGCATACCAGGTAAGTTAGGTAAGTTAGGTACCTAACCTTAGGTACATAACCGTACAATACAATACACTAGTGTAGTAATACCTAGCGTTGTGTAGGTAGTGTATTGAAGGTAAATGGGTAAATGGCCCTGTAGTATAGCACTGTGCAGTACCTGGATTGGAGCAAGGGGGATTACAAGGGAATTACAAGGGGAACTAATGCAGGAACAGAGGAAGCCATCCAATCATGTCCCACAACATTCCAAAAATGCAGACAAGATGACATGGGTCAGCTAACTCTAATCTGGAAAGGAACTGGTCCAATTAACTCACCCCCTTTTAAGGTAACTTGGTTAAACTTGGTTACGCTGCTTTGAATCGTCGAGTCAGCCCTGGCGATCTCCGCTATCCTCCCCTTTTCTAACTGCTTTAAACCAGCTGGTATCCGGCCGAAATGAGAAGACAAGGCTGCTAACCAATTTATCAACAATAAATAAATAAAATGAAAGATGCACTATCATATTCAGATATTATCGACAGACTAATTACCTAGCTTAGGTACTTAAGGGTACTGATACCTATGAATAGAATTTATAAAATGGGATGATGGGAAGTGTTGGTCTTCAATCAACCATCTCATCAATCCTTTTGGTAGTAACATACGAAGTCCATAGTACATCCGTTATTATAAATAGGTTCAAACAGGTTCAAACGGGTTCAAATAGGTTCAGATGGTTCGTCAGATGGCTCCAGATTTCGATCCTAGGGTAACATGCACCACCTACTAAAGCCTGTCGGGGTAGGTCGAACGAGCCCATAATAGTAATCAAGCAAAATCCCATAAGTACGGGAATTAACAACTGAAAACGCGTTGGGACCTACGTACCTACCTACCTGAGGTACCTAGATGCACCGAATGCACCAATCCTAAAGAACAAGCTTGTTTCTTTTTGAAACTAGCCCTGGCCATTACCTATTTGCGTCTCAGCCTCAACAGGTTCAACTGCAAATATTGTTTCATAGCTTGCTTCTCTTTAACGAGGATACCTCAACTACCTATCTTGGATAGGGAGGTGTGGATATCAATAGAACACCTAGTCCCGTAACATAGGGGTCAATGTGGCCTCGACCACAATAGACTTCGTCACCAAAACTAACTAGCGCTCCAAGTACGGTTGTCTGTTAATTGAATGCCAAATTGACCTTTTTTTTTTTTTTTTTTTTTTTCGGTAAGCTTTCAAGACTTGATCTGGTAGTATCCTGAGGCATACTCTAAAAGCCACTCCTTCTCGATTTTGCTGATATCGCGAATAAATATCTTGTCTCCGGTTTCCATAACCTCGTGAAAAATAACCCAGTCTGCTTTGCGATTAAACATCAATGAGCTAGGGTGTGCATAGAGCGTCGTTCCACCTTCGACATTGCGGAAGCTCCCATCAGGTTGCATTCTAGCCGCGTGGGCAAAATAGCCCGTCGTTAGACATCGTCGAATCAGCTCTCCTTTATTGACCGCCGATGTCTTGAGGCTCTCGTCTATCGCTATTCCAAACCGCTCTAGGTAGCGTTTCAGCTGCGCTCGGATACTTACGGCGCGGGACATGGCTTTAAAATTGAGATGGTTGTCGTGACAAAACTTCGATTCTTTCTTGCCCTTGGTTATAAATGCTTGGTAGACATTAAGAAGCGTCAAGTGATCCCCTTCCTCTGCCGCGAATTTCCGTCGTGAAGACTCCATCAGCTTCTTTTCTCCCTCCCTCTGTATCCATATGGAACCCCCTAGGCTTGTCATGGCCGCAATTGTAAGTATTTCGCTAAGGCAACCAAATGATGAAGCTGCTAATAGGGTCTTCGCCATCATAGGCTCTACCGCAAGCTCCGCCATTCGCATACCCAACGGTCTTGTGAGCTTGGCGTACTCATCTAGGGCACCGAGAGAAAAGAGAAGCTCTGTTGCCTTCGCCATCAGTTCCGCTGGCGGCGATGTTAGATAATCGAAGCGGACGACGTTGTCGATTCCGAGCGCCTTCAGTTGCAGGATAAACGGCGCAAGGTTAGATCTTTGTATTTCCGGGATGTTCGCATCAGATAAGGCCTGGAAAGCCTTTTCCGTGTAAAGTCGAAAACATTTGCCTGGTTTCGTACGCCCAGCCCTTCCCGCACGTTGCTGCGCCGCCGCCTTCGAGACAGGCGTTGCTGTTAAAGACTCAATGCCAGTCTTAGGATTAAAGGCCCTTAACTTGACGAACCCCGAATCAATAACGTAAACAATACCATCGATTGTCACGGATGCTTCCGCGATGTTTGTCGAGATTATGACTTTTCTTGTGTTTTCAGGCGGACTATCAAATACCAACATCTGTTGCTCTGTTGATAATCCTGCATATAACGGTAAAACGGAGATTGATTCAGCAGCTGGTGGAAGTTGAGCTGCTCGCTCAGCGATAGCTTGGACAGCTGTGTCAATCTCTTCGCGGCCAGTCAAAAAGACAAGAATGTCACCCTCTGGCTCTTTGGTGTGGATGTCGAAAACCGTAGATATCGCTTTTTCAACGTAATTTTCCGTTGGCGACTCTAAATAGAGAACATCTACGGGGTACATTCTACCTTCGATGCTAATTATCGAGCCAACTTCGCTCTTTTCGCCGTTAGGAGGTTCCTGACTGTCAGACTGCTGAGAGAAGAAGGTGAGAAACTCTTCCGCCTGAAGGGTAGCGCTACTAATAATAATGCGTAGCTCTGGTCTTCGCTTCCGTATCTTCTTAAGAAGACCAAGGAGAATATCCGTGCTTATCGACCTCTCATGAGCTTCATCAACCATGATAACTGAATAACGCGATAGCAGAGGGTCAACCAGAGCTTCTCGGATAAGTAGTCCATCTGTTAAGAACTTAATTCGGGTTGCTGCAGATGTCACATCTTCGAACCTAATAGAGTAGCCTACCTCCTTTCCTAGCTCACAGCCATACTCCTCGGCTACTCTGATTGCAACTGTTGTAGCAGCTACTCTTCTAGGCTGATGTGACATAAGTTAGCTACGAACAATTGGGGGGGGGGGGGGGGGCGGGGGGCGGGCGGGGGGGGGGGGGATGGGGGAGGGGGGAGGGTAATAAGTGG
>MU284126.1:133656-206964 GCA_022478815.1 Daldinia bambusicola
ACACCCCTCCCAAACCTCTGCCCAAGTGTGCGCCCCCCCCCTTCTACCGCGTTTGCCCAAAATTTCACCTCCCACCACCCCCCCCCCCCCCCCCCCCCCCCCTTTTTTTTTTTTAAAAAAAAAAAAAAAAAAAAAAAAAAAAAAGCGGAGGACTCGTACCTGAGTAACACCAATTACTTTATCATCAGAACACCATCCTGCATGCTCAAGAAACTGCGGTATTTGTGTAGTTTTCCCAGAGCCTGTTTGCCCAACAACGATGGTTACCGGGTTTTTCTCGATGAGATACAGCAGAGCATCGTGATGCTTGGCGATGGGTAGCAATGCCGCAGGTTTATGAAGAGCAGGGATGAATGTCGAATTGAGGTCAAAGTCTGCCATGCCGAATAGTTCCTTTTTCTTCCTTTTCTTCTCCTTTTTTTTTTTTCGTTGTCGCTGTTCTCCTTCAAATTCTCTGCGACTTTGGGTGTATGTCTTATGTATTTTGGAATTACTACAGGATATTTACGTACCCTTAGGTAGGCTCTAAATGTAATTTGAGGCTAAACAAATAGTAAAACCAGCCCTCAAGACGTTTGTAGCAAGGGTGCGAACAACATGAGTATTTGTAAGGCAGTTGCGGCAACCTACGGTATGCATAAATAGTGTTATTGAAGAGGTAGAATATAAACTGCCGAAGATCTGTGGCGCAGTCATTCTGCATCACCGTACTGTGTTGTATACATAATGTTGTACATACATACCTAATGTATACATGTACGTACTACATGTATTGTACTTAGCTCAGCCCTGTGGCGGCGAACGTCATCCGCGCGTCGCAACTCCTATTGAATTTGAAGTTACTTGCCCCTCAGGTTGGCGGAGGTGCATACCTGTGTCTTACATTAGGTATATCTTATTACCTAGGTAGGTAGTACCTAAGGTACATGTATCATATGCGCATGAACCCATAGCTACCTACCTTTACTACGTAGGTAACTGGTATATTTTATTTAACTCTCCTGTTTTACCATTAGTCGCGCCTAATCAGGCAAACGTTATTTTATCCTTTTTTATTTTCTACTCCTCTACCTCTACTCCTCCTCCTCCTCCTCCTCCAAACGATAACTCTTTTTCATTTGCTATTGTACAAATAATTTTCTATCAAGTCGTATCCACCTCCTATCCACATCACATATCTATCTCCTATACCTTGCTTGATCCAAATATGTCGGCCCCAGCTGATACGGTAAGTTTTCATGTGAACAATGTTTTGCCCTTTTCCCGCCTTTTGGTTCTCGACCAAGATTTCATTCGCTGACGCCCCATTTGGTAACTAGAATAAGGCCAATCCAGCGCCTGAATCGCCGGCCACCGTACGTCCATTCGAAATGGACGACGACGATATTCAAGAGACAGGCGTTCTAGGCGATGATAATACCCATCAGACTACTGCGACTTCGACAGCTGCCCACCCATCCACAACCAGCGAAGAAAACGCACCGCCGAAACCTCCTCGCCCACTCACTGAGCGACAAAAGAATGAATTAATTCTCAAGGAGGCGTTTCCAAGCATCGAATTGCCGGTCATCAAAGCCGTCTTGACCGCGAGCGGTGGTCAGATCGATCCAGCCTTCAATGCTCTACTAGGTATGCGTGGCAGTGTTGAAGAGCCAAACCGATTTATTAACCATAAACGAAGGCATGAGCGATCCAGATGCTGCGCAGAACGAACCCGCGCACGAGGCCGCCCCTCCGCCTCAACCTCCGCGAACTGCTGGGGCTAGAAGTCCAATGTCGCAAATAGAGGCAGATGAGCTCTACGCCCGAGAACTTACTCAATATTACGAAAACGCTGGTGCCTACGAAGCAAGGACAACAAATCAGGGTCCCGGTGGCCAGTATCGCCGACAGGCAACGGGCCTAAAACCGAATGAGATGTATGACCGAGATCACAGCTTCATCGACGATGACCTACCTGTCATTAAGGAAAACCTCCGTAAAGGCTTCCTTGAGACCCAGACAAAGGTCAATTCCTGGTTTACCAACTTAAAGAAGAAGATCGACGGCGAATATGATGAGAATGAAGATGAGACGCAGCCCTCTAAGCATCAACGTCAGAATTTTGGTAGACGTAGTGGAGAAGGCTCACGAAGAAGTGCGGACTACCATCGCTACGACGCCGATCCACAAGTTCTGAGCGACGACTTCGCAGGGATGAGGCTTCGCCCAGATGGTAGTGATACCTTATTACAATATATAAAAGAATTGCAGCTAACACTAGCATAGGGTCATCTCAAGATCGACCGTCAAGCAACCCAAGTATATACAGACCGCCGCCGTCTACATCACCTAAGCCAGAGGGTCGCAAAGTTGCGTTTAAGGAAGGGGTAGAGGATATTGACCAGTATAGCGCCTCTCCAAGAATCCCGCCCAAAGACAGCAGCTCAACTCCACCTCCCGGCAAGCAGAGCAAATGGCAACCTCTATCGACAGTTGAACCCAATCCGATTACAGATAATGACCCTTTTAGCCTCGGCGACAGCGAGGATGAAAAGGACACGAAAGAGAAGAATGGCGGGGGAATCAAGATGGAAGACACGGAAAGACTCAAGCAAGCTACAGCAGATGCTATGTCTGATAGCTTGGTTGGTGGCTCTGGTAAGACGAGTGGTAAGGATTAGCTGAGGATTGGCCAGGTCTAGTTGATTTTTGCACGTTGGGTGATGGCCGGAGAGAGAAAGGGACAATGTTGAATGATGCTGATTGATTACGTCGTGCGCGGCTAGACTTAAAGCTAGGTATATGTTATATTGGCATTCATATCTCGCATGCTTCACACGCTTCGCGTGAAAATATCCGGGTTGTCTAAAGTTTTTCTTGCCCTACGAAATCCGAATTCCGACTCCTGAATTGTATACCCAGACAAGTAATAAGCTATTGCATACGCGGACCAACAACCCACGGTCTCGACCACGAGACGAGCATCGTGCCAGCCTACAGACAGGGGATACGGGCTAGTTGGCTATTCACAGGGTAATAAGTGGCAAAGTTGTATATTTAATCAACTACAGCAGATAAGCTATGCAAAGCTGCGTCATGCAGTCTATACCCTCGTAATAAATTGGTATATCTTCTAAATTGTACCGTTGCGTCGCCATCTCAGTACGGGTACATGCATACATACCGGGAAACCCCCGACACGACACAATAAGTGTCTGATACTACGATGCCGGTCCTTCTTATACTGCAGACTATGTTGCGACCTAGCCCCGCATCAAGTGACTCCCGGAAAGATATAGATCCCTCATATAATATACACCACGTCCCTTAGGGATCTGAAAGGCTCATATACATATGTAGGTACCTATCTATGTAACTCGCCGTTTATCACAGTTTTTGCCCTTACCGCATATAATAGGTATCTATCTGTAATAAGATATAGCAATGTCGCGGTTATTGGAATTGTTAGACGCTGGGAAAGCCAGCGCTGCGAAATACCCCATTTTCGTATCCATAGCCATAGTGGTATGCCCCGAAACTTCATGAATATATAATAGGTAGTTATTTATCTAACAGGAGCTAATGAGGTTTCTACACGGAGTAGCTAGTTATTAGTGAGATAACGATACTCATCTACAATCTTTACTTCCACCCACTCCGTCGCTTTCCCGGTCCAGTCTTATACAGAGCATCCCGAGTACCATGGGGATTTAGGTTTGCTACCGGTCATCAGGCCTTCTTCGTCCAAAAACTACATGATAAATATGGTCCAATTGTTCGGATCGGGCCGAATCATCTTTCCTTTACGGATCCGAAGGCGTGGAAGGATATATATGGGCATCGCATCGGCAACGAGAGTAATGTGGACGAGATGGCAAAGGCAAAGACTTTCACCAAGCCGATTCGCGACAGGCCGGAAACCATATTAAGTCTAAACCGCGAAGACCACTCCAAGTTTCGCCGCGCCCTTTCGCATGGCTTTTCAGATAGCGCCCTGCGTCAGCAAGAACCGCTAATCGCAAAGTACATTGACCTTTTAATCAGGGTAAGTCACCTAGAAATTCTAAAAGATACCTCTATTCTGCCTTAAGACCAAGATGAAATGGAGGGCACTCTGCTTCTGACATAGAAAGCCCAAGTGCTGCATTAATAGGCCCCTATCCTTAGAGGCATTTTAATTGACACCGATTAACACGCGTTACAGAGATTACACGAAGAATGTGACAATGGAAAGAAGAGATGTAACCTAGAAGCCTGGTATAACTGGACCACATTCGACGTTGTCGGCGATCTGGTTTTTGGGCAGTCCTTCCACTGTCTCGAAAACGTTGACTACCACCCCTGGATCGAGAGCATCTTTAAAAGTGTGCGTTTCAGCGCCATCATGATCGCCTTGACGTACGTCGGTCTGGGCGAACTCGTACAAATCATAGCCAAGTGTGGAAGTTCGCTTAGGAGAGCACGGTGGTACACTAGAAATATGCTGAGCGTGCGGCTTGCTATGGAAGGGAAGCGCGATGACCTTTTCGAAGGCATCGTTAAGAAACGTGATGAATGGGTGTGCCGCTTTTCTCCTTCTTCATATTCCGGCCACATTTTCTATTTAGGACCTAAACACGGAATTTTAGGTGCTAATATTTTTTTCTCGTAGAATATCTCGTTTGACATGCTGTCTGCGAACGCATTCATTCTTGTGATAGCTGGATCCGAGACAACAGCAACGACTTTATCCGGCGCCACGGCTCTTCTTCTGTCTCACCCAGATATCCTGGAGAAACTTCAACATGAAGTCCGTTCGTCGTTCAAAAGCGCAGATGAGATCACAATCACTTCTGTCAACAAACTGTACTACATGCTCGCGATCCTCAACGAAGCACTGCGACTTTACCCCCCCGTCATGGCTGGTTTGGTTAGGACAGTGCCCCGTGGTGGCAAACGGATCGCTGGCCGTTACGTACCCGAAGGCGTGAGTAAATAATTCATTCAATATTCACTAGTAGTCCTACATAAATGGTAGAAACGAACTTATATCCATGTAGACACTAGTCGAAGTGCAGCAATGGTCGATCAATCATAGCAAGCACAACTGGAACGACCCCTGGGCGTTCCAGCCTGAGCGATTCCTAGCCGCTCCTGAAGCGGCCGCAAAGGCTGGTAATAAACTCGAGTCACTACAGCCCTTTAGTGCAGGGCCAAGGAACTGCATCGGACGCAAGTATGACAGCTACCTTCTATGATTTTCCGTACACAGCAAGGTAACTTGACTAACATCCCCTTTCCCCCAAGTCTCGCATACGCCGAAATGCGCCTGATCCTAGCTCGCATTATTTACGAATTTGATATGAAGCTCTCGGAGGATAGTAGAAGATGGATTGAGCGTCAGGAAGCGTTCGTGCTGTGGGAAAGGTCAGCATCGCCCATTTTTCTTTCTCCTATGATCTCCTAGTGTCGAGAAGGCAGTACAACCAACCCGGCTCAATGATTCGACTACCGCTCGTCAATTGGAGCTGTTACTAATATTATTCGGAGTATAGGATTCCCCTGAACGTAACTCTAACGCCAGTTAGGCGGTAGTTAACGGTATGCTATGATTTAGGTAGGTATATACCGAAGCATAGGGGGGTAATACTTGGACTAGGTTGTATCTCCCTAGGCACATACAAGATGCGTGCATGTATGGTTGTCATTCCGAGTATAGTCGCTTTAATATTCATTTTATCTGCATTTCCTACGAACCTGGCCAATTGGGGGTTTTTTTTTCTCCCTTTCTCTCTCCAAACAACTAGGAAACCCTCGTTCTATTTAAGCCACTTATTATCACTCTTTCTCTTTCTCGAGTTCATACATCCACCAGCCGGAAATAGGTTGAAGTGTATCTAGACCTGTCTTGTCGCTAAGCTTGGACTTCCCGATTTTGAAAAACGAAGACTCCAACTCAAGCAATTCTCCGCTACTGGAGACAGCCAGTCCAATAGAACCCGCAACCATTCTCGTCTTGTGTGTCACTCCATTGTCGTCTACTGTAACGGGGACCGAGCAGAATGCGTTCGGCATATCTTTCATGTCGATGATATGGAACAAGGTACCATCGAGATCACAACCGACATTATGCAGTCCGGATCTTCCAGCCGGCCCCTGTTGGGATGTGTATAAGCACTCGCCGTTAGTTTTCCAAAATGTAAAAGCCGTGATCCACCCAGAAAAATAATCAACGCCAGAGCCGCCTTGCCAGTCCACCATCCTGGACCAGAAGGATTGCACCTCGGGACTAGTAGGCTCGTCAAAGGCGCGAATGAAGTAGTCGAGAACGGCAGTCAACAAGTGTGCGAACTGGCCCGGCTCCTTTCCCATGCGGGGCAAATAGTCTAGCCTCTGTCGAATTTTGACCCAGTCCTCTCTCTCGCCGAGGAGAGTCAGAGAGGGTACTGCGCACGTGAGTGTAAATGTATACTTGAAATACTCCTGCAGCGCTCCCATCATCAGAATGGCAGCTGTGACTGTGTCAGAGTGCGTAGTTGTGGTGAAATTAGGCATGATCCACTCGGTCAAGTATGGATCAATGACACTCTTTCTTATTTCGCCTGTCATCAGGACCGCCAACTTTCCAAAGTCCGCGCTAGCGATACTTCCCACGTCTATTACTTCTAGTTTCTTCTGGCCTTCATGCGTAACGAAGAATGACCGTAACTCTTCAGCACAGGCGTTGATGTGCGCGCTTATTTGGGCTAGAATTGTGAACCAGACGTCTTCTGGGCGAATCTTCAAGTGGTGATGGCCGGTATACGCCAAGTAGACCGCCCGAACGAAACCGTTGGAAGACGAGAAGACTTGAGAGTTTTCTGGGATTGGGATGGAAGACTGGATCAGCCGCTTGCATTTGTTGTACTCCTCTGGACAAGAGGCTTTTAGGAGCTCCTCGGGATTTGCTGCTACGTCGCTTCTTTTCCAAGCTCTAGGAGGGCCAGCAGCAATCCGAAACGTGATAGGCATATTGAAATTCAGGTTGAGGAGCAGTCCGAAGTGTTTACATGGTATGACGGACTTGGTTTGTATGTCAGTATCATTTAGGTATTTATAACTGAACTGGTGGATTGACCCCCGCTTATGGCATAGCCGAGAAAATCCTAGGATTTTTATACTAGTACCCAAGGTACCATTATTACATATAACTAACTGGAGAGACTTAAAATATAGGAAATTGGCACGTATTTGAAGGTCGAATGATTTTCTCTCTCTCGGTTCAAAACGCGAGTAATTCTGATAGCGCGCAATGATATAACTAAGTTAGTTAGGAGGTACCATATATAGAAGTAATTCTTGGCAATGACTGACGTCGGGTTTCTTTGGATGGCCCGAAGAATCTATTTTACTTACTTACCTTATATAGCATATTATCTCCTTTCTTCTACCTCCTATCTCCTGGGACTATCGCTTGCCTCAGCTAGCTCATCTAAAGTATTAAGGGCTGATAATATTTTACAAAGTGATTTCAAAGCGCTTGTAATGCTGAAAGAAGACTGACCCTGAGGCTCTAAATCTCTAAATTTCTGTGACAGTTAGCAATGTATAGGATTATTAAAATGATTACAAAGTCGTATCAATGTTACTTTCGTGAATAAACATGCCAATAGTATTCAAATCCGACTTCGCAACGCCAGGATCATTTTAGTATATGCTGGTTACCTAGGTGTATATAATATATCTGATACTTAGCCTTAGGTAGTTGTCATCGGCTTTTCACATCTAGGAATACAAGATGTATTATAAAAGAAATATTCATGGCAAAGCTAGAGGATAGTTAAGGAATAGGTAGACGAGCACGTGGAACTCAATATTTACTATTTAGTTGACCCTGATATAAGAAAGGCAAGAAGAAAACTCAACGCAATTACTAAATACAGTACTGGCCACCTTTGCGAGGAGTGTTCATAGGTATGGGAAACGCAACCAAAGCACGTTTACGTACCTAAGTATCTAAGGTACCTATTTAGTGAATAGATTGTAAAGGATAATAATCAGGATGGCACCTTAGATCAACACGTAAACAAATATCTAGGTACGTGATGTTCAGCTAATAAAGTAATTACGGTAATTGAAGGGACACATCAATCTTGAGGATTACGGCTTTGCTCGAAATGTTTCAATGCGTGGTGCTACGCAGATGGAAGAAAAATCAATGAGATAGAAATGGATAGGTAAAGGAAGGGGGGGGAGGCAGAGGTGGTAGGCAACAGTAGGTAAATTTAATTTAATTATAGGGAGGAAAGCAAAGTTACAAAGCCAAAAAGAACGGTGCGAAAAGAAGGACAAAAAAGGTTCGGAGCTGGAATTCAATACAGAACCTACGAAAAACTATGTAAATGTCGTACTGCCAAGTCGCGAAAATTACGGTGCAGTTTTCTCTACCCTCCAGTCACCCAGGGATACGTCCTTTTCGCGGGGTCGGCTGGAGGTTTTTAGCGTTAGCAGTTTATTAGTATAGGAGGTATATATGTCTTGCTGCGGGTAAGTGTGCATCTACCCAATATATCTTGTTGCCATTGGCGACTCTATTGGTGTGCATGCTTATCATTCGGTACCAGGTGGCATATAAAGTTACGAATGGCCTCTCAGACAGCAATTTGGATTAGCTTAGCACTTCATTATCCCACCCAACTACCCCCTTTCCAAAACTCCACGACATAGAATTTGCTGCTTTACCTACATTTTTTGTCCCTACGCCTTTAACCGGCTTTGGGTGCAAATGCAGCCCGGAAAACTACTTCTCATATAAATGTTTTGATACCTATAACGTTGTAATGCTTCCTATAACTACCTGTGTGGCTCCTCAGAACTTATTAATATCCACCCCTTAGATTATAAAGGGATGATAGGACCTACTATTTCCTATGGAATTCAGGCTTATAGCAACCTGCTCCAACACCAAAAGTGAATGCGCTAGTCGAGAACCTTGAATTCTGGACCAGCCTTCAAGCGAGGATGATGACGATACTCAATATCGACCCAAGGCAAAGAGTACTTGTAAGCCACGGAGAGATTTGTATGTGAAATAAGTCAGTTACTAACTACTTGTATCTTCCTAAGAACAGTAGAGGGATTTCCGAAAAGATAGTGCTCTGTTAGATCGCTATTGAGGATATTAAAGTCTTGGTGGTTCAAGGGTGTTAGTTAATTCCTCAATTGCTCTGCCCCGAAATAAACTCACAGGTCCGTCTAAGGAATAGATTCTGATTCATGTTGCAAATCGATAGAGCCAATAGCTTGGCGCAGTTACACAATGGGTACGATATATTAGCATCCGTATTGCTTAAAAACAAGAGTAAAGACGAGACATTCTTCCACCTATTAAAATGGTGTATTTGAAAAAGAGTGGAAAATAGGGAATATGAGATTTTAGCAATAACGCAGGATAACGTATAAGTCGAAGACCGGAAATAGGCCCGGTGATGGAACGAGCGGAGAGGACGGCGGAGGATCGGGACTTGCCGCTCCTACCCCCGGGCTCGGAGGCACACCCCGGCCGCCCAGCTACTCTCACTCAGCCTCGTGCATGGAATGTTGAAGGCCACGAGGTGAAGATAAGAGATATGATTGGTTTAAAATGATATATGGGAAAGAGGAGAAAGGAAAAGGTAGTTGCGATGTAAAGTGGATCGATCGTCCAATTGTGGGGCTGAGCTGCAGCCCGTTCCCGAAAAACTGAAATCCAAGGTATCCCGTTCTCTGTACCTAAGTACGTGCGACAGGATTCGTTCGGGTGATATATATCCGTCATAGTTATACGATTGTGAAGTGAAGTCCATTTGAATAGTGATGTGTTCCGGCATTACTTTTTCAAGTTTTTAATTATGCGGCAAATGTTTTTTTTTTTTTTTTTCGTTTTCTTTTCTACTCGTTGATATCTAGCAACTCAGATTTTTCAAATAACTAGTGAAGTATCCAAAGTATGCAGTACCTAAAGGTACGTACTTACTATTATTATATTAAGTAGTCTCTAGGCTGGGCTTCTTTGCTGTAGTTCCCAACTAACTTAGTGCCCCACTATAATAGATGAGAAAGTTGTGTTTCCCCCCCTCCGACTGTTTTTTTTTTTTTTTTTTTTTTTTCAAAAAATACTACTTTCAAAAATACTAGGTTACTAAAATAATATTAAAATAACTATTACGTCTAACAGATGACCCCATCCAAAAGTTTGTCTATTATCAATCTGGAAGCTGGCACAAAGACCATCAAAAGGCCACCCAACAGAGCTCAACAAGCTCATTACGTATAAGATCTTGCCCCTCGCTAGGCTCAAAAAAACAGTGACTTCAAACTTTCGATCCACATTCGGATGACCTGTACGAACAATACCTATCATATGTCCAAACGTGTGAATGTAGCGCGCATAGTTTGCATAGTCTACATACCTACCTGTCAGCCGAGTTTACAAGTCTACAAGTTTACAAGTTTACAAGTTTACAAGGCTATTGGGTGGGTTACTGGGTGATACTGGGTGATACTGGTGATACTGGGTGTTACTGGGTTTCTGGGAGCTAACAAAGCGTCGACACTAGCTTCTCGGCGTTCGAGACCCAGAGGCCCAGTCGAGAGAATTCGTAGTGCCGTATGGGTTTGACGTCGTGAAGCTGTTTTTGACTGATGAGAATTTCTCCATTTTTTTCCTGTAAGGTACCTTTCTTAGTTGCTACCCCTCCACGGGGAGTCATCGTCGCCATATTAAAGTCTGGGGCACATCCTCATCATTACTTCTCCTGCGTCACACCCGCCTTCGTCAAACCTACCAGAACCTATCAGAACCTATCGGAACCCTCATTTTCCTCGTTACCTGCTATCTACGACCAGCTCCAAGCCCTTCTTCATCCGAATCAGCAGTCGCTTCATGCAAAGAACACCACTACATTCCGTCCTGTCTGACCCCCACATCTCCATCCAGCAGCAATCATTGGATTTAATACCTAACATCTTGGCCTGTCTGCAAGCTGTCTAACAAAACACCTTAAACTACCGAAAGGTCTAACCCCCAGTGCCGGAGCGTTGTTGCACGACCGCTCAGATCGTCGTGGGCGTGACCTAACCCCCCATCATCACTACTTGTTGGACCTTGGGACGTGAGAGTTCGGATCCATCCAGAAGGCATAGTGTAGCACACCGGCTACATTTATTAGGTCCGAGGCTCTCAGTCTCACTACCTCTACCTAGCTTAACTCGAACTCCTTTATGCAGCATTCCGAGGTAGCGGCTGATACCTAGAAGCTGCAGATTGGGCGGAAATCCCGTTCATGAGCTCGCGCCCTACTAGAACGCTCCCCTCCTCAACTTGCCACATGCTCGGAGCTCTAGTTCGTCTGATGTGACTCCATCCCTGGCTATCGACTCTATGTTCCGTTTGTCTCTCTAGTTTCTATTCTAACCCTGGGAGCAAGTAATTACACGATTCAGGATATACTTCTTTGCAATCCCTAGCTTCCCATATCTACCTACGTCGACTCTCCCGTCCCACCAATCCACGCCTTTGCCTCAGCTCCCCCTAACACAACCGCTCCTCTGCATTTGGTTACACGCGGGAAACAGCCGTTTAAGTTATATCTATTGAAACAGTCCTTCTCTACTAGTCCTGAGGCACTTATCCAAATAAACAGCCTCGTAGGCTGGCTGCAGGCGCCTCTGCCGCACCATGTAAGTTTTACCTGTCAGTTGCTGACTGCCTTGTTTCTTTGGCTATCGCGCTAGAATATCCCTTCCCGCGTTATCAGAGGTTTACTAATACCTCCCCAGGAAGTTCGGCAAGCAAATTCAGAAGCGCCAGCTTGAAGTACCAGAATATGCTGCTAGCTTCGTGAACTATAAGGCGCTCAAAAAGGTACGTCAGCTACTACTTTGTCTAATATATATTTGGTCGGTGGTGCATCTTGGGATTCGATGGACTCAGGTCTACATCGATTAAGAAGCATCGTAGTTCCTACTTTCACTATCTCATACGAAACTTACGTTGTTCAGAAAGTGGGATCGTATCACTGACACCAGCCAATAGCTCATCAAGAAGCTCTCTGCTACCCCGACTCTGAGCGCCCAAAATGACCCTCGCTTTACTCCCACACCAGTGGACACCCAGGTTGCCTTGCAAGCGAACAAAGCCAAGTTCTTCTTCCAACTGGTAAGCTCTAATCTCCCAAGGAACAATGCACATCCGTGAGTGGTGCTCATATTGTATAGGAACGAGAGCTCGAGAAGGTCAACGCATTTTATCTTCAGAAAGAGGCTGAAGTAAGTCTAATCTCCACCACACAGTTGTCCGCTTGGTCCTTTTATTAACATCGACTAAGCTAAAAGTCCGGCTTAAAACATTACTGGATAAGAAGAGGGTTTTGCAGTCACGCCAAGGTGTATCCAGACGATCGGCCAAATTTACAACGTTGGAAGAAGGGTTCCAGCAATTTGCAAACGACCTGAATAAGCTCCAGCAGTTTGTTGAAATAAATGGGACTGCCTTTTCTAAGATACTTAAAAAGTGGGATAAGACCTCTAAGTCTAAAACTAAAGAACTATACCTCTCCCGTGCTGTGGAAGTACAGCCGTTCTTCAATGCCACGGTCATCAGCGAGCTTTCGGACCAAGCAACAACTAGCTTACAAGAGCTTGGGGCATGGGCAGACGGGGATCATGTGCCGTTCGAAGCTCGACCGGAACATATGGTGAGTAGCCAACACTTACTCGGGACAGATGAAGGCGATGCAGATAGTCTATTACTCGACACAGCAATTGGCGGTAATCTAGAGAGTCTAAGAGATCTCGTGTCCAGAATGAGAGCTGGTTCCAGTTCACCATCGGGGAAGGACATCTCCTTGATGGAGAGAATAACCCGTACCTTTCTTGCTGCAATTCACGAGGCACCGCAAGCTTCTCTGGAAGTTCTGTTGGAGACTGGGCTCGTCGACATCCGATCTGAAGATGATATCAACGAGCGAAACTGCCTCCACCAAGCTACCATCTACGGAAATTCGTTTGTCCTAAATGTCGGCCTTGCAGAAGGTGTCGAGGTTAGTAGAACAGACGTTTATGGACGCGTACCACTTCACTACGCAAGCATGCATGGAAGGCTAGACATGCTTGAGCAGCTTCTCCAAGGTAAGAATATATAGAACGCCAAGTCGGATTATATTGTGCGCTGAATCTAGTGTGTAGCCGACCCAACAACCATCGACCTTATAGATCACGACAATTTTACTCCGCTCATCCACGCTATCATCCACGGTCACCTCACTTGTGTGCATCGGCTCCTCGCTACTTCCTCCCGCCTAGACCCAAAGTCAGAGACGGATCATATACCCCTCAATCTCGCCTGCGAACATGGATCACTTGATATAGTTAAGCTCCTCCTGGAACACGGTGCCCAGATACTTCCGGACGCCGAAGGATTATATCCGCAACACCTTGTAGCTCGGTCGGGCCAGACGCCTCAGCTGCTCCGGTTGTTGCAGAGCTATGGAGCCAACTTAGACCAAATTGACAAACTGTACGGCTGGACCCCACTCGTGCATGCGGCAAGCGAAGGCAACGTGCCTTGCTTAGAGGAGCTCCTAAATGTGGGCGTTAACCCGAACATAGTTGACGAGAAAGACTTGCCTGCAATGTATTATGCGGCATGGGAAGGGCACCTAGAGTGCATACAGAAGCTTACGCCGTATCAAAAGGGCAAAGCAGGAAGCCCCCTTACGATGCAGACGACGGGTCCTCTCCTTGCGCCGATGGGAAGTGGAAATTCCCCTGTTCCTATGTCCCTCGATGCTGATGCTATTCCTATCCTCGAACTTCCGCCACCTATAATACCTTTAAGACGCTACGGCCACAACTTTCTCGATACGAAGGCCGTAATCCAAATTAGCTTCCAGGAGGATGGAGACCACCCATTAGTCTTCTTCCACGACAGCAAATACCCCGCCGCGCGACTAACCATCTCTTCCAAAGTATCAGACCTCATTCCCAAGAATATAATGCTACCCTTTCAAGAAGACACCCGACTTGTATCCTTTCAAGTCGATAATCTCGACGCCTTTACCCTTGATTTTGACGTTTTCCCTACTTACGGCGCGAAAATAATTGCAAAGACGGTTGCTCTCCCAAATACGTTTCGAGCTTCCTGGAGCAGCTCAGGGAAATGCTGCTTACCGTTGTTTGACCCTAGACTTCGGGCTATTGGTCAGATCACGTTCAATACTCAAGTAATCAAGCCCTTCCAAGGTACTCCGTTAGAGATTACAGACTTCGAGACTTATTGGAAGGCCACGAGCCAGCTAGATCAGAACCCAACTATGTTCGTTACTGGCTCGAGCTTGTCTGGCGACTTTGTTCAGCTATATGTTCAACATACAAGCGATGGCATTCCTGTTGTATGGCCACGGTGGGTGATACAATGTGGCGGCATCGATGTATCTATCTCGCGACTATCGTACGAGCAATTCTCTACGGTTGCGGCCTCGAATTTTGGACGAAATCAGCTTCACTTGATACCGCCCCGCGGCCTCGACAATATTGCCGAAGTTCATCGAGCTTTAAACACCGCAGGAGTTTCTTTAGAGCAAGCCCTCTCTCTTCTCCCTACATCGATGCATGTCAACCTGCAGATTATCTACCCGTCAGAAGAGGAGGAACGAAGGCTTGGATTAGGACCGACTGTGAACGTAAACAGCTTTGTAGATTCTATACTGACTATAGTATTCGACCACGCGAGGGAGCAACGAGCGCAAACGATGCCGGCCCCTGACGCTGTTAGGTCGGTGGTTTTCAGTTCTTACAACCCGACGATCTGCACGACATTGAACTGGAAGCAACCTAATTTTCCCGTCTTCCTATGCAACGATCTTGGCCGGGAGGACGTTATGCTCTCGCCGAGTGTGATTCAGAGTAGTGGACGAAGGACATTTTCGGTTAAAGAGACAGTGAGGATAGCGCAGAGTAACAACTTTATGGGGCTTGTTTGCTGTTCTCGATTATTGGTGAGTCTTTGCTACTTCAGGCAAAAGCAACTATGTGCGTGGTATACTGATACGGGATTGATACTAGAATATGGTCCCCGCGCTCGTGGACGCGATAAAATCGCATGGACTAGCGTTGGTAGTAGACAAATCAGCCGAACAGGCCACGAAGTCAAATATGTCTACTGATGCATTTCCCGTTACTAAAGGGGTTGATGGCGTATTGAAGGGTAATGGGGTCTTGAGATTTAGTGAGTCTATAGACGTATAGACAAAACCCGTGGCCGGAGTACTTGCTGGTGGTCATGGGACTTATCTTTGTCTCCTTCCCCAAGCTTTGTTTCTGTGAGGATGAACTGCAGAGCTTAGCTTTACGCGAAAAGCCTGTACCCTGAGCGCTAGCTTTGAGGACTTGCGCGAGATTTCCGAAAAAAAAAAAGGGTGTTGCCTTTTAGCATCGCTCTCAGAATCCGATGCAGTAATATCTTGATATTTGAGAAATTGTGATAACTCTCTATGATATACCTATACGTATTAAGCTCCCTTGTATTCATACCGCAGCGCACCTAGATCCCTTTCCGGGTCCACACCACCCATGACTATCTTAACTACTACGACGACCGCGTACACGATGGCGGGCAAATTACCCAGCCCGATATGACCCCATTGCTGCGGCTGTTCCCTGGTAGAAGCACCCGGTTTCGATACGAGCCCGGCGAGAATTAGAACCACGCACAGCGCTATGTTTAGATACGGGAGGTACGTCGCTAGCGGAGAGTCGCGACGGCTTTCAGCCCAGAAGGGGGCGGATGTATTGCCCATGCCCAAATGCGACCTCCGCTTCGAAGCATTCTCACTCCCTCGACTAATCCACCCGTCAATGCCGCGTATGCCCGTTACCCCTGGCGGCAAGGCCCACAGCATCCACGCCGTGGCTGCGAGACTGGTTAGGCTAAGAAGGGCGCGAATGCGAGCACCTGTACCTGCGCTATCGGCTCCGTAGGCTTGCGGTAAAGCGACGAGGTACGGTATCGCGGAAACGACGGGCAGGGCTAGTAGGAACAGTCTGAATTGCGCGTTTCGAGCGTTGTTTTGGCGCGCGAGGGATTGGATGAGAGCTTCTTGTTCTTGCTCGTCGAGAGCGGCGGGGAGGGAATCCGAGTCCGAATCCGAGTCCGAGTCGTGAGTGAAGGGACGACGGATGCGCAGGTTGGCTTTTTGAAGGGATTCCATTTTTGGAAGAGAAGAGTTAATTTAAAATTTGGGTTGAGGGCGGGACTCGTATATTGCGTAAGTGTGGATTGACTAGATTTGGATTTTCATCTTGAAGTTATTGCTTTACCTAGTGTTTTCGTTTTGCGGCCAGTCTGATAGTTGAGCTAGGTATGGCACATGTTGGTTACAGTGGTTTGAAGTGTGAAGTGTGAAGTGTGAAGTGTGAAATATTGTACCTACTAGGTAGGTACCTAGGTACCTTACCTAGGTAGCCTTTAATTCGAGTTGGGAAATTTAGAAGTGACGTAAGGTGTACATACCCCCTTGACCTAATCTTATCTACTACATATTATCAATGTAGGTACATTATGTACCTACTACACTTAGGTACCTGTTACACTAGGCACTTGTAACTACATAATGCCTTCCCCCCCCTCTCCTCTCCCTTTAAATGGAAGTGTGTGTAGCATTTACAGCATTTGCACCTATTCATATATAGGTATTCATATATGCATAGGCATAGGTACCACCATGTACCAGATATATCGTTTCGTAGATGTACCTAAGGTCAAATACTCAAACTCTCAGTATTATATCTGGTACTATCTTTCTTGTTAATCCAAGTGTAAGTACCAAACGGCAACCCACCTCAAGTCTCAGGCGGTAGGCAGGAAAGGGGGGAGAAAGGGTCGTCGTTTCGCAAAAGAACTGAGATTGAAATGCTCTCTCAATACTGATATACAAAAGCTGCTATCCACTTTGATACAATGTGGTACACAACATCTACACTGTCGGGATGGACTTAAAACTCCCATTATTATCGTACTTCGCCTCTGCAGTCATCATCGTTAGCTTCCTTCCACTTGATATAAAATAGAACTTAACAACGATAGAGCTTCACTTACTGAAGAACGTATAACTTAGCGTGACCTCGTTAATCCCGCGCATATTCAAATCATTCAGCATGTCCGGGTCGAGGTAGAAGAACACGGGCATATCGACCGTCTCCCCCGCGTTTAGACGCTGCTCTTCGAAGCAGAAGCACTGGATCTTACTGAAGTACGGTGCGACCTGCGCGGGCGTAACGCTGTATGTCGCCACGCCGATGATGTCGCTGTCGCTGCGATTCGTCGCCGTGTAGAACGCCAGCGCCGTCTCGCCAGGTAATACTCGCACCTCCCGCTGCTGCGGCACAAATTTCCACGGCAGAACATCCGAAACCGAGGCGTTGAATGTGACACGGATGCGCCGCGCGTCCGTTACGGGGACAAGTCGGGACGCCGGGTCAAAGTCTGCGTCGTCGCTCGAAGGGCCGTGGCCAGGCGCGCGTATAGGTTGGCCGCCCCAGCCGGTTGTCTGGCAGATCTGTTTTTTTTTTTTTTTCGCAAGTAAGCCGACGTCCCTGTGGATTTATACACTTTTATTATGCACGCACCATCTTATACATCGGCACGGAGCCGTACGAGAAGGCAACGGTACCGAGTATAACGCTAAGCGTGTAATACCTATATAACGCCACTAAGCCTTCCTCTTCCCTCTCATATTGACAGACGCACATGGGCAATCGGGAGTAGGCAGGTATACATAGTCGTGCGGTTCTTATATCTATAGTACTCGCGTACCCGTTCCATCGACGGCATGCCGGGTCCGGGGGGTGTGGTAGCCTGCTGTTTTCTCGCAGGAGAATTCGCTACGGATCGGCGGGGAGGAGTCCGGATGAGGGAGCGGCGGCATGACGCGCATGCCCATGACGAAGTAGACGAAGTAGACGAAGCTGACGAAGCTGACGAAGAGCCGGCTCGGAGTGCGCGCCACGAGGTTTGGTAAAAAGTGTTCATTCTGGCGGGTAGAAGTTGATAAGCTTAACTACCTAATGGTTGAGATCATCGTACCATCTTGGCAATCTTGCAGTCTCTTGCAGTCTTGCAATATTGTGGGGTTGACGGGTCGACTTCAAAAAACCTGTGCTACTAATACCGGCTAGGAGTTTTAGGTAGGGCCGGACAGGGGTTTTATTAGTGGCTTACCCGCCGTAACTATGCAGTGTCAGGGTGCTAGGGCTGCTAGGTAGTACCTGAAGTGTAAGTCGAGCAACCCTCATGAGGCTCGTGTATTGTACCATACCTCAGGTACACTTTCTAACTCATGTCATACAACGACTTACACGTCAATTTACCTAAAGCTCCTAATAAAGGAACGCAATAATCAACTTACAATCATCTTATTCAAAATGGAAGGAAAAGAAAAAAAAAGATTCTTATCTAACCTAACCTCACCTGGCCTATGCCAATTTCCCATTTACCAATCTAATTTTAGGCGCTTTTACCCTTCCGTTTCCTATGTCGTTTAATCGTTTCGATACTCTTTTCTTGGACCTGCCGAATACCCTCCCTAGCAACTGTATGACAAATACTTGAATCAATAAGATTGCAACTCTCATAAACAGGTCTAGGATTCCTAATTTCGGTTGCCTTCCGCGACTATATGTCGAATCTATAAAGTGGAAGGGCAATCTGGCACCGAGATGAGCCTGCGCTACGTACAGCCCGCTGCTGAACCCATCTTCGTGGAAACCGTACTTCGTCCATGCGCCCGCGTAGCTAATTCCTCTTGTGTTCTGTATCAATGGAAGGGCTCGTTGCGCCCGAATTGCTGCAGCATTATACAGCGGATGTGAGTACGAATATCGACCTTGTACGGTCTCGGCTTTCGGTTCCTGGGTAGGATTCAATGTTACCAGGACGTCGCCAAAAGGCTGCCTTGGAATATGCTGTAGAATGTTCATATTGTAAGTCAGCGATACTTGGTCAATGTCCTTGCCCGTCCACGGCGATGACATCGTGAGATAGTTCCAAGCGCACCAGGAATTCTGACGCCTCGGCATGTGCGAAAGATCCGAGTGGAGAACGCAGGTGTTTTCCGAGGTTTCAAATGAGGACATGATGGCCCGCTCCTCGGCTGTAGCTGAAGGCCTAATGATCTGGTATGCTTGGTCCCCGTGCGTGGCTAATATGACGTGATCGTATACCTCCGTCTTGCCGTTTTCCAAGTATAACCTGACCCGTCCGTTTTTGTCGTTGCTGACATGCTTAACTGGAGTTTTGAGAAACAGATGGTTCGGTGGGAATCCTCTCATTACTGCATTGACGTACGACTTCGCGCCGTCCGCAAGCGTAAGCCAGTCTGGCCTTGTCGCGACTGTACTTAGAAGATGATGATTCCACCTTAACAAGGATTAGTCCCTATACTCGGATCACTTCTACTCATTCGACTTACATGAAGCGCACAAGTGTTACAGCCGGAAACTCCAAGGCGCACTTATCCGGACTCGTACTCCATACTGCAGCCGTCATGGGAATTAGATAGTCATTGCGAAAGGTTTCAGAGTACCCTTCTCTCTCCAGATACTGGCCGATGGTTTCTGGAGGTGGGGCTGAGGCTTCGGGGCTGAGATAGGCATCTTCATCGTCTTCCTTCAATAAATCAAGAGCAAACTTATTGAACCGGATGATATCGAAAAGAAGCCTCCACATCCGCGGGGAGAAAAGGTTCCTCCTCTGACAGAATATGGAATCCAAACTCGTCCCTGCCCACTCAAACTTTCCACGATCCCTTGAAACGCCAAAGGTCATATCGGTGGGCACGGTCCCGACTCCGACATGATTGAGGAAATTTATGAAGTTTGCTGGGAATGGTTAGTAAATAGGCGGGTTCATAGATTCGTTATTTACTGACGGTATGTTGCAGTGTTGAGAACGATAAAGCCGGTATCGACCAAGGTGGTGAATTTGCCCTTCTTCCATTCTACCGTGTTGGTATGGCCACCCAGGCGGTCAGCCGCCTCGTAAAGATAGACGTCATGATGAGTGCGATTCAATGCCCACAGAGCACCAATGCCGGCAGAGCCGCTGCCAACGATGGCGACCTTCTTCCTGGGCACCCAGTTAGTCGACGATGTCATCGATTTCTACACGATAAAAGAGTACGAAAGCTGAGGAGTTGCTAGGAGTTTGGACAATGAAATATTCATAGATATATAGAAGAAATCGAGATTCAAGAATGAAGCATGTGATAGAGCATGAGGAAATACTCCGAGGAATGGAATGAAGCTAACTATGCAGGTAGACTCCGTAGGCGACCACACAGCGTGGTCCAAGTTTCGATAGTCATACCAGATCGGCAAAGTGGTGGTCGCAAACGAGAAAACGGGATTAACGCGAATGGAATTGATTGGAATGGAAAAGTTTTATGAACGAACGAGCGAATAAATGAACGAATGAATGAATATGACCTCAGTGAATGAATGAAGGAAGGAAGGAATAAATGGAGAAAGTAAGATAGATTTATGTATAATGTATTATTATGTACAATGACAATGACAATGACAATGACAATGGCAATGGCAATGGCAATGGGTATTGGAGGTGCAGGCGGAAACTGCGATTCTACATTATATTTGATGGAAAGCAAGTACCACATGGACTTGGCCTCACATGCAAATACAAATGCAAATGCAACTACGATCGTAACTTACATATAGGTATCCATACTGTTAAAACCCACGGGGCAGGAGTATGTGAGGTGCTAAGGTGCGCTAGCACTATTCAGGTGTTGAAGCTGCTTTAAATGGACCGTTGTTGCCGAGATAAACGTATGAGAAAATAGGAGAAGCCCCAATTCTTATTTTATTCCCTATCTTACTTCATCTCACATCACGAAACTTGTACTTTCGAAACTGATTAACTAACTAGGTAGAGAATGATAAACTAGGGTTCCGCCAGCCGCCTTTTTTTTTTTTTTTTTTTTTAGGCGGGAGACAACTAGAGCTTGCACAAATCTGCACGACGCCGGACGATTTACCATCCGAGACACGGTGTCATCGAAAATGACTGATCTAGTAATAGTACAACCGTACACAGGCAGTATAGTAATCGAAGCCAGCCATAGCACAAAATTATATATATGTATCAGAAGAACTTGTATCAATATCCAAGCAACAAACGACTAATGAACATATTCGTCGATGCTGGTCCGACAGATCAATTCTTCGCCTGTTAAACCAATTCACCAGAACTGCCAAATAAATTCAAATACAGGTAAACTTGAATTACCTATTCACAAAGAAAAAATGTCGAGGCTCAACGGGATCGAGTACTCATAGGCGGCAGTCCGAGGACCATCCGTCTAATGCCCAATTCTTAGAAGCTCCATGTTTTAGTCTACCCGGCTAATACAACTCCACGTCCGTCGTAAAATAGGACGCAGAGCCTAATAATTCTGCTTTCCGGGGGTTCAACTTTCATGGAGAAAAGAAAAAGGAAAGGAAAAGAGTAAAAGAAGCTTCGGAAGCCTAAAAATGATTGAAATACTTTTTTTTTTTTTTTTTTTTTTTTTTTTTTCATGCAAGATGTGAATCTCCACTTTACGTGGCTGGTTAAATGCATTACTTACATAAGGAGCTACGTATTGTACAAAGTATGCGGCTAAATATCTAGGCACATTACGTATGCAAGAAAGGTCCACTTATTGAAGCGCTCCACATGGTCTGGACCACAATGACGGATCTAGGAAGTTGTAAGAAGCCGCCGTTCCTGGGTTACGCAAGTGGCCCAGTCTCCAGTCTCTCCTGCAACCTCTACAATTCAATTACAATACAATTACAATAGGACGTAATTTATTATACTATCTACAGTCAGCCAACCACGTCAACCATTCGAATCTAGTAAGCAAGCAAGCAGGCTGGCTGGCTGGCTGGCATATATTTTATCCTAATTCTCAATCTTACCTCTCGTCTAACCACGGTCTTTCTCCGTCACCCTCTCGAGACGACAGAAAAGAAGCTAAAGACGTAGCCGACGTGCCCATCTATCATGGCCAACCCACTCGACACCGACGCCGGCTCCGAGCTGTTCAGTAGCTACGAAGCAGAATTCAAGCTAGTCCAGGCCGACTTAACTCAGAAGCTTGATCAAATCCCCGAATTAAATGGCGAACCCCGCAAGGCCGCCATCGCCGCCGCTGAGCGCGCCCTAGAGGAGGCCGACGAATTGGTAACACAGCCCGTCCCCTCCCTCTCTCTCTCTCTCTTTCTCGGGTTCTGCATGCACCCGCTAACACCGTCCGCAGCTCGGGCAAATGCGTCTCGAAAAGCAAAACATTCCCTCCTCCTCGCGGCCCAAGATAAACCAACGTTTCCGAAACCTCGAAACCGACGTAGACGGTTACAAGCGCAAACTACGCACTCTCTCCGATGACCGAGCTGCGCTCTTCGGCTCCCGATACACGGACAACCCGACGCCCTCCGATCTGCAGCTCGAGCAGCGGCAGCAGCTACTCAGCGGGACGGACAGGCTAGACCGTAGCTCGCAGCGCCTGCGCGCGAGCCAGGCCCTCGCTCACGACACGGAACAGATAGGTGCGGGGACCCTGGCTGACCTACACCAGCAGCGCGAGAGGATCGCGCATACATCCCAGATCTTATACGAGAGCGAGGGTTATGTCGATCGTAGCGTTAAGACGCTGAGGGGTATGGCTCGTAGGTAATGACGTTTTGCCCTTCCCCCCCCCTTTTTTTCCCCCTTTCTCTTTCTCTCTCTCTCTATGGATACCGAGGTGGGCAGGTATGAGATGAGGAAAGAAGAAAAGCGAAGGCCTATTGTGCTACGTGAGAGGATACATGGCTAACAAAAGGAACGGCATAGGATGGCTACGAATCGGGTGATTACCATCGCTATTATTGCTGTTCTCGTGATCCTGATCTTTGCTGTGATCTACAGCAAATTCAGGTAAAGACGGGAGGAGAGATTGTATCAACTAGCCGGCTGGCTGATTAGTTGGATTAGTCGACCGGACCAGTCAGCTGGGATAGAAACACCCTCTGTAAAAATCCCTCGCGCAAGCGGTCTCACGAAAGGTACCAACCTACTAAACCAACCACGGCGTCCGGAGCGTAAACAGGAGGGGCCCTTGACGGAAACATTGTAGTGATTCTCACGGTCGTTGTTACGCTGTTATCATGTCATGATACTTGTCGGTTTTGCAGTCATGGAATTGAGTGTTCTGTTGTCTTTTGACGAATTGGGTTGTTATGGAAAATAGCTAGCTAGCTTAATACCAAGGATAATGGTATATTGTCATTCTATCGTTAGTTTTGTAAAGAGCAAATAGGCACGAAATGAAGTATATTTTCCTAGCCCACTGTGAAACCTGTTACGCCGTGACCCATTCAGGGAACTAGTTTATAAACATCGAAACATGGAGACATCAGTAGACATCTACATAGATCAGGTACTGCTGTATGCACACGTAGCCCACCTATTCAGTTAAATCTGCACGTATGCGCTACAAGCGGGTATCAAGCTCGGATTGGCATTGGGTATCTGTATCCCCCAGCCAGAGAGTTAAACAGTTTATCTCCTCCCCGGAGACTTCGGCTTACCGACCTTTCCTCCAAATGCCGGGCCGTACCTCTTCTCTTGCCCGAGGCCACGTCTGCCCGCCGCAATACCACCTTTTCCGCTCCTATTCCCGCCGCGCATTCCACCGCCACGCGTAGGTCGGCCTCCCCGAGAACCAGCGCCGCCTCTGCCACCGCCTCTATTGATCTGCGTCTTGATAGTCGAGACTTCCTTCTCGTCGACGTCCATCTCCTCGTCCTCGTCGCCATCGTCTTTACCTCTTCTATTCGAGAACTTCAACCTGCCGCCCCGGCCCCTCCGCCCAACATCCTTGCTCTTAAGCGCAGCGACGTACGCTCCAACACCAGACTCCTCGCCGCCTTCGCCAGGGGTATCGATGACCATAGCATCGTCAGCACCGTCCTCTTCGCCGAGGATTAGCTTGCCATCTAAGTCCGTCTTGGCTTTGGTCTTGCCTGCCTTGCGCAGCTTGCCCGGTTTCGTGGACGAGATGCTTGCGAGAGCCTTGCGATCCAAAAGATCTAGGGGCTCGTCCTCATCTTCCATGATGTACGTGGAACCGCCCTTCTGTGCTTTGCGTGATTTTCCGAGGACTTCAGCGTCGGAGTCGTCAGAATCACCCGACTCGTCACTACTGTATAGAGCTTCGTCGTACTCGCTTTCGAATCTGCTTCGTCGCTTGCTACTCTGCTGGTTTTCATCCTCATCGTTACCTTCCTCCTTAGCAGCATCCTTCCGTCTCTTGCTGCGCTCCTTGGTCTTGCGAATGTTAGTTAGCAGCTTTCGGTCTGCTTCAGGGCAATTCCGGTTGACGGCATCGAAGCCAAAACGACGGACCATTCGTTCTATAATATGTTTAACCTTCGCTCTAAAGTGGCCCTTGTGCTCATGCGCCCAGACCATCAAATTCGGAACCATAGTCGGTAGGCGAGGGATCATCATCTCCGTTGGCAAGCTAATGACACACACTTTCACGAACCCTAGAACACTCTTCACGATTTCACGGTTGTTAGAGGTCAAAAAAAGATCCATCGTCTGTACAAGGTCATTCAACACGTCCTTGCTGACAATCTGGCGGAACTCGTAGAGGATACGAGTAAGAGCGGTAATGGAAGCAGATATCATATGAGGCGTGCTACCCGCAAGACCGGCGCTAACCATGGTGAAGTATTCCTCGATGCTTGCGGGAACCGCCGGTGCATCATCTGGCATATGAGGAACCTTGCTGTTATCGATCATCTTGCCCTTCGCTTCCGCCAACGTGCGTCCCATGAGAACAAGAAGTTCAAAAGCCGAAGTTCTAGCTTTTTCGTTATTCTCCTTACAGCAGACAACCACCTCGGATAGTACCGAAGGAATAAAATGAAGCGACGTATCAGGAAGGAACGGCATCATTGCACTAATGGCCGCTAATCGTTCCCTCCGCGCAGGAACCGAGACTTTGTCTGCACTCGACAATACCAATTCCTGAAGCTCTGTATTTCGCTCCTGGAGCGCTATTTTACCCGTGTCAGATTCAGCAAGCCGTGGGATGAGTTTATAGGCTTTTTTCTGCAGTTGAGGGTCGTCGTCCCTCACAATGATCAAAGCAGCAATATTGAAGAGGGCCCCGAAGCTTTGGCGAGGAAGGTAGATAGATATGGTAATCACCAAGTCCATCAAAGTTTGAGCTGTAGAGGGCATCTGGTCTTTTGGTTTTTGGCCCTTATCATTACCAGCCTCGCTTTTAGCTTCGTTCAACGAAGAAGCTAGCATCGTGCTGACGCGGTCAAAAGTTCCAATAAGTTCCTTTTCAGGGGTGATACTCAAATAGGCATTGATAGTCTGGAGTATAGGACCTCTGGACTGAGGAAGAGTCTGGCTATAGACATTGAAAAAAACTGCAAGGAGGTTGCCCGCAAAGGTCCCGAGGTACACCAGGTTTTTCTGAGCATCCTCTTTAGAAACCCGGCTTCTGAGAATTAAATCATCTTCGCTTTCCACCGAAACCACAGCTTGATTAGACTCGACAAGGGCCTTGAGGGCTCGGCAGACATCAAGTCTAAGATCGACTTGCCTGTACAGGAGATTGGCAAGCATCTCAGCAAATTGCTGATCGAACGCCACCGTCAAATCCAGGGGGAGATTGCAATATCCAGGTAAAATTGACCAGGTCTGATGAACGATGGTCTCAAAGATCTTAGTCTCCATTGTCTTAGCATCCCCGTTGTCCATGACACGCTGAAACATTGCCTCGCTCAGCGGAATGAATTCAGCCTTGAAGTGCCGAAGATTGGTATTGGCAGTATAATCTCTCAGGATTGGTAGCATCCAAGCTCGGCCAGATTGCCCCTTAACCGGCTTGACAAGGTTTAGGGGGAGGACACTTAGAACGGCTTCAGGCCCCATTGCCAGGATTGCCTTTCCAATCACTTCGTCCGCCTCCTTTTTGCCCATGAAAGACTCGTTTCCGCGGAGTTCGCCAACCGTTCTCACAACGTTCAGCATCATCGGGTTGGCGCGCCACCTAAGCGCATCAAAAATGGCACCTAATACGTTGAATGACTCCATCCAGGCCGCTTGGTATTTAACACTGAGGAGACTCTCGGCAATCTTAGCTATATTTTCAAGGATCTTCTCGTCGTATATCGAAGGCTCAATTATGACTTGATCAGGAATACAGTTCACCATAAACGAAATTAAACACTCCGAGGCAGAGACCCTTATGTTATGCGAAGAGGACTCCATGAACTCAGATACCATGGCGAACAGATCTGGAAGCTTTTGAAACGTCTCGTCCGGCTCCATCTGAGAGGAAACATCATAGCCTCGCGATAATATGGCAATCCAAGGAGGCAGCAATTGAGTGTCATCAGACGAAGGGCGCAGCTCGGAGATGGTTTCGAGGAGGCGAGGTAACTTAGCAGACGCAATTCCATCCGCCATGCCCTCGAAAATCATCTCAAAGATTTCAAAAACGGCCATTGTCATATGTTCATTTCCGGTCCTGGCAATACCAAGCAGGAGTTCGCATAGCGCCTCGATGTTTTTACTAGGCCAGCCACCGGTCGCTGCCGCTACCGTCCTGACAAGCTGCAAAGCATGTATAAGTGCGGGATCATGTTCAGACGATGATTTCTTCTGTTTCCTCAATGCGGCAGCTTTAGTCGCTATTTCGGTCAAAGTCCTCATTGCAGATTCGGCGCACAGGTCCGCCGCGGGATGGTCCAAGGACGGACTCGGGGGAGGGTTCTGGAGGACTTTTCGCAAAGCCATCTGGGCGCGCTTTCGTACTTTCGGCCTATGGTCCATCGCAAGATGTAGAAGACCGGCGACGGCTCGTCGTGGGCTTATTTCGCTTGTCGGTAGTTTCCATGCTGCAGCATCTTGCGCAAGAAGCAGGTTTTCAAGGCACCCTATCGAGGGCCGCAGTAGAGGTGCCTCCGCATCTTGGAGCAACAGAACAGGCGCTAATAGGGTGAGAATCTGTGTGAATTTGGATCTGAGTAGAGGTTGCGGCGCATAAGGCGTAACTACATCGAGCAGATAAACGATTGATGGTGTTAACTCGTTGTTAACCTTTCCGCTCTCGAGTGATTGGTTCAAAAGGGCCAAAAGCGCAGCAAAGTATCCCGTAGGCGTCGGTTGGGTGCCTTGTTCCTTGAGCGTTTCCTCCACAGCTTTGAGAATAACTACAGTCTAGAATGGTCAAAGTTAAGTTAGTAACCTAGAGTTGGTGCTTCGAGATACCGATTTTACTGACTTGTTGTTGGCTCTGAAGATTTGGCGACCGGATCTTGTCCAGCTTCTCTTCTAGAGTCGACATTTTGAAAATTGCAATCCGTAGATGCTTGAATTTGTGTAGTTTTCGGGACTCTCGCCGTCAAAGGAATTTTGGATTTTTTTTGCTTATCAGACGTTATCGCTTATCGATGAAGACGAACCCCACACCATTGGTGCATTAGGTAGTAGAATAGGTGGGTGACCGATTACTATGTAGATATCAGCATGTACCTCTAATCCGTAAGATGTATCAGGTACAACACATCAGGTGCAACACATCAGGTGCAACACATCAGGTACAGCACCTCGAGTGCTAGGTATTTCCGGTCTTACTACCTGGATACCTACCTATGTAGAACAAATATTCGCTTATCCTCATAATTCCTATAGCACCTCATTTCGGGATTTTGACCTAGGTATTAGTTTATAAACTAATACCTAGGTCAGAGGTAGTCATGGAAGAGTAAATTTCAATCTCACGGGGCAGCTTTATACTAATGACTAATATGTAGTCGACATGTAGAAGGGCCAAGTAATCTCAATGCTGATCCATTCCCGTCATGAATGCCTCTGGTCTTGTCCAGCTCGTAATTCTAATCCAAACAACGCAAGAAGATTCCATCTTACTAATTGCGAGATGGTGATGGTGATGATGATGGTGACAATGACGATGCATTATCGTAGTTGTTACGCACCCTACTCATACGCCAGAACATCAAGTCCGACTTGCACTTATCATAGAGCCTCCACTCCCTAGTCTATAACGCCAAAACGATCCACCTAAGAGAAGTCCTCACCGGCCTCTTCGATGTTATTCTTAACCCGTACAAGAATCGTAGTCTTCCACTTGTCAAGTTTGCTTAGCTGGTCGTATTGGAATAGTTTGTCCGTAAACTGGTCTTGGTCACCGGCTTCGACGGCAGCGGCCAGATCCACTAATAACTGATGTTCTCGCGTGCTCGGGAAAGTCGGGTCTTGGTCTCGATACTTCTCAAGTGCGCGGTTCGTAGCGACCATATCACCTGTCGCTAGGTGGCAGATACCTGCCTTTAGGAAGTAGTCTTTGACCGAATAACGCATCAAATTGTTATTGATCGACGCCGCCGCGACCTTCTCGTAGTGTTCGATTGACTTATAGTAGTCGCCTTCAAGGGCAGCAATATCTGCTACCTTTAGCCATAACTTGTTTGCAAGCCTGGATATGCGCATTAGCTTCCAAATAACTTATCCTGGGCCATAGTCTCGAGGGAGTACTGACGCAGCCGCATTGTCGCCTTCGTACCACCCGGCAGCAGTTTCGTATGCCTCGAGCGCACGCTTAGTATCTCCAATCTCGGTCTCGAAAACCTCACCCATGTTCTCCTTGTGCTGCGCCGCTCGCCTGAAATTCCCCTTCTTGCAGTACTGGCTGACGGCGATCTCAAGGCATCGCACGGCGTCTTCTGGGTTCTCTTTCCGGTAAACCTTGAAGGCGTCTACAAGGGTATTTGCGGCATCGTCAGGTTCGTTTAGTTGCTTGCTCTGGACCGCTGCCGCCTTTTCGAACGCCTGACCAGCTTCCCGGTTCATCTTCTGGATCCTGAAGGCATTCGCTGCCTCAACGTACAGATCTGCTGCATTTTGGTATTTCTCTTCTCGGCCACCAAAGAAGCTAAACCCGCCGGAAGCGCTGGAGAGCGCCTTATCTGCCTACGTTGACCATCGACGTTAGCGACTGCGTGAGTGGGTATGGGGAGAGGATGATGGCGGGGCAGGCCAACCTTTTGGAGTAGCGCACGAGGATCTCCAGCCATGGTGATAGAATTGTATGTTGTTGTGATATTTGAGGAAAGAAGAATGTATAGTAGTAGTAGATGGATGATCTTAACTTTCGGTTCACGCCAATGTTGTCGACAAAGGAATGAGGATGGACAAAATACAGTTTCGGATTGCGACGCGGCTACCTGACCTTAGGTACATAAGGTAGGTACTTACCTAATGTAGGTATATGACATCGCCCCTTGTGTCAGATTGGACCCTTGTAAGATGTATCTACCTTAGTACATGTAGGTACTAGTGCTGTCTGCGTAAACTCGACGACGCACCCCAAAGGGGTGCTGCGCTTTAATTAGGAAAACGGGCAAGATTAAGGACTCGATCCAAAGTACTTCCAAATAAGTATGATCTCTACGCGTTTGAAAGTATTTTCAAACATTCATAAAATCTCATAAGATTTCATTATTCCTTTTCCCTTTTTAGCGGATAACAGGGGTTAGAATAACCTCTGATAGGTGCTTAAAGTCTGGTACGCTAGCCTAATTACTGCCCGTTTTCCTAATTAAAGCGCAGCACCCCTTTGGGGTGCGTCGTCGAGTTTACGTAGACAGCACTAGTAATTTATCTAGAGGTATTATATAAGTAAAATAGATTAGGTAGGTAGAAGCATGCCAGTATGTACCTAGGTACTTTAGGTAGGTACCTAGGCATGTACATAATGTACCTCGTAGGTAAGTAAGTACATAAGGTACCTACTCACATTTCCCTCGGCATTACATCGGTACATGGCCCGTTCAGCCTCAACACCTTTGACAGGGATATTCCATTCCAGCAGAGCATCTCCACATCAACCAATTAAGCTATACACCTAGGTGGCTTAGGTAGGTAAATATCCACGGGTTCAAAGAAGAGAAAAAAAAAATAGTCTTCCTATATACTACTCAGTCAAACACCAATGACAATGAATTCGCGAATTTGTAGCCATTGCCGCAAGGCGTTATACCAACCCCTACAAAGGTACCAACTACGTACACTATTATCATCAACCACCGCCCGCCGAAACTCTTCCTCTTCCGAGTCCCTAACAGCTCTTCTCTCACAACCAACCTGGTCTGTCAGGTCCCTTCTCTCAGAGCCATCCTCGACCTCCTTAGCCGATACCGAGGCCGAGATAACACCCCAGACCTTACACCATCTCCTGCGTCTATCTGCTCTCCCCCCACCCTCCTCCCCCTCAGAAGAAGCGCTTATGCTCTCGACACTCACCTCGCAACTGCACTTTGTCCGCGCGGTCCGCTCCGTCGATACAGCTGGCATCGAACCTCTGCGCGCGATACGCGACGAAACTAGTCTCGGCCAGCGGGAGCAAACTATTGGGTTAGAACAATTAAAAGATGCGCTTGCGAACGAGGACGTAGTAGGCCATGCCCGACGCCCGCGGCGACGACAGCAACGGCAGGGAAGCGGTAATGTTACTAACCCAGAGGCCGAAGAATGGGACGTGCTCGCTGGAGCCGGCGAGACTGCGGGGCGGTATTTCGTAGTCCGGACGGGATCGACTGCCGCTCCGGCACACATAGATGCAGGACAAGAAGAGAAGACGAAAAATGCCCAGTAATAATCATAACGTAAAATGACCACCAATTGCGACTTATGTAAGTGTATTCCTCTAACCTACTGGCTTGTCTGAATATGCCGTCCTGTTCCCCGTACATACACCTCGAATTACTCTCAACGCAAAGGACGATGCTCAGACTATCTTACAGGGCAACCCTCCATAACAAAATCCATCGCCAACTAATAAAAATGCACTGATTATGCATTGTAATTTGGTCAACGCTACCCCTCGGAACTGAAATAATATGCATCCTCTCGTTATTGCAAATTTTAAAATCCAGATTAGTGCGTCCCAGGATAGCGTCGCTACTTGCCACCCAGCTTCACACCTTTCATACCCTTCATGATCGCTCTGGTGTCTTCCTTGAGCTTAGCTTGGATCTTCTTCTCGCGCTCCTCATCAAGTTTCGCCTCGGCCTTGATTTGAGCGTTTAACTTATCCATCTCCTTCGTAATTTCTTCATAAGAGATATCCTCCCAACCGAGCTTCTTTAGGATACCGCCGACAAGATGCTGGTATCGAAGGTGATTAGTGCCTACCTCGGTCATATCGAAGTTTTCGACATTTGATACACCTCTAATCTTCTGCAAGCCGGCGACACCGTATTGCCAACTACTGCTGCGATAGAGGAAGCCTAGCATGTAGTCTTTGGTGGAGAAGACGTTTACCAATCTGCTGGCAACAACGCTCTTCATCGTTGCCCAAACACGAACTTCAGATGGACAAGGCGCGCCTATAAGAACAGCGTTCTCTACCAATCCAAAAGCACGCTTCTCGGCCAGAATCATTAGGCAACAATAGATTATGCGGGCCCCAAGACTATACCCTATCAGGGTAACAGGTCTATCTCCGTAGATTCTGTTGATTAGAACGTCGGCAAGCACTGCACCTGCTTTTTCTGCTCGGACCATCCCTATACACCAAGGGTTTTCGATGACCTTGCTGATCTTCACGAGAGGCGCAGGCCATATAGACTTCGTTAGTCTGTCGAAAACTAGAATGAAAATATTAACTTGTATTCTACCAAGCATAGGGGAAGTACTTACCAGTCATCGAATTAAGTTCCTTTTTTGCTTCGCTCCAAGCTGAACTCTTTGTGAGCGTCTCTAGTGCGATCGCCATCTTCGTCAGAGCCTCGAGTTCCCACCTCATTGTATAGGCCTCGATCTGGTGACCGAGAAACTTCCAAGAGTCAAGGAGCTCGTCCGGGTTGGTGAGCAGTCCGGTGATTCCTATAGTAACTCGCATTCTGCGATTCTCAGCAGGCACATCTTTAGGGTCGATGATCTCGGACGTATTGGTTACGTGCAAAGGTATCATGCCGAAATCCTGGATGTCCTTGCCGTGCGCGTCGATCGTTTTACTTCCTTGTCGGGCTCCATACAGACCGAACAATGTGCCAACGACGACTGTGTTATCATTCACCGGTCCTAGCAGAGTAGCTGTCGTCGACGGATCAAGCCCCTTACCCCCAAAAACGGTACCGAGACTAGCGGTGACGAGAGGGGCGGCAAGGACGCCGGGGTTTCCTCCCAGTGCTGCACTGGCCATTCCCGGCTTCCAGCGTCGGGAAGTTTTGGCTTCCTCTGCTCGCCGTTGGGCGATCTCCTCGATAGGGATGCCCATGATAACCTTGGAGAGGGCTTGTGAGGCTCTGTTCTCGTCCTGCAGCAAAACCCACATTGGGACGGAAAGCGACGAGGCGAGTCTTATTAATAGAATTCTTGAGTATAGGGAATATTGGTCAAGCCCGAGCAGGATTAGCAGTATGCAATGCAACATCAAGCCTCGTTTCTCCTTAGGACAATCCTTGAGGGGCGTAGGAATAGGAGGGTACAGTCGAACAAGAGCTAGCGAGGCAGCCTCAGCAGTCGCATTGGGTCCTAAGTTACCCAGTTAGCTCTGAGTAGAAAATAAATGTGGAATGATGGGGCGTTAGGAGGTTCAAAATGTGCATCGGAAGGGTATAACTATCCAAAAAGGGAACTACGACGTTATCAGCGGCAAGCCTCTCGAGGAAGAACTTACCACTACCACTTGGCAACAGAGGTCTTCCTCTTGTGGCATTACCTCCTAATCGTCTTGTATTACCTAGTGGTGGGGGTGCTTGGCCGCCAATGTTGCCAGCCGTTCCGCCGTTTTTAATCACGATATCCTGGATACGCTTGAGCAAGTTCACGCGCCATTTGCCGAAGTGCGCAAGAGCGTCTTTTTTGAGTTCGGCAAGACTTGAGGTTAGTATATCGTTTTCCGTCTTTTGGTACAAGTGGCGGACTTCATCTGGAGACTGGGGCAGCTTTCTGGCGGGATCAAGTGTTTTTACTGTGGTGCCAGCTTGATAACCGGGTCTCTCATTCTCCCTTTGGTGAGTAGAGCTGTTGTTCTGGCCCAAGGCATCATTGCTATACAAGTTTCGATATTTCTCGCTACGGGGATTAGGGACGGTGTTGCACATTGGTTTAGGTGGGTTGATTCCTTGGTCGGGTGCAACGTAGCCAGGATCAAGATTCTCAAAGTTTTCGCGTATCTGTTTTTGCATTTCTTCGACAATAGCAGTGATAAGTTTTTGAAGAAGGTGTTTTTGTTCCGTGTTTATACAGGCACTGAGGTCGAGCTCACTACGCTTGGGCGGACGCCCTCGCGTTAGGTTGTTATTATTGTTACGAGGCATCGTTTGACCTTCGTCGTCGGATGAGCTGGTATAGTTGAAGGTATGTTCCATAACTGCAAATTCCCCTTGGGCAGAGGAAAATTCGTCCAGATTTAAAGGCGGGTATGCGGGGTCGTTGCTGCCACTGCTGCCGCCGTTGCGGTAGTCTCAATGTTTCTTAGGATGAGCAGGTGCGTTGCTGAAACGACAGTTGCAAGGCAGGAGGTGACGAAGGAAGTGACAAAAGAAGTGACAAAAGAAGTGACGAAGGAAGTGATGAAGGAAGTTACGGAGGAAGTTACGGAGGAAGCAGCGACGAGCGTACCTTTTTCTAGGTTAGGTTAGGTACCTTAGATACTACCAATATGGGGTTCGCATTGGCAATGCCTAACCTACCTTACTTGGGTGGTAGTCGTCAAGTGTCTAACAGTGTTGACTCAAACGAGCCTCAGCGTCGGCGTTATACAACACAGCTCAGCACTGTGCCATGCTCAACCCTATTAGGTACGCATGTGATGTCTGTAGCACAAACAAAGGCATGATTCTAAGTAACCTCAATAATGTTAGGTACGTGCCATACAGGTCACAAGCGCAGGTGCCTGATGATGGCGATCTTTGGATGCCGTCAATGCTGCAGCTATCCGAATCTCATGATGTAACTCGCCCGTCTTGCATAATGGGCAGGAACATAAGGCACACAGTACCTGTTTAGAGGCCTATTCAAGTTGGTTGCACATAATGATTATCGTCTTTCCTCTTTACAAACCTACACCCTCGAGCTAGGCCATCTTACCTGAGAGTAATGTAAATTTACTGAACGTTGAGAACGTAGATACATGCCTAACCGTCTAATCTTGAAATCGCAAGCCATAAGGGTGAAAGGGTCACGATGGCTTTTAGACGTAGTAGGCATAAGTGTTATTTAGCACTACCTATCTGAACTGCTGAGACGACAGTGTTGGTGTTGACTTAGCATGCTTTGCGAACGCTGCTTAATTGTCTCAAATTAACTCGGGTAATCCCATGGCCGTAACCATCAGTATACCTAGAAAATTAGCAATTGATTGATTTGAACGAGAGGAAACTCGCCTGCTAATTTAAGCGCGAAGATACAACCTTAAGCTGGTTATGCCTTGCCGCGCGTATCCTCTTCTTTAAGTTGTACTCGATATGAGCTGGATTATTACAGTTGCCCCATTATAGTACCTACTCATAGGATTCTCTTCTATCATGTCTTCGAAGCAAGGGAAATATATATATAATAATAATAACAAGTCTCGTGTCACATAGGTAGATGCAACTGAAACTACCTGCGGCGACAGCTAGACAGACCGGACAGAAAGTAGGTATTTCTGTCAGCACATTAAAGGTTAACTAACATGTAAAGATAGGTCACTGATGGACCTGCGATGCGGTGACGTTTCTGTAATACCATGCCGTGCTACCTTAGCGATTATTCGTTATTCTAGTTCCACGATCGAGCCGACAGATCAGCGACTGCCAGACGTATATTAGTTATTCTGTTCGTACACAGCTTACGAGACAAGATCCGTTCACAAGAGTTCCCGAGGATTTAGCTACGGCCCTTCCAAAGGTACAATGCTAGGAACTTTTGTCACTCGAGTTCGTCGTCTTGATAAGAGCTAGACGCGGCAGTGCCACGAACCGAGATGGGTGGCAAACACGCTCGTATCATAAACTACCTTATGTTGGCGTTTGTTGACGTTTGGCGAGTGGGCGTGGGTCAGAAGTTGTTGGAACATTAGACCTTATTGGTCAATCAATCCACGTGCCTTTGAGGAGTTCCCTGAGCTACTCTTAGTACTCGCAACTACATAGTACATAGTAGAGTAGCTTCAAGATGCAAGAGTGTGATTGGTTTTTGGGACAGAGTCTAGATAGCCTAGGAGTACGTCGGCTGTGACTTGAGCTGTCCGGTCCAGCCGGTCCGCTTGGTGTTGGGTTGACTCCCGGCTGTTGGGTATAACTTTTCGTCTTCCAAAGTTGAGATTTACCATATTACCATAGTAGGAATTCGAAGGTCGGCCAGTTCTTTAGCTTCAGATATTATAAATCTTCAAGTTGTTATTTACAATCGCATATTTTGAATACATTGCGCTTACACGTAGTACCTTACATCAATTAACTACCTCCCTAGGTAGGTACCAAATTGTCTCTCTCTCTCTTTTCTTCTTCTTTTGTTTGGCAAATAGGACTGAGTGCGCTTGCTTAGCTTAAACGCAGGGGTAAGCTCCTACCTTATCACACATATGTAGGTAGTTGGGGGATATGGATGTGCAAGTGCATTAATAGGTAGGTACCTAAGGTACAATACAATCACAGGATTTACAATACCTTACCTTATGTACCTAGATACATGTATAATATGTACGTTACCTGATGTACCTTACCTGAGGTCACGTATGTGGCATGGATAGGTACTTTGAGGTACATCTCGCCTGCCATGAGGGCCCCCAAGCATCAAGTGGCTCTTAGCAGAATCCATCACCTGTGGAAGTCTTGGCAGCTCCAATAACGAGGCTTTAAATTCAGTAAATTAGTATACATCATGTACAAACCCCAATTTATCTGATGATAAAACAATAATTCATGTCGGTTAGCTGGGCTGGATGTACGTAATAACCTTACGTGCCTCTCGTACATTAGGTAGTACAGGGTCCTGTCATCCTCCAGTCTCCAGTGCCTCCAAGCGGAGGGGGGTGCTAATTCCTCCCGCACACGGATAATTGGATTTAACTGGATTTAATTCGACCCCTCGACGTCGCATCACCTTGACGGGACTGAGCTTGGATATAATTCAATGTCATGACTTGAACCTTCAAACGTCTACTTACCAATTCCAAAGCTATTGGTGTTTTTGTTTTTATTGTCTCTTTTTTTTTTTTTTTTTTCCCCTCGTCACTTTTGAACCTATCATCCTCGTATAATCCCGTGAGCCCATTCGACACGCGGCTGGCCGAGGTCGAGCATCTCTCTTCCTCCCTAGAAGCTCTGTTACCGAGTTGACACCTAACACCCGACACCCCATTCTTCTTCTTCTTCTTCTTCTTCTTCTTTTTGCAAGGGGAAGACCGTGTCTGTCGCGTTGGTAACATACGGGTTCTGCCCAGTGGTTGCGACGCAAGTTGGGAATTAATATCCGCGATTTACGTTGTACGTTGGACCGCGTAACATTACACAGCCTTTTTACCCGATTGAAATATCTCCGCCACAGCCATCTGTCGGTGAAAGTTGTTTCTCGTGTCTCTCGCTCTTTTCGCTCGTTCGAGTTCCCCTCGGGTCTCCTGTGTACAGTGACACCAAGACCTGAGCCCGCTGGAATCACAACAAGTGCGTGTTACATTGAACGATAATTTGCAACGGCCTCTGATGAATCGGATGTTAAATCTCTTAATAGTCTCAGGTGATTCGACGACGTCTCAATTTACCAGATCCGGTCGAGAAGCGGGAACGGGCCAAAGTAGACGATTTTCTGCTCTCCTTCACCCTTGATGCTTTCGCCCTTGTCGAGCGCCGCCTTATCCAACCTCGACCCCTTCTCGAGTACTTTAAATCTTTATTCGAAATATATTTCTTAATCCTTCGCTCTTAAGAGACCTCAAGTCTCCCGCCGCTCGATCCTCTCCCGAATATTATACCTTTATACCTCGGCACCTAGACACTGTAGGGGGAATCGAAGCCACGACATATGGTTATAGTCATGAAAGCTCTTCAGCAAGGATCTTACTAGTCCGGCGTAGAGAGTTACTAATTATATATGACCTTGGTACTCTGCAGTTGTCAGCTGACCGCATACTATTTGTCACAATGGAAAGCATCAACATTTCCGTCATAGGGGCCAATGGTGTGGGCAAGTCCCATTTCATACAGAGGGCAATGTCACTTTCTCGACCGCCCGGCCCTAATCCTACGACAGCTCGTATCAATATCGACAATGTACCTTACGCTGTTACACTGTTTGAGTTGGATCTCGAATACTTTGACGTGGACCCCGATCGACAGATCAAGTGGCCTAAGCAAGCAGGCGGTGCTATCGTCCCTCGCGTGAACGGAGTCTTGCTCTTATATGATGTGATGAACAGGGAGAGCATCATAGAGTTGCCTCAGACCTTGAGTAAGTGGTCACTCATCAGTGTCTCGAATGTGGTTAGGATAGTGCAGAAAACAAGCGGCGACTAACTCAACTAGATGCTCTCGTGAATTCTTCGTTACCTGCGGTCCTTGTTGCGACAAAGTGCGACAATCCAGAGAAACTACGACACATCGACACGGAGGCGGTTGCTGCCGCATGTCAGTCTTGCCTCGCGACTTTTAAAACGTCGGTCAACAAGCCGGAGAGTGCGAGGATAGCTTTGTCTACGTTGTTAAAAGCATTAGTGTCGAGGAACCAGGGTAAGTACACCACCCCGAGGAAGCTCTTTGTTACGAGATAATAGAGCATTAGGGTTGCTCATTTATAGCTTAAGCAAAGCTTAGCTACGTTTTATGGTTTATCGTCTAACTATTAACTATGAACTGTAGCCGTAGACGCCGACAGTGCGGACGGGTTAAGCAATTCAAGACGAAGGGCAGCTTCGGCTGCTCACCTTGATTTTCAAATAGAACCTACAAATGCGCGACCGATAAGTCAACATAGCAAGCACAGTCGCGCTAGCTCGGATATGTCGTTACTTCGAGGTATATCGAACCAACCGGGAACAGATTACCGCCACTCCTCGAGGCAACCTCGTCATGATCTTGCTGGAAACCAATTTTCAGAAGCTGCAGACGAAGATTCTGCTCAAATTATTTCCAGTATGCCCCGCACCCTTGGTATTAGGCTGGATCGTACCCAGACCTCCTCATTTCTTGATATTGACGGCTCAGATGCGGACTCTATGCGATACGAGGATATACCCCTGCTACAACGGACTGACGAATCGGTATTCGAACGACCGGCGAAGAAAATAGGCGTTACCTTTGAAGAACTAATCGACCGTCTCATCGCTCCTAAAATGTCCAGAGCAGACAATAATTTCTTAGAGATCTTCTTGTGCTTGTACCGCAAGTTCGCCTCCCCGGGACAACTCTTTTCATCCCTCTTGTCACGACTGGACCGCATTAAGGACGACAAGTCCGTTCATTACCTTACCAAGATATCCTCCCAGTTTCGAATTATCGAGGTGGTCGCCAAATGGGTCGCAACCTATCCCGGGGATTTCGCCCGGCCGACGACAAGGAGAAACATAGAAGACTTCATACGACACTTAGCCACGGAACCCGCTTTCTTTGCGGCCTCACAACAGATGCGCCAGACGATGGAATACAGTACAATCGAGGCTGATGATACAGGCTGGGAGAAGGCTGACAGCCTTGAGGATGCGCAACTAGACGATCACGAGCTGAGTACAAGAGATACCAATAGGAGGTATGCTGAACTGTCGGAAAGTATGAGCTCTCTAGGTGTAGATGATTCGATCGAACGACGGCCCTCGGCTAGTTCGTCCTTCCAAATGGATACTGGACCGCCATCTGGGCCTGCTGGGAAGATACACTCATTCCAGTCCCATTCATACGAGGACTACGAACGAGAGGCGGCGACGATGGTACCCACATATACGTTACCGCTAACTAAATTTCGGTACCATATATTCATGGACACGCAAAACGATGATATCGCCGATGAAATGACGAGGATTGATTGGGTTATGTTCTCTTCGATCCGGATACGCGACTTGATCCGCCATGTCAGCCTATCAGCAGAGCAGAAGGAGAAGTGCAGAGCTATGAAGAACGTCAACCGTATGATTGCTCACTTCAACCATATCGCAACTTGGGTATCCAATATGATCCTCATGAGAGAAAAGGCCAAGCATCGTGCCCAGATGCTGGAGAAATTCATGAATATCGCGTTGAAACTGAGGCAGCTGAACAACTACAACGGCCTCGCGGCAGTACTGGCTGGCATCAACGGAACGGCTATTCATCGCTTGTCACAGACCCGAGCGCTCGTACCAACAGACGTACAAAAACGTTTTGCGCGGTTAGTGCTCTTAATGGGGACGCAGAAGAGCCATTTCGCCTACCGACTAGCATGGGAAAATTCACCATTACCGCGCATCCCCTTCATCCCTTTACATCGTAGGGATCTTGTATCGGCAGAAGAGGGTAGCATGACAATGGTGGGGCCCCAAGGCGATCGAATAAACTGGAAGAAATTTGAAGTTCTAGGGGAAATCCTCTTGCCAATTATGAAGAGTCAGGGTACTCCATATCCGAACCTATCCAAGCATGACACGGCAAGGGAGCTTATCTTAGATTGTTTGATGCCTACGGACGAAGAGGTAAGATAGAGCTTTAGCAGTTTTGATCAAATCATAACAGTGGAAACTAACACAACACTTGCAGGACATTTACCAACGAAGCGTTCAGGTAGAGTCCCCAAGTGGCGTCTCTACGGATGCCGGGAAGAAGAAATTCCCGTGGTTTGCGAATTCAAAGTGATAGCTGGCGCTGCAATTTGGTCTTTAACGGGATGATTCGTTTCGATATCAATCCTCACCCCCCCCCCCCCAAAGAAGCGGAGTTGGCGTTGGAAAGAAGATATGAACTTATATTACCCTTATCGTTGGACATGGTATTCATGTAGGTGGATTCGAGCGAATTTGGCAGATATCTATTGGGTTGGATATTTATTGTTTTTTATTTATCTATTTATTTACTTTTTATTTTTTTACCTTATTGAGACTTCTAGACTCTCTTCCCCCCTCGTATCTGTGACCTATCGATAGGAGCTTGCGAGGGAATTTTGGTAGAATTAGCCCCCTCGCTGCTACTCAGTGGGTGGTCATTTTATTTTGCGATTTTATCATTCGAAGGTGTGGATCGTGCGTTGTTCGTGTTTGGCAGAATGATACCACATTTACACGTATATACTATAACGTATGCACCTTACCTACATGATGTAGGTAGCATATATTGGCATGTGCCCCGCCAAGGTCCACGTACATTATATAGATGCCTATAGTTAGTATCTATCGATACCTACCTATACTAGATACCTACATGTAGGTAACCTAACAACATTTATATACATTATACCTACCTTATAGCTACAATTATGTACCTTATACCTTACATACATACCACAGATACCTACCTTATACGGGCAGGAAATACAGGGATAAGACATTATGAACCACAGATAAACCAGGACTATATGTAAGTGTTTCTTTACATACATCCTACCTGGTTGGGTACAGACATCTATGTAAGTATAACAGTATATAGAGGTAGGTACCTATATGTACATAATATCTGCAAGTACATATTGATAATATTTGCTATAGGTACCCAATGATGTCATAGCTGCCCGCACCTATAATCCGCCCCCCTCATTGCTGATGTTTTTTTTTGTTTTTTTGTTTTTTTTTTTTTTTCCTTATCACGGCCTCGAGCTTGTTAGGCCTTGACGCAACAACGTCCTCGTACATCACCGTAGCTTCAATCTGACTAGCTCGCTCCAACTCACTCTGCCGCTAACCCTTCGGCTTACCTGAATGAGATAGCAGAATATCAAGCTTTGCAGCTGCAGGCGTACCTGAAATTGATCTAGAAGTCCCAATATCTCCTTTCTCTTGCCTTTCCACCTTTCCGTTGATATCAACCCTCGTGCCTCGTATGCTGTTGAACGCCTAATCGCCTTTCTCCTCTTACCTTGGTAGTCGATCTTAGCCATTTATCTTGCCTGTGCAGTTTTATTCTATCAGACTGCCCTTCCAACATGGTTGTAGTCGACAACCACGAGTACCTCACTGAGGAAGAGAAGCGTCTTCAGGAAGATGGCAACCGCGTTAAATATTGGAAGAGATGGGGTCCCTACGTTGCCGAACGGCAATGGGCTACAGGCAAGCAGAGTTGATAACCTCATTCCGACCAGCTATCCAACTAACCTCCAATATTTAGTACGAGAGGATTATAGCGCAGATGGCGACGCTTGGAGTCGTAAGCGCTTCTCTCATGATCTGCCATTTACCTGCTAATTCGTCTCTACTCGCAGATTTTACGCACGACCACGCCCGATCTCGAGCATTCCGCTGGGGGGAAGACGGCATAGCTGGAGTGTCAGATACGCATGGCCTACAGAACATTGCATTTGCTTTCTGGAACGAGCAAGAGTATGCGTTAAGCCCCTTACGACTAACTTATTACTGACGAATGACAGCCCCTTCCTCAAGGAAAGGCTTTTCGGCCTGGCGAACCCTCAGGGTAACCATGGTGAAAGTATCAAGGAAGCACACTTTCACCTTGATAACACTCCTGTAAGACCCGAATGTAATTAATGCTGTGGTTGTCGCTAATGATATAATTGTAGACAGTAAGATAATAACAAGACAAACTCTGCCCGCGGCCTCTACTGACGTCCGCCCAGCACTCTTATATGAAATACCTCTACAAATACCCGCAGAAAGCCTTTCCCTACGAAGATCTCATAGAAACTAACGGGAAAAGGACGAAGGAGGAAAAGGAATACCAGATCATTGATACTGGAGTATTTGACGAGGATAGATACTGGGACATTATAATCGAGACTGCCAAGGAAGCGGATGACCCCGAGGAGATACTCTTCAGAGTCACGGCATGGAATCGAGGTCCGGATCCAGCTCCACTCCACATCATTCCCCATGTCTGGTTTCGGAACACATGGGCTTGGGGAAGGGAGACAGCAGATAAGAAGCCCGCTATCTCATACTTTACCGAAAACATGGCCAAATCGAGGCACCATAAACTAGGCGACCGATACATGCTATTGTCACCCTCGCCAGGTGTTGGAACTAGCGGAGAGGATGTTGAGCCAGAACTTATCTTCACAGACAACGACACCAACTACGAGCTCCTGTACGGTGGCGAGAATAAGGTCGCGTACGTCAAAGACGCATTCCATCAATATATTGTCGACGGAAAGAAGCAAGCCGTGAACCCGGCCAGGACGGGGACAAAATGTGCTGCGTGGTACCAATTTAACGAGTCCGGGGGTGTTGGCCCTGGCGAATGTGCCGGTACGTTGTTCATGAATTTACAACTCAAGTATATCCAGGGTCTCCATTAACACGCATGATAGTTGTTCGTTTCCGATTTTCGAGGAAAAATGAGAGCTACCTTGACGAAGAAATATTCGATGATATCATTGAAAAGAGACGAGAGGAAGCAGATGAGTTTTACTACAGGATCAGTCCTTTACCAATGTCTGAGGATCTCCGTAACATCCAGCGCCAAGCATTTTCAGGCATGATGTGGTGTAAACAATATTACCAGTTCATATGGGACCAGTGGGCAAATGGCGATCCCTCCCAACCACCACCTCCCCCCGAGAGGAAGGCGATTAGAAATTCGCAGTGGAAGCACTTGCACATTGACGATATTCTGTCCATGCCGGATTCCTGGGAATATCCCTTCTTTGCGGCTTGGGATTCCGCGTTTCATTGCATTCCGCTTGCTATGATCGATCCAGAATTTGCGAAGAAGCAAATTGACCTGTTCACCAGAGAGTGGTACTGCCATCCAAATGGCCAGCTTCCTGCGTACGTGCTAATGCAATACATACTAAAACATATGCTGACCTGGCTACAGATACGAATGGAACTTTGGTGATGTCAACCCGCCAGTCCATGCTTGGGCGACTTTCCGTGTGTTCAAGATCGAGCGCAAGATTTACGGAAGACAGGATCTCGACTTTTTGGAGAGAGTTTTCCAGAAACTACTATTGAATTTCACCTGGTGGGTTAATCGAAAGGACATGGACGGAAAAAACGTCTTCGAAGGAGGCTTCCTTGGGCTAGACAACATCGGTCTCTTCAATCGTTCCGAGCCCCTCCCGACAGGAGGTGTGTTAGAGCAGGCTGACAGTACGGGGTGGATGGCGTTCTACTGCTTGAGCATGCTCAACATCGCGCTCGAGCTTGCCAAGCATCGGAGAATCTACGAGGATATTGCCTCGAAGTTCTTTGAGCATTTTATATTCATTAGCGACGCCATGACATTCAAGTCGGGTGAAAAGGACGAGAAGTCATTATGGAATGACGAAGATGGTTTCTATTACGATGCCATTTCATGGGGTGGGCCTTGGATTCAACAACTACCTGTCCGGTCACTCGTGGGGTTGATTCCGCTCTACGCAACGCTGACTCTAGAACCAGAGCTAATCAACAAATTACCTTCGTTTAAGAAGCGCGTGGACTGGTTCATAGAGAACCGATGCGACTTGGCCGAAAGAAACATGGCAAGCATTCGGAAAAGGGGTAAGGGGAATCGTATCCTTCTTGCGATGGTGAGCAAAGATCGATTGGAAAAGATTCTGAAGCGTATGCTCGACGAGGATGAGTTCTTGAGCGAGCACGGTATCAGATCGCTTTCGAGATACCATAAAGATCATCCATACTCTATGGACGTCAATGGTCAAAAGTTCACGGTGGGATATGTACCCGGTGACTCTGATAGCGGGTTATTCGGTGGTAACAGCAACTGGAGAGGTCCTATTTGGTTGTGTGTTAATTTTCTCTTGGTGGAGTCGCTGCAGCGATTCTTCCTCTTCTATGGCCCGACTTATCAAATCGAATGCCCCACCGGATCCGGGGAATATATGCACTTGGGACACGTATCCGAAGAGATCCAACATAGGTTACAGCACCTATTTGCCCGTGGTGATGATGGACGTCGAAGTATCAATGCCGGAAATGACATGCTGGACTTTGACCCGAACTGGAGAGATTATATGTGGTTCCATGAGTTCTTCGACGGTGACACGGGTCGTGGACTGGGAGCTACGCACCAATGCGGTTGGACGGGCCTGATCGCACGTATGATTCACGATACAGGGTAAGCTCTTCCGCACGCATCTTCCGTTCATTTATATTAACTAATACCCGCAACAGTATCAGCTGCCGCCTCCCGCAGACCCCCCGCACGCCGACAGCCGGTATGTCGCATTACTTCGACGACATCCTACACAGACACGTGGGTATCGGCATCAGCAAACCGCAGCGCGGCCACATGCGGCGGTCGTCCACAGCGCGATCCATCAGCGCACGCAGCGACTTCGACGCATCAGTTAACGGTGAAGAATTCGATGTCCGCAGCGTGGTGCCGGATGACCCGGAACGAGAGGCCCTGCGTAAGGAGGCGGATGCTCATCTGCACCAGTATATCTCGGAACAGCTTCAGCGGGTTAAAGACCATGATGACTTTGAGGGATTGGCAGATGGGGATGAGTATGAGACACATTTATAAATCTTGCAAGGATTTTGAAGGAAGGGGAGCATAGGATAATTATTACATGCATGGAAGATTGGATGACAGACGAGGAGATGTAGAGAAGAAAAGAGAGAGAGAGAGAGGAGAAAGGTATACGAATATACGTGCAGATATACGGATATAAGGCGCATAAGAAGCCAATAGCTATATTGTTTACGAGCTTACTTGGTTAGAGAGAATACGATCGTGCCCAGTATATGACGGGATGCATTGAATCCTTATACACAAAATTCCCAAAACGTGCTACGTGATGTAAATGAGTGAAATGTTATGTTGGCCAGGGTAATGTATCGTGGGAGTCGATTGTAAACGTTACGGAATTAATAGCCCGGTGGCCCATACCCTCAATACGGTCGTAATTCGAATAATACTATTCGCGATAGATGTTTATTAGGCAAAATTTTAACAGGGGACGAATGCTTCCTCTATTTTACGAGCCTATACACGATAGTATCTCTACAGAGACACCGGCCTTCTAGCCACGATCGCCTCTCAAAAGCAGTTGCCATGCTCGCATCAAGATAAAGGGAAGATTATTTTACAAAGTGTCAGTTAGGAGCTTGTTCAGCTTGGCAATCTTAGCCGAGACCGAGAGGTCGATTGTCCTGTCTCCGATCTCAACGACGAGACCTCCGAGGATGTCCGGGTTAACCTGGTTGGTGACCTTCAGCTTCTTGCCCTGTCCGACGTAGGAGGACTTTGCGATGGCGTTTTCGATACGGCCAAGAGTTTTGTTGTCCAATTGCTGTGACGATCATTAGCATATTTATCTCGTGTAGCCTCCCACCGTATGCTCCGGGGTGGGAGTTCCGTACCTGGGCACTGGTAATAACCAACTCCACCTCGCCTCGGGACGCGCTCATGATCTGGCCGAACTTCTCGGAGACACCCTGAAGTATTCCCAGGCGGTTGTTCTCGGCCAGGGTAGCGAGGAAGTTCTTGACGGTATCATTGGAGCTCGCAGCACCTATGTTCTTCTGCAACTCCGCAACAATGGCATTTTTGTCGCTGTCGGTAAGCGTAGGGGTGTTCAAGATACTAGCGAGCTTGGTATCTTTGGCAAGGAGGTCACCAAGGGCGTTCAAGGCCTTCGCAGTCGGATCGAGGGACGAAGTCTTGACAGCGGCAGTGTACTAAATGGCTCATCAGTTAATACGGCTTTATTCCGGAATAGACCAATGACTCCGTCTATAACATATACTCCTCAATTGGACTCTGATATGCATTCCGGGAGCAAGTACCAGGTTTCGAGAGGGGGTTAGCGTACCAAAGCAGTAGCATAGGTACCATCGAGGCCGTAGACGGCAACGGGAGGCTTGACATCTTGGGCGGCAGCGGCAGCGGCGGCGTACAAGCGCACGGGAGCGCGGGCGAGGGTCCGCTGAGGAGCCGCAGCTCGGACTGAGCGGATTGCCTGTCGGGCGAACATGGCAGCGGTAGATGGGAGAGGAGAGAGGAGGAGTATTAGTACGGGGTATAAAAAGATGGATTTTTGTATAAGAGCTCGGCTTCAAAGACGTTTGCAAGAAATCGATCCCGCGGTTTAAGCGGGCCAAAACGGATCTAGAAAGAGTGGGCCCGTAACGTCTACGGATAAAAAAGGAAAAAAAAAAAAAAAAAAGTTCAAAAGTAAGTACATACAAATATTCAATGTTGTGATTTGAGAGCCACAAAGCCACAAAAGTGGCTGCTGCTCAACTGGCGCCATGCCAGCGCCGTTAGCAGCGTTAGCAGCGTTAGTAGCGTTAGGTACTTGTACAAGTACATATGTAAGGTAGATGTAAGGTCCAGACGCCCCCCAGCAGGGCTTCGACTTCCTTCAAATTGTCAGCCCGAAACGTTCCAAAACCTGGAATTGCTCTTCACCGTCTACAACTCTACAATTTGCTTGTCAACCCAGAGGAGAACATAGTTTGGGCGCGCTGCATCACCCAACACCAGTGTTCTTTCTTTCTTTGTTTTATTTCTTCTGTCGGCCCAACTTCCCACTTTGCACTTTGCACTTTGCACTTCGCCTTTCGCAGGCGTTTTGATTTGATCCATCTTCCTCTAGGTGCACTACTGTGACATTCATTACTCTGCTTTGGGTCCCTTCGTTCACCCACAATCTACGTCGACAAAAATTTGTTTTGTCTTGATCGGGTTGTCTGATATACTTGGGATCTTATAGAACGAGACGCATATGCATTTGCGTACGATACGGTAGCCGTGTCACTGTAGTCCCTCATATGTTCTTTCAACTTCCGTACCAGTATCGCAAAGCCAATCCATCTCTTTATTCTATGGTAAGGTTAGCATTACACCCGTGATGACGAGGGAGAGGAAAAAAGCTCCGGCGCCGGCCCGTGGCGTACGGGCTCTGAACCGCCGTGCAAAGATAGAAAGAGCACAGAGGCACCAAGATGACGCGTGGCGAGCGTTAAATCCGTTAAAGGAACCCCCTAGGATGAAGCACAAGACAACGTTCGAATTGGTCGAGAATACCGAGAAAAAGAAGAAGCTCGAGTTCAAGGTAAAGAAGTCTCGCCAAAAAAAAAGAAGAAAAAAAAAAAAAAGGCCGGCTGCCATGGACAAGCAATACTAACTCACAACAGATCACGATCGATAGACACCCACCTCCCGGCTTTGAATTTGTCCCTGTTGGATATCCACAGTTGACGCAAATGTGCAAGGAGCTTTCGAGAGAACAAGACGCCATGATATTCATTGTTTCAGTACGGAGGTCTCTTCCTTTGCGCCTCGGTTTGCTAACAGTTGTTTTAGGACTCCAAGAACCCGGACAACCTCGACCACCATGTAAACCGTGTCGGGTATCATTTTAGGCAGACCATTGTTGACCAAGCTCGTTCGAAACTAGCAGCTACTGGACAGGCTGTCCATATTCCTCCAGCCCATAAACCTGGCGTACCTGAACCGATACCAAAGAGCCAGGCAGAAATTGATGCTCAAGCAGATGCGGTCCTAAGAGATCTCTTCCCAAGGATACCCAATACCGATCGACGTGAAATTATCCAGCATGCGTTTCAAAAAGTGGGTTTTTTTTTTTTTTTGTTTTTTTGCCCGTATCTCGTTCTGGTAAGAGGGTATACTGATCTGTTGTTCTGCCTACCACATAGGATGGGAAATTCCATGGCGAGTCTAAAGTTGGCATGGTTAAAGAACTAACCCTAGCACGTCGGGTTCAACTTGCAGCAATCGCTCACATCAGGCACAATCACACGCGCTACGATGAATTATTGAAGGAGACTAACTGGCATAACGCCCGGAAAGCTGTAGAAAAGCCGTGTCTAGATGTCATCGTCAAGTGGCGAGGCGACGAAGAGACCGGTCGTGACCAGCTTGACGAGATACTTCGTGAGGTCGTCGAAATATCTGATACCGAGGAAGAGTCCGAGGATGAATTTCCCGATTCCGAGTCCGTGCCACCCCGACGCGTTGTCACGATATCCACCAATTCATCAACAGGACCTAGGGCAAAGTTACAAGGTAAAGAAGCCGCTGACCCTCAGCAGCAGACCCGTTATTCCACTCGCAGTCGCAGTCGCAGTCGCAGTCGTGATCTATCTGTCCCAAGTGTCCTTGGGCCATCCAAGCAGAGAGCGATAGCAAAAGCCGAGAAAAGAAGCGCTCGGAAGACGCAGCGTTTTAGGAGATATGCCGCCGCCGCCGAAGCTCTGGCAGGTTCCTCTGGCCAGAGAGTCTATGCTGATGACTCAAACATCGCTCCTTTGAGAGCTATTCCAATGGATCTTGCTAGAAGTCTGGGTTCTGCCCACCATATAGGTTCAAGTCGCGAGCCAACAGAGGCAGCGCACGGTACTCCTCGTATCGAGCAGATACCACGTCATTCTGAATTGCGGTCAGATCGGCCACATTTCAGAGACGGCCCTCTGCGAGAAATGGTTACCATCACTCATGGTCTTTCTGAAGCCAGTGAATACGCTTCGCCTCAACTGATGCACACTCCGGACAGCCACAGGCCCAAAGTTGGGCATGCAGGAGCAATTTATGGTCATCTACCCCTTCCAGTTTCGCCAGTAAGAAACGGATTGCAAGATATGTTATTAGAATCTATCGAGCCCGCGTCTCCTATTATCCACAGAAACCCCGTTGAGCCTACCCGCATCCCATATCGAGAGCCTCAGCGCTTCGCTGGAGACCCTCGTGTCATTTCTGGGCCCTTCCACAACCATCCGGATTTTCTTTCACGTCCCGAATCTCCTAGAGTCGTGAGTCATGGTAATATGCTGGTAACAAGACGCCTTCATGGCACAGATTATTCCTCCGGAAATTTTCATGCGTATCCTAATCCGTTTACCCCAGCCAACCGTCAGGTTCGAGGTGAGGATTTGCGGCGTGTGACATCTGAAAATTATCCAGATCAGCCGCCACCGTCATCTAGGGCTGCAGGCCAACTTTCCCAGAACCAGGCCTGGCGAGTTCCTAGTGAAGGGACGGTGCACTATGATAGTGATATTTCTCTTAGGACCAGAACAAATCCGATTATCGTTGATGACGATGACAATATGCTTCGCAGACCTCGTCAAGTAGTTGAAGTGCAACGGCATCCTGATAGAGGTAACCCTGTTAACACGTTCGGACAGGAGGTTTTCCACGACGTTACCCGTCGGGAAGAGGCATACATCCGAGAGGAGTCTCGAGCTGTATTTACTGATGTGCCGCCCACTCGGCCGAGGAGTTCCTTTGATTACCGCCGGCTTGTCGGACATTGCAATTCTGGATTGCCCTCGTATCACGAACCCAGCATATATAGAGTAGCAGCACCTGAGTTGCGCCGTCCTGTAGTCGATACCGCCCCTGGCCCTGTGCACAGGCAGTACAGAGAGCGTAGCCAGAACTTGTATGAATCGAGAGAGTGGCCCGCAAACATTCCTCGAGAGGCTCGAGCCACTGTTTCTATAGGGTTGGCTCGCCCCGAAATGTAAGTCGGCCAACACCTATAAAGAAACATACATACGTACTATTTGGATTAAAGGCTTCATCACGTTCTTACGAGCGTGTTGGCAACATCAGCTAACCTTAACGCATAGACGATATGGCGACGATAATCCTCATTTTCAAGAATATTCGAATATCGCGCCGATTTCACACCCACAGGACCGATGGGAAAGTCGTCACTGTAGACCAGATGAGACAGCCGCGCTTCCGATGCAGGGGATGCAGTATCAGCATAACCATCCCCCTCAATCTATAACCTCTTCTGGTCACGGTCTCTACATTGAAAGCCGCGGATCACCGCATCGACATCTTATTCCCGAACAACGGGTAATATGGGTGGATCGTTGACCTTCAACACCGCACTAGCTTAAGACCAGTTGTTATTGATCTGACGACAAAGTTTCTCTGGTTTCATTATCAGGGCCGACTGATAGATGGGTATGAAATGCAATGGAGTTAGGCTATCGATATGGTTTCAACAGGACGGCAGCATTTAAGATACCCCCATATGGCATTATCATCATTTCTTTCAAGTATGATTACATGGCAAGGCGTAGTCGGCACTGGTATCACGACAATGAAGCATAGAAGCAGCAACATATTGCACTCTCGAGCTAAGGGGTTTCATGGATTGTATCATTGGCTTTTGGCTAGACGGACTTGTACACTCGGTCCGTCGCCAAGAAGCTCCATTATGAGTATTGTATATACAACTACAGAGATGTCATGAAACTTTACCTCTGGTAAACTAAATAAACTCTTTCATACAAACTGCTAGGTGTGATTGGGGTATCATGTGATATCCAACAATGTATATAATTGAAGTTGTGGCAGTTGGGGGTTCCCCAGCAAAACTTGTCAAGCGAGGCGAAATTGGTGTCTAAGTCTTCAGTTTCGTTCATATTTTATGATTTCCAGCTCTTTCACCAGGGATAAGATGGTCTATTCCGACCTTGATATCACCCCGCAGGTTAGTCTATCTTGATATAGGTACTTCGAGTCTCAGAAAAACTGGCATCACTTTAACTAAGTCGAGATCCAAGCACACCCTGAATATATCCGCATCATTGAACTTAACGTCTTTTCTCAAGTTAGATTAGAACATATCCCCCTTACCGTAATCTATACATACAGCGTATCCACTTCACATATTAGCTGGTGGCTTAGATACTTATTCCCACCCCATCTCCTTCAACACCCTAAACTTGCTCGAATGGCTATCCGACACGCTCGGCTTTATCTTATTTAGTGCGGCCTCCCAATCCTCCGGCAAAAGCACATCCGGCCCACCTTTGGAGTCCGCTCGCTCGACAGCCGCCTGGCCCGCGGCAACATGCAGGTTATCTAGATCGGCGCCGCTGAAGCCCTCGCAGCGGGGATCACGGGCGACGGCCTCGAGGACTGTGTAGTCGGTATAAGAAGGTAGAAGGCGCTTTATTCTGGTGCGCAGGATATCTACGCGGCCGTCGGCATCGGGCAGGTCGACGAAGATGTTGGTGCCAAGACGACCTGGCCGCAGAATCGCAGGGTCGATCATGTCCGGGCGGTTCGTAGCGCCGACTACGTACACGCCTAAGCGGCTACCGATGCCGTCGAGCTCAGTGAGAAGCTGATTGACGACACGAGCGCTGGCGTCGGGTCCGTTACCATCGCGGCGGGGTACTAGGGCGTCCAGCTCGTCGAAAAATAGGATGCAGGGAGCTGAGGCGCGTGCTCGGCTGAACACTTGGCGGACGGAGCGTTCAGATTCGCCAACATATTTATTAAGCAGCTCGGGACCCTTCACGGATATGAAGTTTACTTTGGACTCGTTGGCGACCGCTTTGGCTAGGAGGGTTTTACCACAGCCAGGGGGCCCCCAGAGGAGCACGCCAGAAGGGGCCTCGAGACCCTTGCTAGTAAATCGTTCAGGGTCCTGAATAGGTTTTACTATCGACAACATGAGTTGCTTCCTCACGTCGTGAAGCGCGCCAATGTGGGCCCAAGTAGTATCTGGTATTGTCGTAAAGCCTTCTCTCTTGGAAGATGGCTGAACCTTCGCAATTGCGCTTAACATGTGGTCCATTGTTAGTACAAGTGAGTCGCCTGACACGGCCTCGTCCGGTGCTCCCATAATTGCAAGATGTAGCCGAAGTCCCGGAGACATCTGGTAATCGGAATCAAGATCCATTTCTGCAGGGCCGGTTTGCGCCAGTTGGGTCATAGTCGCTCTAACCATTTCATTCTTGGCGATTGAAACAACATCCTTCAGGTCAGCCCCTACAAATCCTGGTGTCCTCTTTGACAGTAATTTATAGTCCAAGTCAGGGGCGACACGGCCATGCTGAAGCATTTTCCGCAGGATGGCCTCTCGAGCGCCTTCGTTTGGTATCCCGAGGCTTATTTCCCGATTAAAACGTCCCGCTCTTCGAAGGGCAGGATCGATACTATCCGGTCGGTTCGTCGCAGCGAGCGTAACGACAATTTTGCCTCCTAGCTTTTGAGGTGACAGGTCATCCATACAGGTTAGCATTTGAGCTACTATTCTCTTCTCCATCTCCCTTTGCGCATTCTCTCGCTTCCCCATGATGGCATCGATCTCGTCGATGAAGATTAAACACGGAGCAAGCGACTTAGCCTCGTCATACAGCTCTCTAATCTTTCTTTCCGACTCTCCTGACATACCAGCAACGAGAGATGGGGCGGAGACGGGTATATACGCGACACCGAGCGAAGCAGCATAGGCATTGGCAAGCATGGTTTTTCCACAGCCTGGAGGCCCATGTAACAAAACACCCCGAGTGGCTTCTAAGTCGTTATCTAGACAAATTTCTGGGAACCTCACGGGGAAAGTGACTGATTCAGCAAGGACTTTGATAGCTTCATCCATACCTCCGAGATCCTGCAAAGACACACCGCTAGGTGGGCTACGATCTTCTTTTGGCTTCTCTGTTTTCCTCTTTTTAGGCCGAGACTCTCCGTTAGGCTGTCTGTCATTCATGATGACAACGGGTGCTAAGTCAGCGCCAGAAGCATTCCCGCTCGGAGTAGTTGCTTCAGATGGTAGAGCGGGTTGGGCCCTAGGTATGTTCCAGGACTTGGTGATGTGTTTGTTCATTACGAAATAGTCGCGTTCCTACAACTGTTAGCTCGCGTATCGATGGCTTAAGGATTGGATATATAGATGTATAGATATATAGACACACACACACACACACACATATATATATATTGGTTAAACCTGGAAAGTTGCAGATAGTAAGGGAATTTACCTTGGTTTTCGGTGATTCTGTGGCGGCCTCTTCCAGACCTTCTTCCTCGTCTTCCTCCTTTCGCTCTTCTTTCCGGAGGCGAAGAACCCGTTCGATAGAGTCTTCTAGTGGACGTTTCTTTTGACGGGCGAGACTAGAATTTGATCTTTTTATGGAGTCATAAACTCCCGAGACGGTAAATTTAAGCTGCCTCGAAGGAGTGTTCCGCTCATGCTCATCTTCGATTTTTCTAATAATCTGATAGACATCACGGTCTAAGCCGTGAAGCGTCCTAGCCATTACAATTGTATGACGAATTGACCACGTTAGAAACGGCTAAACAGGAGCAATAAATTCTATGGCAGGATGTGATTGCGTATAACACTTTTCTTCTTTTTTTTTTAAAAAAAAAAAAAAGGGAAATAAAAAAAATAATTCAGAAATCAAAAACTATTACACAATTCTAATGCTGGAGGTTGTTACCGTATGAGCTTCAAACAATTCCAGATGTTTAAATTTCTAAAAAGGTCAAGACATGAAAATTAAAGTGGGTCGTATTCTTGACTTGATAGATATGCGCTTAAGCAGAATTTTTCCTGTAAATTCCAAGCTGATAAGGACACATGGAAGGACCGTTCGAGTTAAGTTACCTGTCGCGGGTTAAAGCTGCAGGTACCTAACAGGTACGTTATGTAGTACATAATGTACCTAGGTAGTACCGTAACTGATAAAGATATGCAGCAGGCCCCCTGCAATCGATAATGGAACGCCCACTCAGCCGCCCCTGCGCTGCCCGGACTTAAAGCTCGTGGCAGCTAGTGATAACATCAACACTCTTCTCTCTTCCCTCTTCCGCCATCTAACTAATAACGCACATATGCTCAATAACTCGATTCATCGATTACCAAAAGAACCAGGCTGCCCTGAAAAGGCATCTGCCTGACCATCGCTCTTCCATCAATCCTCGGTATTGCTAGACAATGCGCGCTTCGCATCTCGTAGCAGATTCTAGGGCACGGCGAACATGGGTAACAATTCGAGCAGAGTGACCGCCCAGGATAAGTAAGATTTCCTCCCTTTCGCTACCCCCTTTTGGCTGTCCCCTTTGGCTGTCCTTAATAAATATCTCTTTATGCCAACTCGCGCTTATCCCTATATTGTTGATGGTTGCGTTAACACCCGAACTCCGCAGGGCAATCCTCGACCTCAAATTACAGCGAGACAAATTGCACCAGTATCAGCGGCGCATCACGGTATTAACCGATAAGGAGACCGCCGTGGCGCGACAGATGCTAGCGGCCGGTGACAAGAAGCGCGCCTTGTTAGCTCTGCGTCGCAAGAAGTACCAGGAGTCTCTGCTCGAAAAGACGGACGCACAGCTTGCGCAGCTGGAACAGCTAACCCGCAACGTCGAATTCGCCCTTATCCAGAAAGACGTCGTGTTCGGCCTGGAGCAGGGTACTAAGGTGCTCCGCGATATCCACGCCGAGATGGGCGGTATCGAGCACATCGAGAAGCTTATGGGTGATACAGCGGATGCGATTGCTTACCAGAAGGTGTGTTTCTACCAACAACATTATTCAACATTATTCCTACACCGCCGTATTACATGCATACGTCTCCATCCATGAATTTATACTAAAGTTTTCCCTAGGAGGTGAGCGAGATGCTAGGCGGGAGAATCACAAACCAAGACGAGGATGAAGTCGAAGACGAGTTAGCCGCCCTCGAACGAGAAATTAATAGACCCACGAAGCTACCCAGCGTTCCGGATACTAAGATGCCTCCGTCGGAAGTTAAAAAACCACAACATGCAACGGCACAGGAGCAAGAGCCGGAGTCGGAACCGGAGCCCGAGCTAGAGCCGGGAAGGAGAGCTATGCTTGCTGCATAACATTGGCGCGAGTAGTCGGAATATTAGGAGACCACCAATAATTACACCATTGGCGAATGATTGCATAATGAATTGCTGCTGGGAACTAGGGACATGCGTTCTTGGGTTTGGATATTTACACAAAGACACCGGTCTTCTTCGACTAGAGTTGGGGAAAAAGATATAGATGAAATTAGGTTAGGTAGCATCGTAAACACAATCAGCTTGGGGGGTGTTGGTCGCGTAATGCATAAATAGGTACCAAAAGGAATACAACTCTTCTAATTCTTTCGTATTGTATCCAATCCAATACCTATTATCCTATTATTACTGGTGTTTAGCGGGCCTACTAGCCTAGTAGATCACCAAGATGCTGACAACAATTCAAACAATTCAAATCAACCTCATTGGTCAATGGCTTATTTATCCACTCAACTACGCACAATTCCTGTAAGTCCCAGCGTACAACTACGTCATGACGGATTATCACAGCTCTACGCAAAACCACGGCATGAATAATAGCATTCCCCCACGGAAACCCTGGAAGGAGGCGACACCGCAAAAACTCGGAGAGGGGAAGCCTTTTATTTTTTTAAACGTCTTTTAACGTCTATATTTGACTACTCGCAACAGATTATATGATCCGATCCAAGCCTTCCTGCAGAAGCCTAAACTCCTAGCACTCCGACCGGGTGTTTATGATGCTAGAAAAAAAGGAAGAGGAGATGGATATATGATATTTCCGCACCAACGTGGGTGTCGCAACGCAACGGTCTAGTGGTCTATAAGTACACAACTGGCCAGTCCCCGTCTATGCTATGATGGTATGTATGTATTGGTACACGTCTTTCTCGTAACTTCGTTTATGCCGTAGACTCCTTGAGGAAACTGCAAACAGAATTAGCATGTGGAGCTTCACAGGCTTTCTTTCGACTTGGTAAGAACTCACGTAATAAGGTCATTCCGGTCCTTCTCCTTCTTCAAACCACCAAAGGCCATCTTGGTACCGGGGATGTACTTTTTGGGATTCTCGAGATAGTCGAACTAACAGAAAAATCATGTTAGTAGAGTCGCTTGACTATCACCTCCAAAGGTTACATACCAAAGAGTTCTCATCCCAGGTGACGCCCTTCTGCTTGTTGGCATCTGTGTACGAGAAGCCTTCAACCTGGCCGGACTTTCGGCCAAAGAGACCATGTAGCGCAGGGCCGACCTTGTTGCCCTCGCCCTCCTTCAGGGTGTGGCACTGGGCACATCGGGTCTTAAAAAGGTTGGCACCCTTCTTGGAATCACCTGAGGCAATTATCACGTTAGTAAAAAGTACTTTGACCATGATGCGTGTGTATGCGCTGCTTGTCCTCAACCATGATGACAAGCCCTTCCATCGAAGAGAAATTCTGCAACAAAACCCGGAGGCTGTCAACACCTCCTAGGGCCATGTGCGACTGCGCAATAGCAGCGCTCAAAGCCATCAGGTAAAATGGCGCACGCAGCTGCAACGTCCCAGACCCCAAGTCTCAGACACGATAAGCACGCAGGCGAATAGCCGATACGATGGGGGCTGAGGACATTATCCCTCATAGACCCTAATCATAGTCGTCCTGGCACTGGCGGTGGTTCAATGGCTCGAAAGGAGGTGACGTGTAGACTGTCTAGACGGGAAGAAAATTCATGCAAGACGCAAGAGAGGCGTGTACATACCGGCGGAGAAACCCATCTTGTCGTTAAAAAACTAAGGGACTGATAAGGGAATAATATTATTTATTAGGCGTGAGAGGACACAGGGTAAACCGTTCACTCTGTAGGAAGAAAAGGTGATCGTCTAAAATATGAAGTTTTATGTAACGGGAAAAAGGAAAGGGAGGAAAAAAATCGGCGCAAGCTGGGAATTTTTAAAGCGATGAGCTCAGCGGGCATTGGCAGGCCTGGCATTCGGCAAGGTTGTACGGAAAGTTGAGCCACGAATGTGGCGCGTGCACCTTCTTTCCGGCCAATAGGGTTCTAGCTGAAGTAATACGGTTCCGGGGAAAGCCGATTTCACAACCCTTTTGGGTATTTTTTTTTTTTTTTTTTTTTTTTTCTTTCTGGGGCGGCTTGATTCACAAGCTAAAGAAGAAAAAAAAATCGGTGGGGCGATGGGTCGGCCAGTGACGGGGACGGGGACGAATCTCGGAATTGTAGACCATGGTGGAAAACTTGGGAAATTTTTTCGACAAACCCAGAGATGATATGAAATTCTTACGCTACCAACCTAAGGTATTCAGGCATTGTATTGTACAAACTGTCAGCTCGAGCCCACTATAAGCTTCTAGGCTTGCCTATCATTTGTATCAACGTGGTATCTACAGAACAGTCCCATACATGCTATATTTCCGTTTCATTTACCACACATAGTGAAATGCAGGATGAGGTGTCCAAAAAATAAAAATTAAAAATTAATAAATAAAAAATACTAGCATGAGGGTTTATCTCATTCATTATACTTATCGTAGAATGCCACTGTACAGATGTGGCTAGTCGTAATCGTAGTACTAGTTACATACTGTATATGCTCTTATCCTATAACCCCCCTAATACTTCTAATAACCTTAGTCAAGTTATAAATACCAAGGCTTCTATGTACCTGGGTAATCTGAAGTGAGAGTGTGCTCAAGAACAGTCTACTGAATCGAAGGTAGATAGATAGCAATGATGCTTGGTATTCTTAAAGGCAAGTCGCCGGAAGTAATTGTTGCTGCTTAAGTATGATAAATATCAAGGCAATCATAAGCCAGGCAGACATAAGCGTTACCTCACTTAAAAGCCCCGCCTGTCGTGCTATAATAAATTACTGATCTTGTTTATAACATCTCATAGAACAAGGCCTGGAGTTCCTATATCTTATGTTCGGGGTGAAGTACCTAGGTAGTTAGTCGTACGATCTTAGATACAGCTTATTGAGAAAGGGCTCTAGATGAGTGAGCTAGGTATGGCCTTTTTTAATTATCATATTTATTGCGTATTCATAGATCCTAGCATAGATCATAGCATAGATGCCAAATGGCTTCTTATGACAAGCTGAATGCCGACGAGCCTTCCCACTCGAGTATGGGTAATCCAGGTCAGGTATTACCTAGCCTAAGATTCACATTTCTGACAAACCCACAGATCTCCTAACTGCATCTTCCTTGAATCATTCCCTCTCACACCTGATATGGTCGTTGTCGAGATCATGAGCGATGGGCGATGAGCAATGGGCCATGCATTAATACACCCTCACACCTCCTAGTATATCAGTTTCTTCTCCGCCATTCCATCTCCCTTTCCTTAGGCTTAAGCTTATACGTCGCTCCCCTTATTTCACCGTGGCACGGCTTTCTCGATCCAAAACCCTGGTTCTGGTTTCCGCTCCTCGCGCATTTCCTTGGGCGTCAGCGCACGGTCGACCTCGGATACTTTGACCAGCTCTTTGACCTTGAGGATCATACCCGCCGCCTGCGCAGAGACTGGGTGGAATACGGTCTGTGAGCGTTTGCGCAAGCCAAGCGCCGCCAGCACACCGCGCGTGCGTTGTGGTAGACCAATAGCAGAGCGATGAAGTGTTATGCGAAAGTACGACATCTTCTTTTTTTTCCCCTTTTCCCCTCCTTGCTCGCGTGGGTGGACGGAGTAGGGAGACCTAGCAAGTCGGACCGTAGGTATGAGCGAGGGTGATTGTCTTCCAAATAACGCTACGGCTATTTGTCCTCCGAAGGGTAATGTGAATATGTCCTTCTAACCCGTTTCACACACGGCGCCGATGAATCGACTTGACTGGCGTAATATCAGTTGATAAATACCCTGGAAATTTTTCAAGGGAACTTCGGAGGACCGAAGAGTCGAGAATGGGATTTAAAGCTTCCAGAGCCATGGACGGGTGTTACATACCTCTTCAATCACAAAAAAAAAAACACCCCTACGCTTCGGGAAACAACCGAGCTTTTCAGGTCTACAAGATCGGATCTTGAAATCGTCGATTATGGTTGGCTTTACGACGCTCAACTTCGAGATCCGTTGACTTTAAAGTGGGCTACCCGAAGTTTTGCCTTATCTGCTTACGTATGGTACCTACATGTGCCTATCCTATCTTATATAAGCACAGCTGGGTCCTTGGATAGGTACCTAGGTACAGGCTATGCCAGGTACAATACAGGTAGGCTACATATAGGTAGGATTTACCATAGTAGAAACCAAGGTATACCATACCTCCCTAGTGGCTACGTAAAGTTACGGAACCTCTTATAATATCACAATTATTCCAACAAGCAAATAGAAACACTACAAAAGGAGTTTTACGATTTCGTATTATGCGCCAAACATGCTCTGGCCATGTTTCTACTAAACTAAATAGTAAATCTCCCCACTTCCGGGAAGATCAACCTCGAGCTAAGCTATAAGGTGGCTACCTAGCTATCTCTGCCCCTGTGCAACTATCTAGTAAAACTCGTCCCATTTGTCAGGAGAAAAAGTGCATTGAAATGCGATACCTCTAAATACGCCAAAGAATACGATAGCTGTTTATCTATTTCACCGACACTTCGACTCTGCCCTCACCAACCGGTCCGGTCTGTGACAGAGTCGGGAGCAGGTAGGTGATATCGTCCCAAGGATGTCTATACAGGCTGGTACGTAGTCTCTTCTGGTCAAGATAATGGGCAATCAGACCAATGCTGCGGCCTAACACGAATAGACCGTTCAAGACGCCCATCTTCATGTAATCTTCGGCCTCTTCAGCACTGAAGGCACCGCAGCTTCGCATCAAGTCGACGAAACAGACGGCGACGCAACCGTCGACATTGAGGATGAGGTTATCCTTCTTCGAAGTGGTTACTGTCTCAACTGCTAGCGCGTAATCTAACAGCTTGTGATTAGGGAACTTGGCCAGAACGTATTCCTTAACCAACTCAACACGGAGGTCAGGGTTGTTTCGCGACTTGATGCGGTGACCAATACCCGGAATGAGCTTGTTCTGCTTGCGCATAGAGTCGACAAATTCACGAGGGCTGAGGCCGTTGTCGGCAGCTTTGGTAAATTCCTCCGCAGCACCGTCGAGAGCACCACCGAAACGGGATCCAATAGTAAGGAGACCAGAAACCAAGGAACTAATCAAATCTTTACCCGCACGGGTAGTGATGATTGTGTTCATGGCGCCGGATACCGCAGGACCGTGATCGGCTGTAAGCATGAGAACCATCTCCAGGAACTTGGAGGCGTAATCAGGTAGACGACGGCGGAACCAAAGGAGGGACATGACACCGCCAATACCAATATCCTCCTTGAAAACGTCGGAAATAGGCATACCAGCATAGAGAAGCTCCTGTCCACGGTCGTCGGAGATGGTGGAGATGAAGGCGGCAGGCTTCCGGATAAGACCAAGTTCCTGAGCCCAAGAGTAGTCAATGGGAATCTTGGGTACGACTGGCTCCGGTTGGGGAATGATGGTCTTGTCATCCACAAGCTTCTTATAGACAGAAGCAAGAACCTGAGGAAGATCTTCGAATGTATCTGGAACGTAGAAGCCCGCCTCCTTCATCTGCTTATTCTTCATAGCCGCAGTCTCGAGCTGTGAGTTGGCAAATGAACCAGCGTGGCCAAATTGAACCTCGGTCTTGAACATGCTTGCGCAAGTACCGATAGCCCAGGCAACAATGGGCTTGGTGATAATGCCCTGCTTCACCGCGTCGATGACCTTATACTCTTCGACACCGCCAACTTCGCCGAGTAGCAGAAGTATCTTACACTCGGGATCTTGCTGGTATCTCAGCATGTGGTCGATGAACGTAGTTCCCGGGTATCTATCGCCACCAATAGCAATACCCTCGTAAACGCCATCCGTATTTTGTGAGATGATGTTGTTTAGCTCATTCGACATACCACCAGACTTGGAGACGTAGCCGACGGAACCCTTGCGGTAAAGTTTGGAAGCAACGATGTTGTCCATCATGCCACCAGTATTGCCAATCTTGAAGCTACCGGGCTTGATACCGCCAACAGTAGCAGGGCCAATGATAGTCACGCCCTTTTGTCGCGCAACGTAGGCAATTTCTCGCGCTCGCTATTATGCCAATTAGGAAATTGCCAGTTTGTCAGGATCAACCCGTATCATTCACTTACCCGCTCAGGCACACCTTCGGCAATAATAGCAATGGTCTTAATTTGTGGGTATTGCATCAGCTCCATTGTCGAGCTAAAGACGCTTCGCGAGGAAGCGAAATTGACTACTACGTCAACATCGGGGTGTTTAGCCATGGCTTTGGCAGTCTCCTGGTAAACCGGGAGGAGGGTCTCGCTGGTTCCCCAGTACATCTTGCTGACGAACTGGCCACCAAAGGTGTAGATAATGCCCGCAACTGAGGGCGTGGGCCTTTTACAGATGAAGTCGAAATCCAGCATACCCTGGACAGCTCGGTTCTGGAGACCGTAGACAAAGCATCTTGTCTTGTTGTTGAATAAGGCGTGTGGGGGAAGGGGACTGAGAGGTCGGCTAGGGGCAGTGAAGCGAGTGATGTTATCATTCGCAGATAAACCGCCACTTGTGGTGCCGTTAACACCGTTGGCAGCTACTGAAGACATCGTCGTCGTTATGGTAGTACGAAATCCGCAAACTTCTGGAGTTGGTGAATTGAGTTAGCAAAGGATATCTCGTAACTCAAGTCTTGAACACAGACAATAGAGCGTAGATTCGCTAACACAGGGAAAACTTCTTGAGCTATTCAGGAGTAAACCAAAGCTTTGAGATTCTCAATGATTTTCAGGACGGCCGATTGAACCCGTGTCTGCACTGGAAGGATTTAGTAGGACCGTCAGCACCGAAGCCGAACAATACTAACCGAATCCGACCGTTGTAGCTACAAGTTTGAGGCGGCTCACGGAATATGGACGACGCAAAGAGGGTAGATGCAATTTGGAAAAGGGAGCTTTTGCAAAGCTGACGTACCTCAAAGATTCGAGTTCACCGTCTCGTCAAACCGGAGGCTGCACAAGTATTAGATGAAATTGCAGTCACCAAGCTAGTGGCGAGAGATGCTATCCCGGTAGAAGAGGCTATTTGGGATGAAATGAGTATTGAAAAGAAAGAGGGAATGAAAGCTGTGGACGGCGATGGGAATTATTTTTTTTGTCTTTTTTTTTTTTTTTTCTTGTTTCTCTCTTTCGAGACGAAGTGATTTGATGCTGCCACGGCGAAAGGCTCAACAGCGGGGAAAACGGGGTTGGGATATGCCGGGTTCACAATCAGGACGGAACATGGATATGAATGCAAAGTAAGTACGTACCGTTTAGCGTTGAGCTGTTGGCCGATTAAGAGATAATAGAAAAAAAAAGGAAAGGGAGGCGATGCAGCCGCAGTTTCCTTCCGTTTCTATGCAATGATCTAGGTTGTTGCTATTTGCGACATAGAAAAAGAGCCCACAGAATGTCCGGTAAGAAAAAAAGGTCATGCTCGGATTAGTTGGGGTAAATTTTTATGTGCGCTGTTGTTGAATTGAACTCCTTTTTTCTCGCCAGTGTCAAGGGCCTGACACACTACTATGTCGGTTGATGCCTTGTTGGTCCAATTGTGGTGCATTTTTGACTTCCGATAGACTGAACGACCCTGCTGATCCTGCACAATCCTGCTTATGTTGGCGACCGGAGGGGTTGCTGGTTGGGTATATCTGATGAGACCACCCCACCTAAGCTTCAGTAGCAAGGTACCATTGAATGGGTACGTAGCTGGCTTGCCAATCCCCGCCCTTTGAGGTCCCCATCTTTTTTTGTACCAGTACCGAGATCTTAACATCAACTTCGTTGTTCTTCCACCACCACCTGGAGGATTTTACCTTCCGTCTTATCCATCTCGACTTCCTAGAATAGGCGGAAAAAAAAAAAAAAAAAAAAAAAAAAAAAAAAAAAAAAAAAAAAAAAAAAAAAGGGAACATGACAACCTACTAGCTTCCCTCCGTCAGGAGCAGCAGAATGTGTACCAAGAGCACTTGGAATAAATGCAAACGAATAGTCGTTTCCAACTATCGATTAGAATAATGAGACAATACTAACCCTAGAAAGACAAGACGTGATTCTCAAAATTATGAACATGCCCCCCTTCACTTGAACGTGATGTACATGTTGCACCTGTCTGTGTGGCCCACCGGATCCCGAAATGGTGGCAGGTAATACTGTATGTACTCATTGCCATATTTTACCGGATAGTCCCCAATATCCAACTCCGGGGCAAGTCCGGTACGGATGTTCCGTTGCGGAACGTCCCATGGCCGATAAGCCAGGCAGTAGGTAATGTAATATTCTCCCAACTTGATGAGTTACTCGCATAATCTCAGCTGAGGCTGATGACAACTTTGTCATCAACAGCGGATGAATATGGGACGTGAAGGATTGGATACCTCGAATGCTGACAGATCCTTAATCCCTTCCATCCCCCAAACCCGAGTAATAAGACCCAATCTGCCGATGATAAGACAAAGCCCGGGTCAGATCTCGGATAAGGATGATACGTATAGGGAAAATCCTGATGGGAAGGTAACAATGCCGATGATAGACAGACAAGTTGTGTACAACCGATAACTTGCTATCTCTGATAGATGTAGTCCACTGAAGAAAGGATAGTTGGTTAGTATTAGCTAGCTTCAATGTGTGTGTGTCTCCCTCTCTTTTTTTGCCTTTTTTTCCCTTTCTCTTGTTGCAAATCGCATCGATATGATCGTGCAAGAGACGAGAATCGGATTTGACAGTGGCATTGGCTATAATTGTTGATGTTGGGGTACCGGTACAAAAGAGAGCGCTCCGATTGCTTACGAGACTACCGGGATCGCCCCAATAGTTTTGGCGTGATGCCCTCTGCCCCCACCTAAGCTACATCGTCTAGCGCCAGTACTGGTTTAGTGCCCCTCCAAAAACCCAGTTCAGGTACCCACTTGCACCCACCAAGTGGCAGGATCCACTGGGTTTAGTTGGGTACAGACCAGCCAGCAGTACCTTGTACCGGAAAGCGGATTGAGGTTTCCCAAGGGTGCTGGGCAAAGAAAAAAAAAGGGACGGGACTGGACCTGCGTTGGCGGGGAGCTTCGCACCGCACCGTATCGTACCGCACCTTCATTAGTCTTTTCGAGAGGAACCAATATTCAAATCTTCCGATTTCTTGTTGTTGTTGTCGTTGTTGCTGTTGCGGACTTCAACATTATTGCTTTTGCAATCAAAACTTCACCACAATCTTCACAACAATCCTCTTGATCATATTGTGTAGTTTCCAACCACCGGATTGAGAGATATTCGCCTGTGACCAGGTAAGAGAGAAAAAAAAAAGAAAAAAAAAGAAGGCGGCCTTGCCAATCCCCTCATTCCGCGGGCCTGTTCATCTGCACCAGATTCTCGGTTGCACCCACCTTCTATTCACCAACCTTGGACTCTATAGATCCAAATACACAATCTCTTCCTTTCCACACTCGCGGTTTAACTCCAAGACCAAAAAAAAAACGGTGTCGCTAATTGCCCCGCCTAGAAACGATCTCGATAATAGAACAAGTATAATTGAGCACATACCTCTTTCGCGTATAATTTCGTTTCTCTCTCGCAACCATGTCCGCAAAGGCGATTTATGAGGCCGACGGCAAGGCCATTCTCAACTACCACCTCACCCGTGCTCCCGTCATCAAGCCGAGTCCTCTTCCTAAGCCTACGACGCATAACCCGCCGCCGAAGCTAGCCTCTCTCTACTTCCCCGAGGACGCTGACGTCAACGCAGTGTTGAACCAGGCTGAGATCACGTACCCGTGGTTGCTTCACAGCGGTGCCAAGTTCGTCGCAAAGCCCGACCAGCTGATCAAGAGACGAGGCAAGAGTGGCCTTCTGGCTCTTAACAAGACCTGGCCTGAGGCCAAGGAATGGATTGCTCAGCGCGCCGGTAAGGTACAGAAGGTTGAACACACCGAGGGTGTTCTGCGCCAGTTCCTCGTCGAGCCCTTCGTGCCTCACCCTGATGGCACTGAGTATTACATCAACATAAATTCAGTTCGAGATGTAAGTGTGGTAACCCCGATTTAAACATTCTGCGCTGCTTTTGTCGAGCTTTATTTTATGCCCGACGTTCCTTCCATCCGGCGAATCATGTCCATCAATAGCGGTCAACCAGTGTATGGCTGCAAAGATGCTTGGAAACTCCAAGATGAGGAGGTTGGATTAAACGAGTAAAGGGAGGAGAGATACGAACGGTATCCAGGAAGTCCTGGAGAGGTTGCGTTCTTTATCACTTATGGAATTATGTGCCCCAAATGGATGCTGCCATGTTCTTATTTGATTGGGAATCAAGGAGTGAACCGGTGTGTACGGGCGAACGGAAGGCTAAACCATATGCGCTTCCGTTGCATCCACTTCCCCCCTTCGTCCACTCACTACAGCCATACCAATACCAACACATACCAGCCTTGTCCACACATGTTATCTCTTCGAGACAAATATTATTATCATCCAATCGGCTTTGAGAAATCACTGACTTTTTTATTAATAGGGAGATTGGATTCTCTTCACCCACGAAGGTGGTGTCGATGTGGGTGACGTTGATGCCAAAGCCGAGAAGCTACTCATTCCTGTTGACCTTTCACAATATCCTTCTAACGAGGAGATCGCCAACACCCTGTTGAAGAAGGTACCCCAGGGTGTCCACAATGTCTTGGTTGACTTCATTACCCGCCTATACGCGGTATATGTTGACTGCCAGTTCACCTACCTTGAGATCAACCCCCTAGTTGTCATCCCTAACTCCGATGGCACGTCAGCTGAAGTTCATTTCCTCGATCTGGCTGCTAAACTAGATCAAACCGCCGACTTTGAGTGTGGCGTGAAATGGGCTATCGCCCGATCGCCTACAAACCTGGGCATTACTGCTGTCTCTAGCGCCGGTGACAAGGTCAATGTTGATGCTGGCCCCCCGATAGAGTTCCCTGCGCCCTTCGGCCGTGAGCTTTCGAAGGAGGAAGCCTACATTGCCGAACTTGACGCCAAAACTGGTGCCTCCTTGAAGCTCACTGTCTTAAACCCCAATGGCCGCATCTGGACTTTGGTCGCCGGTGGTGGTGCTTCCGTCGTCTATGCTGATGCTATCGCGTCTGCTGGCTTTGCCGACGATCTAGCAAACTACGGAGAATATTCTGGCGCCCCCACTGAATCTCAGACCTACTACTACGCTCGCACCGTGCTAGATTTGATGCTTCGTGCTCCCATGGACCCTAAGGGCAAGGTTCTGTTCATCGGCGGTGGTATTGCCAACTTCACAAACGTGGCGTCTACTTTCAAGGGTGTTATCCGCGCCCTCCGCGAATATTCCAAGCAACTGAACGAACACAACGTACAAATTTGGGTCCGTCGTGCCGGTCCTAACTACCAGGAAGGCCTCAAGAACATGAAGGCTGCGACACAAGAGCTCGGTCTAAACGCCAAAATCTTCGGCCCCGAGGTTCACGTATCCGGTATCGTACCCCTTGCTCTCGTCCCCGGACGATGGGAAGAAAGCAAACTTCAAGAGTTCCAGGGCTAAACGCCTATGAATATAATGAACACAATTTCCCGATTTATGGCGTAAAGCACGTACAGGCACGAGTTAGTGAGACGGATTTATATGTGGCTACCCAGTCACAAAGTTGTACGCTCGAGGCTACAGGATTGGATCTGATTAGCATAGGCCTGATCATGAAGCATGAAGCTCCGGAAAATACTGGTGTTACTAGTTTATAGAAGCCTATTCACGAGTCGAATGCAATAGACTGGCGTAATTCTTCATGCCTTGGTTCTCTGTGTCCCTTCTGTCCCTTGTGTCACTACTTGAACTCGGAATTTTTCGAATTTTATATATATATATTTTTAAAAAAGGAAAAAAAAAATAAGAAAAAGAAAAGAATTGTCCTATAAAAACTGGTTCTTCTGATAAAAAAATATATTTACGACTTCTATTCCGATCTACACCTATCAGCCCAGAAATAACCAGGTATTCCATTGTTTGTATTGGTTCTTGATTGACAGCTGAGTTCTATGTAATTTACTAACGTTACAAGGGTTAAACTAATTCAAGCCCCGTGAATATGCGAGCTACATTTCTAGCCGACAAGCTGACGGTTAACCCTCTAGATACGAACACTGAGCTCGACATTGACTAGTCCTTGATTTTCAAGACGGCCTTGCCAAAGTTGTCGCCTTTAAGCATCCCTACGAAGCCTTCAGCAGCCTTGTCGATGCCCTCGGTAATGTGAAGCTTGGCCGTGAACGATCCATCTGCAATCCATTTTTGTACTTGTTTCTGGTGCTCTTCAAAGTATGCAGGTCCGAATTCAGGTTCTCCAACGAGAAACCCTTGCATAGTTACGCGCTTCACAATGAGCTGCATGAGGTTCTTGATGCCATATCTCTGGTCAGGTGGCAAGTTATACCCCGAAATCTAAATATTTGTCAGCACAGGCTTAGGCTACCCGAAAGGATAGGGAGGGAGACGGTACCATTCCGCAGACTGGAATACGTCCGTGAGTATTGATATTCTCTAAGGCGGCATCGAGATGCTCTCCGCCGACATTCTCGAAGTAGATATCAATCCCATTAGGTGCGAGACGCTTGAGTGCATCAAACGGGCTCTCCTTCTTGTAGTTGAAACCACCGTCAAAGCCAAGCTCATTTAGGATATAGCTTAGCTTCTCATCCGAGCCGACCGAGCCAATAACTTTGAGCCCTTCATTCTTTGCGACTTGAGCCACAACCTGTCCAACAGCGCCCGCAGCCGAGCTAATAAATATCGTTTCCCCTTTCTTCGGTTTTCCAATCTTGTGAAGACTGGAGTAGGCCGTTAATCCGGGCATGCCTAAGGGGCCCAGAAACATGCCAAGGTCCAGGTTGTACGGGTTATTGATCTTGCGCGCGTTGACGGCGGATGGGTCTGGGATTATAGCATACTCGGCAATAGGAAGAAACGCAGAAATTATGTCTCCCTGGCTGAAATCTGATGTGTCTGACTTCAAAACACGAGCGATAGTACCGTTTGAGAAGGGGCCGTTTATCTCAAAAGCCGGCGAGTATGACTCGGCGCTAGCGTCACGCATCTTGCCGCGTAGGTAGGGATCGAAGGAGGCATAAAGTATTTCGACGATTAGGCCACCTTTCGGAGGTGCAGCCTCAAGGTCGAGAGGTCGGTCCTCAACAGCAAGGTGTTCTCCTGGAACCGGAAAGCCGGTAGGAATCTTTTTGAAAACGAGGGTCTTATTGGGTGCCATTTTCACGTTATGTAAATGCGACTTCCTATCACTCGAATATCGACAAGGAAGTAGAAAGAATAGGGAGTAAGGTCTAACGAGGATATGCTAAACAATGCTGGTCTAGTAGTAAGGATGGCTTCTTACCGCCTCAAACATGCGTATATAGGTATGTATGTATGTGGCCGGTTTGCTGGATGAAGGTAAGGTTATGTATATAATATACCTCGATCAAGGATGATGAATGAAAAAGGATGACGCCTCGATATGTTTACGGTCAACTACTAAATGAGCTTAATCCCAGCGCCATGGTTTTTGGGTTTATATCATACATCGTAATCGGGATTCATATTTTTCGACGGGTATCTATGGATACCGTTCTACCAGTCTAGGCTATGAACTCCGAGTCCCACATGCCTAGGCAAATTCTACAGACCTAGAGTAGTCAAATTACCATCTACAACGCCGATGCGGAGTTCTCCGGCAGACTTGATTTATAATACAAGATAAAAATTAAAGGAAAAAAAAAGGATAAGGAATGAAGAAGAATCCAAGGTCTTACGAGGTAGGTATCTATGTCCCAAGCCCCCCCGGGCTGTCGTCGTAAGGGTAATACCATGCTAGACACCATTAGACACCTTTAGACAAATAGAAGTCGTGGCTATTAGTTTAATATGATACGATGGTAAGCATTTACTACTTTTGAAGGGTCCTATAAGTTACTTGGTAAGTCCATACTCCAAGATATCAAGCCGACTGCACATACCCTTGGTCTCCGCCATACAGGCCACCAGGAAGTCAGGATCGCTGCGATGCCTACGCTCAGAAACCCTAGACAAATTCCACAGGACACGTGGTAAGAGGGTCCAAATATTGTGCTATAGATATGCGGTCCTACAATACCGCTGAGTTGCGCCATTGCATTCGTCCACCCGATGCCTAACCCCGATGCGACTGTTCCCCTGAGCGCTCGGATACGCTCCGGCCATATTACGGGATATGCGGAGCCTGCGCAAGACACGGCGACAATCAAGAATACATGCCTCACCACCGTGTTATGGACAGTGAAGAGTATTATATAACAAACAATGATTGTCGTTTCAACTGTCTGATTATTAGCATCTACAGCGATCCATCTTGTGAATAAGTGAAGCTACACTCACTCGTAACGGTGGTGGTCCAGGGCCTAATCGTCTTCTTGTGTAGGAAATGGCCTAGTGTATTCAAAAAGAGGAATGCGCATACATACGGAGGCTGTGATATGTATGTTAGACACAAACTCTAGATAATAGTAGGTTTATGTACGCCCATATGAGATTCATTAGCTGCGAGTTAGACGTTGTTGTGAATCCTAGCTCATAAATGACAGTGGGCAATACTGTCCCGATGCCAAACCTACCGATTCCATGGCAAATCCAGAATAAGGAAAACGTGTAGAATGTGGGATCTTTAAGTAGCCTTTTCAGTGATTCAAAATCCCAATGTCCTCTTCTCCCAGAAGGGGCAGTCTCCTCAAGGCGGTTTTGGAAAAAGTCTCGCTCCTCTTCCGTGAGCATCGGAGCTGTCTTGGCGTAGTCTGGAAGCCATAATGTCCCAACCGAGAGGATGATAACTGGCAAGCCTTCAAGCAGGGAGAGCCATCGCCAGCCAGCAAGATCTCCTGGCCCGTCCTAATCATAAGCATGTCAGAACAACGGATAGGAGGACGGGCTTCCCAAATAACTGGCTGAGCAGTCATAAACAATATGAAACAAATCATGGTTACTCACCATAAAGCCAATAGCGTAAGCAAGCAATCTACTCACTGCTGGGGAAAGTTGGCCAAGGGAGTAAGAAATAGCAATTCTCTGTGGCATTTCAATTGGCTTATACCAGGAGGCTATATGGTATAATACTGCGGGATAGAACCCGGCTTCGGCCAGCCCAATTGCAAATCGAACACACATCATCTACGTATATCCGTATTAGAGCCCCAAGTTGTAATGATTGTAGGTCTCAGGGAACAACATGACTGCTTACACCTGTGAAATCCTGCGCTGCTGCAGATGAGCAGGCAGATATACCCCAGCTGAGAATGAGGACAAACATCCATCTTGAAGGCGAAAATATTTTCATGGCGAGGGTATTCGTAGGCTCAAAAATCATGTAGCTATAAGAAAATATAGATAGTGTCCAGGCCCATTGAGAATGGCTCAGTCCTAACTGTTTCTTGATGCCTGTACTACTTTCAAGATTGATGATAGCCGCATTCGAATAATTGGATGAGTCAACAACCCTAAAGACGTAGACCAGAGAATGAAATCCAACTAGCCACCGGTCTATTTTCTTCATTATAGCTCTCAAAAGTTCCAAGTTGGTACCAGGTAACTCTGGATTTGCGAGACTAGCATCGTGGCTTGAAACCGTCGTGTTATCATCGATATTGACGTCAGCTTTGCTTATGTTAGAGGCCATGTCGGTGTTTGCGAGACTAGCAATGTGTATGCAGCTTTATCGGAGCCCCCCTACGGTTTAGCTATGCTGAATTTACGTGTAGAACCACCGGTAAGTGCAGCGTTAGACAAGCGAACCCGCCCCGAGGAATAGGTAAGAACTTGTATCTAGCCGGGTCGGCCTATTATTGAAATAATGACATACCATAGATATAATGAAAGAGATCAGTGTCACAGTACAGCTCCGTAGACCTCGTAGTGGAGACCCCGGCGGGTCACCTTTGTGTACCTATATAAGGTAGCTAGATGAGGACTCTCTTCTCAGTTTCTTCCTCTCTTCGTGCAACAACAATACGCTCTATTGAACCCTTACAATCAGTAAGCTTCGCCCGAATTACAACGTCGAAAAAATAGGAGTGGTTAGTTTAACTCAAGCCAAGCGCAACCCTCATTGTGTTATCATATCATGTCACATTAAAGGAGCAGGACCGAGACTGGACGAGGTCAACAAAGATAATAGATTAATTCCTAGCGAGGGCCAAAAGGGTTGCCGGGCCCCATGGACTATATTTAGAAATACCACATCAGCTAGGTACCGCAAGAAACCAGCTACTTCAGAGGGGCGTCCGATAGCTTCGGGTTCCTCCTGGGTATTCGGCAGTTCCTCTAACCCCATTGATGTGTCTACTAACACACCTCCGATGAGGTCGATGAGAACACAAAGCACGCAACACTTCCCCCGCAATTATCCCTGGATAAATTAGCCAATCATGTCACATTGGACATACTATACTCACGGGACTATTACTTACAATTAACTGAGTTGAGCAAATACTATTATAAACAATAACATGTACCATAGTCTTAGATATATCCCGATTGATATAAGACAAGATTATATATCGGTTAGAATACACTTCCTACCAAAGTCTCCATCCACAAAAGTTAATAATGAAAGAAAGAATAAAATCGTTGTGTCGATTACTATGGCCCTTGATGGTATCGAGACGCCAGTCGCAAGTCAACCGGACAACAGCAAAGTTCTGGTGAAACCATGGATCCGGCCGAAAAAGACCTTGGAGAATATTGAATGTGTAGAACCCCCCAAGATTGATCTATCCCGGTTCGATGAGCCTAGTGGCAAGCAAGAGCTCGCAAAGCAACTTTCAGACGCCGTTACCAGAGTTGGTTTCTGGTCCGTAGTTAACACGGGCATTGTCGATGAGCGCGTTCTCCGTCAATTCAGCATCGGGAACGCATTCTTCAAGGAACCACTAGGGGAGAAGAGACGATTCCTCTGCAACTTTGCGGAAGGCAAGTATTTTGGATACAGAGAGAACTCTCGCTGGATTGGCGACACGGGAGTTAAAGAAAATGTGGAGATGCAGAATATACCGAAAGCCATCCGGCTTTCGGCAGCGTAGGGAAGCATCGTATTGTTGAGCAGAAGTGGGAAGACATTGCGTCCTTCCATAGAGATCTGTCCGACAAGGTGATCCGGAAACTCTTTGTTCTTATTTCTATTATCCTCGAGCTCCCAGAGAACTACCCAACAGACGCGCACGCTTACGACGAGGAGTCTGACGACCACCTCCGGTATATGATCTATAATGTCAGAAGTCAAGAAGAATGGGATAAAGCCCAGGCCTACTCCAATGGCAGTCATACCGACTTCGGAAACCTGGCTCTGTTATTCTCCCAGCATGTCGCTGGTTTACAGATACGTACACCAGAGGGCGAGTGGAAAGATGTTGGCCCAGTAGAGGGTGGTAGTAAGTCGAGCCTTGGACTACGGAAACTTCCCTACTAACATCAACTGGAGTCACTCGCAACGCGGCGGATACTCTGACATTCTTAACAAATGGTAATAAGCTCTTTCAATTTCTACATTAGGTATCCGGCTACCCGCGTGTCATAGGTACCTACTTACTAAAGTATACTCAAGTCTCAAGGCTTCATCAAGTCATCCATTCATCGCGTTGTCACACCGCCGAAGGATCAGATCGATACTCCACGTCTTCGTCTGCTATATTTTAGTAGGCCTGGTGCTAAGACGCCTATGAAAACTGTCCCGTCTCCCCTGCTAGACCGGCTTGGGCTAATTACGGCATAAGATAAAAACCCTAACAAGCCAGGTGTCACTGGGACTGAGTATGTGAGAGCGCGTGTCAAGGATGTGCATTTCAAAACTGTGCTGGAAAGGCGGGAGGGGACTTCGTTCGAGTTCAAGGGGTTGAAGGTACAGAACTACTACAAGTAGGTGGTTTAGTAACATTCCGCCTGGTAGCTCTGTAGCCGAGAGGTGACCCATTCATGTACAATTTTAGTCTTCTCTCTCTCTCTCTCTCTCTCTCTCTCTATATATATATATATATATATATATAAAGTTCCCCATATCAATGTCGGAATGGGAACATATCAAAGTGCACGAGGAGATAGGTGCCTAGGCGATAAAATGAAGATTATAAATAGGTAGGGGCTAAGTTTACAAATCATTCATTAACAAGGGAATTATATTTACCGGACATCGCAAGTAAAGCAGCATCCATTGCCGTAGGTTAGGTTAGGTGGAATTTAGAGCCGTTAATACGGAGTTAGTTACATTGTAAGGTGGATCAGGGGTCACCGCTGTGGGTTATACGCGTATCTAGACCCAGCCTCCAATATGTACATTAATAAGAAAGTTAGAACTTGACGACGATACGTAATGATTGTCGGTACATTACATCGAACATTACATAACCGTATAAGCTACTAAAGTATGTCGAAACACGTCGAACCGGCGACGATGAATTTCGGCATACTCACTTCTTTCTCTGGGGGGGGGCCCCCCCCCCCCCCGGGGGGGGGGGGGGGGGTTGGTGGTGGTGTTGTTGCCGTCGAACGGC
>MU284127.1:0-13666 GCA_022478815.1 Daldinia bambusicola
AAGAAAAAGAAAAAGAAAAAGAAAAAGAAAAAGAAAAAGAAAAAGAAAAAGAAAAAGAAAAAGAAAAAGAAAAAGAAAAAGAAAAAGAAAAAGAAAAAGAATAAGAAAACAGAAGATACGGCTTGCAACTGAAAATCAACTTCAAGTACTCACGATGAGAATGCTGTTGTTGGTGTCAATATCTATGTTGTTGTCGAATCTGTGATGAAAACTAAAAGATGTAAAATGGCAGCCTCAATAATGAGAACTTCGAAGAAAAGTCTAGGTACCTACCTACTAAGGCGCTGAAGGATGGTACTACAAATACGTAATAAGGCAATTACAGGTCGCGTCCATGCCAGGTACCTCCTTACCTAAGGCACCTAACTAATTACAAAAGTCACATAGGTGCCTTACGTACTTAATAGCATGCAACTGTTAGTTATGACAGTTACAATACATCTACGGTCTAGTAGCGAACGAGTAAACCTGGTGATGCATCGTAAGCACTGCTACAACGTAAGTCTCTAGCATCTCATACTATGTATCTGTAACACTGGCCTTCTACAAGAACCTCCGTCGAAGCCTCTTGGCCTATGATCTTATCCCGAGATTATCTCCAAGCCATTGTAAACATTGCTATCGCTTAGAGCCCTGTAGCCTCGTAGCTGTGATATCGCTTATTACTAGCTTTAGCTGCTCTGTAGCCACTGTTACGCTACCTCGCGTAAAACTATGTTATACCTAGGTATGTAACCTCTCGTAGTTACTATCTCTCGTTAATAGTTATTACAAAATCTACCTTATATCATTGTACCCTTTACTATAACGTAGTTTCTTACTATCTTTATTATTCTACTTGTAATTATCGCTATTATATGGTTGAAGGGGCTGCAGTTCCACGCAGCCGATCCTTAGCCAGGAGAGACAACGTGGGCTGTAAAGTAGCCGTAGGCGAGTAGGTCAGGTAAGCGATGTAGTTCCTAGATAGGTACCTATTTGGGAGTAACGATGTATCTGTAGGCGTAGAGGGCAGCGCACATAGCGAGGAGATACTAACGAGGCCTGAAGCAGGAGTAGCGATGTGGCTGATAGGGCAAGAAGTCCGGCTTCGATAAAGGTCCCCTGTAGCGGGCCAGTATCATAGAAGTACATTAACAGCAGCAATGAAGGCTATGAATTACGAGGATCTGCTCTCACCTGCGTGGTCTTCAGACGAGACGACTTGGACAGGGGTGATACGGTTAGGAATTCAAGGTTATAGGAGATAGGGGCTACGAGAAAAGACGTAGCATGTACTGTCAGGGATACGTATATGTAATATCGCAAGGATCTATTGTGTATATAAAGGGTAGCTGTCTGCATCGAATGAAGATAGAAGGCCAGACGTTACTAGATCTTTAGAATAGACTATATACTGTGCGTCACGTCCAGAGCATGAGGTAGGAAAATAGCTTTGTTGTTCCGTGAGAACTCTAGCAATAGATCTGAAGCTAGTTAAAGCCATATACAAACAACTTCTTTGTTCTCAAGTGAGGCCCCTGACACTGTGCCTCTGACGCTCACTCTGTATACGACACCATCACGGGCATAAACCTGACGAAATCCTGCTGGCTCAAATCCTCACCCATCTCCACGTGTCAGTTGTGAATTCTTTGCTCTTGTCTTCGTTGCATATAGACTGATAGACTTTCTAGGGCAGCGGAGTCAGAGTTGTGGCATTAGGTGTCAGCATCAAGGCTTCTGATCCCATCGCCGTGACCACGAACCCTGCTCCGGACGGTGCGATATGATTCAGAACCAAAATGCGGTTAAAAATCTCAATACCGACCGCTTCTTTGGGGGCCCTCCTAGCAGGCATCTTTTCAAAAGATACCGACGGCCATTCCTGGATCATTAGCAATAATGTCCAGAAAATGTCGGCCTCAAAAGCCTTTCCGCCCGGTTCTCCATCCGCCAAACTCTCGAAACGAACTATCCCAGGCGCTGTATAAAATACGACGTTCCAGCGCGGGACGCTCGATTTCAAAAGCCAGGACTGCTCCCTGAGGATCTCAGCCCTGGTTTTGTATCTCGTTACCCACACCATCTGGTGCGTGTATGGTGAACGTGGAAACCAAGGTCTAGGAATGATCTTGAAGAACAGCAAGCGTTAGTTGGATATTCACTGCAAAGGTTTGGAAGACTCTAAGCTAGACTTACATGTTCAACCCCAGCGGAATCATGGTATCGAAATGGTTGGCTCTGATATCGAAGCGTTAGCAGCTGGAAAAGGAAAATGAGGAGCATCTTACCAAATAGATTGATATGACCAGAAAGAGGGAAGGTCGTGATTTCCGTCTGCCATGGTAGTAGCAGTGGTTCTCGCCCTCGTGACTGGGGTCGCTACCCCCGAGAGTAATTCAGAGGCTAGTCCCTTTGCCGCCCCAAGGGTCTCTCCAAGCTTTAGAATGGAGCATTCAAGTCTCAGTCGTTATAGTCACGCTGAAGGCCCGAGTTAGGGGGTATGCGGCCAACCTCCTATCCTCGAAGGAAACCGCCAGGTCGACCCAGTTCCACTGCGTGCAGCGGAAAGCGGGAAGACCCGAGTGGTTCTCTACGAGGTATAAGAAGGCCTCGTCCTTCCCGTAGGCAGTCGCCACGGGGCAGCCGTCCCAGTTATGATCCATAGTATTATGACTCGAATATCTGTCCGGAGGTAAGTTATTAAGAGCGACCAAGGGGAAGAGATGTGAGCATAAACAAATTAGATGTGGAGGAAGACTTACTTGTTAGAGTTACAGGGACCTCGCGGATATAGTGTTGCCACCCGGTATTGAAATAGAATAGACAGGGTTGCTGGAGAGGAATAATATTTGAGTTGGAAGTGCTCAAGTTAGAGCTCGTCTGTTACAGCCCACATCTCTGCTTCGCTCGTTTCAAAAGACTTTTTGTGTGCGCGAAACGAAGTAGAGATGTTGTGGTTGACGTTGTGGTTGACTCTTCACGAGGAAGATGAAAGCCCGGTTCTCTCCGTATAAGCCAGCGACATGGCATTCGTCCCACGTGTAGTCCACAGTACTATAAAAATATCTGTCCGAAAGTAAGTTATTAAAAGTGACAAAAGGGAAGATGCAAGCATAAACAAATTAGAGGTGGTGGAGGAAGACTTACTTGTTAAAGTTACAGGGACCTCGCGGACATAATATTGCCACCCGATATTAAAATAGAATAGGTAGGGTTGCTGGAGAAGAATAATATTTGAGTTGGAAGTGTTCAAGTTGGAAGTGCTCAAGTTGAAAGTGCTCAAGTTGAAAGTGTTGAAGTTGAGTGTTGAAGTTGAAAGTGTTCAAGTTGAGTGTTCAAATTAAAAGTGTGGGAGTTGTGGGAATTTATCAAGTTTGTGGCTTGTTGCTAGGAAAAGCTGTGAAAAGTTTTAAGCGGTAAAGTGCAGCTTCCTAGACAACGCTGCCTAGGAACGTAATTACTGCCTAAAACTAAGTTGATGCCTTGAAAGTACTCAAGGTACCTAACGTTGATGCCTCGTACGTGAATTAACACCTGACAACTGACTTGACGCCTAGGTTGCAACAGAGTTGTTGCCCTCACTACGGTATCAGTGGCAACGACACTTACCTTGCAACCAAAGTTCCTAGAATGCACCCAGGTGCTGCCTGCTTATACGCAGCGAGTTGAATTTTCGGTTACGTTAGGGGAGAGCTCTGCTATTAGTTGTCATCGTAAGAGTCGGCGTCTACCTTAGGTACCTAGTATGTAGTCTATTGTAGTTATCTACCTACCTTAGGTACTTAAGGCATGACCAAGGCAGCAGGCACACTGAAAACTCTTCACAAGGCACCTGGCAACGACTAGATAGATACCTGAAGCTGTAAGTTTTGGCGAGAAAAGGAATTAGCGCAACCACCCATTCTGCACCGAAACATAGCCGTATCACTCTGTAATATCTTCATCAAGAATTATGATATTGATTTTTCAAGTTTTATTGTAGAGTTTTGATTACCTTTACCCTTTACTTCCTGAAAGCTTTTTCTGCAACCAACAGCTCATCGCAGCTTGTAATTTGATGATTGACCCTGAGAATCTCCTGCGCAAATATTCGTTTATGGGGGCCCCTTAGAATCAAGTGGGACCAATTCCCAACTGCATGAACTCTTCGATATTAGCTATACGAAGCAGCCTTGCATATTATGTCTTGATTTAAATTAGTTCTCCTTAATACAAGACTAGTTCACAATTTTCTCATTTATTCGTTGAGATATCGCAGAGTGACAAAGTACAAACCTCGTAGTGGTAGCCCGGATATTCCTAGACTGCCTAGGGCTTTCGGGAATTATCTACGTCTAGAGGCCGATAGAATAGTCTACAGTAGCAAAGATCAGGTAGTTACACACGGCGGGTCTTCGAGGAGACATCCGGAACTACATGGTCGTCCAGGAGATTTATTCAAGATCGCTGTCGTGTGGTGGGTGAGACTCGCACATCTACACGTCAAAGATACTTCTGGGGCACCGCTGAGAGGGAGACTAGAGAAGATACTATGTATTTAATGTATAAGGACAGGTAGGCCAAAGCTCTATAGGCCAGCAGTTCGGGATGATGCCTCGGCGGTTATTCGCGATTAGTGTTATCGAGTGTACAGATCCACGCGGCAAAGATACGATTGTCTCATGGGGACGGGGGCTGCTACTGTGCCAGTGATATACTATTATGTATGTTAACCGTAGAGTCATCTTACCTATATCTAATACCATTATCTCCAATATCTACCTAGTTACTTCAAGTGCTAATTACGCACTTTCGAATCTTCAAGCGCTCATGTTCGGGTTCGCATACGTACAAGAGTACTGCGCCACTGCGATACAGGCTTATGGGTTACATCGTACTTCTAATTGGCTCCTACCGTCGCATCGGTACCGCTCGGTCCCAAAGGCCGTTCGCCTGGAATTGCGTAGGAGCAGGCAGGCCACCGATCCCCGCATTCAGGATTTCTCGACGTAATGCGCTGAGCGGGCTTGTTGCGGGCGTAAGGTCTGGCGGAGTAAGTCGATAAAGCGAACATCTTGCCTTGCACCCTCTCCCCTAAGGATCTCTGTCAGAGTTCGAGGTCGTATTTCCCTCTGCTGGTGCAATTTCCGTAGCTCGAGTGCTTGTAATTATTCTCCGCCATGCATCCTAACAAGACGCTCATCTATAAGCTCTACACGCCGCATTCGCCGGTTCCCGGGGTGCACTTGACGGTCGAGTCACGCCCGTTCGATGAGGACGCCGCTCCGCCTCCCGGAGGTATCACGGTCCAGAACATGTATTTATCCCTCGATCCTTACATGCGGGGCCAGATGCGCCTGCCGACCGAGGGGGGCACTTATTCCGCGGCTTGGGTGGAGGGAGAACCAGCCGTACTCACCACGCTTGCTACGGTGCTAAAGTCTGACAGCCCGCGATTCAAGCCGGGTGACGTCGTGTTGGCCATGGCTGACGCGGGCGAGTTTGCCGCCGTACCGGCGGAGCTTGCCAATATAGCTCGCCCATGCCCTCCTCTCCCGTCGGGAGCGACGATATCTCATCCGGCGATGCTCGGCGCGCTCGGCGTACCGGCTTTATCGGCATATATCAGCTTTTTCGAGTTCGTGCCGGAGCCTCGGTCGGGGAAGACTCTTTGGGTCTCGGCGGCCACTGGCGGCGTAGGCCAGGTGGTGGGGCAGCTAGCCAAGATGCGCGGCATGAAAGTTATCGGCAGTACCGGAAGCTCCGAGAAGGTTGATTTTCTGGTGAACGAGCTCGGCTTCGACGCGGCGTGGAACTATAAAGAGGAGACTACCAGAGACGCGCTGACACGGTTGGCGCCGGATGGGATAGATGTCTATTACGACAACGTGGGAGGCGAGCAGCTCGAGACCGCTTTGACGGCGATGAAAGACCACGGGACCATAGGTGATAACTCCGATTATTTATGACGCGGGTTATATTTTGATGAGCTATGAATGCTGACCGCGAGTGTCTCCAGTGGCGAGCGGGATGATGTCGCAATATAACCTTCTCGACGAGGAGAGGTATGGGATCAAGACGGGGATGAACATCTTTCTCAAACGCCTCACCATTAAGGGATTCGTCTGTTCCGATCCGCAACATATTAGCAAGTATCTGGAATCTTTCACTACGGACATGATCAACTGGGTCGCCGAGGGGAAGATCAAGACTAAGGAGGCGGTTGTCGTAGGGATCGACAACGCGCCGGTCGCGTTTGTTCAGATGCTACGGGGGGATAAGTTAGGAAAGACGGTAGTCAAAGTGACCGGCGACTAGCACTTGCCATCAAGTAGATGATTGCTAAGTTTCGTACTTGGTGATGCGTATGTTGCTAAGATGGTGGCTTTCAAACTTGGAAGTAGTAATTGCATCTCTTCTGGGGGAACAGACTTGGGCGTACATTACTGTAACAAGGCGTTGGTAGACGTAGGGCTACCTCTAGAGAGCTCGTTGATACCGAGCGTGAAAGGTTTTTGCCATCAGGGCTACCTAGTTGAAGTACTGGATCATGTGTCGGTTGGATCAATTCACTACGAATAGCCACTCCTTTTCATTCTCGGCCACTGCGCGCTTGGCACCTCGACGTTGGAAGGCCTTTAGAGAAATATAGCAGGAATGCTTAGTTTGGCTAACCCAGCATCGCCTTGACAAGGCGTTGATGCTACTGACAACGCGCCACCTGACCTTAGCGACAGATGCAGCTACGCAAGTGACCAATACTTAGCAGAAGGCAAAGGGACGTCAATTCATATCCAGCTTGTGTGCAATCATGTCGATTCTATGTGCAAAAATGTACTACGATGGTTTCAGTTTCTTGCCTCCTCGTTCTCCGCATAGCGCATCGAAGAAAGCCGAAACAGGGCTGATTGCACTTAACGCGAAGGGGTGGAGATGCGCCGTCGCGCTGCTTGCATCGATTGACTAAAGAAGAACTGTGATATGGACTTTGGCCGTGTCAGTGCTGTATACGAACGGGAAATTGAATGGCGTTGATGGCGTTAGAAGAGACGCGAATCGGTAAGGTGTACATTTTAATGCCAAGTCTCGTATGTATCGCGTTCCATCGACGATACACAGAGAAATGCAGTGCGATGCGATATCAACGCACTTTGGCGAAGCCATTATATTTCCCTTGTTGGATGGGCAGCTCACACCCTTCTAAGCTTCGTGGAAACTCGTGCAGCCTCTACCGATTGATTCACTTGGCATTTCGCGACCGGGTTTCCCCAAGCTAGAGCTGCGAGTTTTGTTATTCGCTTAGCATGAGCGGTAGGTCTGATACTATGCGCGTAATTAGCATCTAACGTCGATTGTCTACTCGAATCCTTCAAAGGATAGAAAGGTGGTGATAGCGCGGACATAAGGGGAAATACTACCTATATAACAAGAGGATCAACGTGACAACGAATCGCCGACAGGTTCCCGGGTATAGCGGAACTAATATGTTAGCCCCGTAGTCGCGAGTGAATAAATTCCCACGACGCTGATAAAATAGGCATATTTTATACTTTATACGAGCCAAGATGAACGAGCGGTATGCCTATCCTCGGTCCTGTTCTCGATCAGCTACGTAACTCCTCATCGCTCTCGCCGTCAAATAAAAACCTACCTACATGGCTACTTCGGTCTCTTCGCTATCTCTCCCGTCCTCGCGCGTACTATCCTACGCCTTGACGCCGGTACCTTCTAAGCCGGAAGCGCCCGTTGTGCTGCTCTCCAATTCGTTATGTGCGCCTCTCGCCACTTGGGATAACGTGGTTCCGAAGTTCGTTTCCGAGGGCTTCGCCGTGTTGCGTTACGACCAACCCGGCCACGGAGCTTCCTCTGTTCCGACGGATCTATCCTCTACCACGTTTGAGTCCATCGCTGACGATGTCCGAGAGCTGCTAGCCAGTCTTTCGATATCGCGTGTGCACACTTGGATCGGTGTTAGCATGGGTGCCGCGACCGGTATGGTATTCGCCGCCAAGTATCCCCACATCATCGGGAAGCTGGTGGTCTGCAATACGATTTCCTGCTCTCCTATCAAAGCCGGAGGGCCCGATATATTTGAGCCGATGATCGAGGCGGCCCGAGGAACGGGAAGCATGGAAGGGACCGTCCGGAACATCCTCGAGCGCTGGTTCAACCTTGCTTGGATGAACGCTAACCCTGATGAAACTCGTCGCGTGCGGCAGATAATGCTCACGACGAGCATCGACGGCCTCGAAACGTGCTGCGCCGCTCTTCGCAGCGAGAGCTTTGATCTGCGACCGTTGGCGGAGAAGGCAGGTCAGGGTATCGGTGGGGCTCTATTTATGGTCGGCGAAAACGATCTGGACTTACCTGAGCATATGCTTCAACTTAGGGACGGCGTAGAGCGTGGGTTAAGGAGGAAGGATTCGCAAGTCTCTGTTGAGTTCGAGGTTATTAAAAATGCCGGGCATGTGTCGTACATCGACGGATATGACGAGTTTATTGCTGTCATCACTAAATTTTTACGAGAATAAACTCTTGGTATAAAAGACGAGGGCATCCTGAAATGTATGAGTCTCGTGCAATGGTGCTGTCGTGTAAAACGTTGGACAAACCGCAAAGCAGCGCGTTCCAATCCGCGAAAAGCCGAGGTATCATCACTTTAAGAAATCAAACTCTGTCTCCTAGAATTCCGATTCCAATTAAAATCGACTATGCCCTTCCATGGAATTTAGAGCAGAACTTCGGCTTTGGTGCTAGAATACCCTCCGCATATCGACAACTATGGTCAGGATGATCGCCGAAATTTATATCTTAACCACCACTTTTCACAAGGCTCACCGAGTGCGCATGTCCATAAGGGTAACATTGGAAGAGGCGTGATACACAAGATTTCACGTCATGGTACTAATATTAACTTATAAAGGCACCCTCAAGCGGACCATCTAATTCTAATGCCAATACGATCCATGTCCTAATAACAAGCCAGTAGCATATCTATCACCATAAATGCTTCTAAATTTTGCCTGATCATTTTACTGATTCAGGGATGTAGCGATTACTATGCATAGCTAGCCCCGATGCTCCGGTCCACGATGCTGTATCATGACGAAAAAATAATTGCTTCATAATTATGATATTAAATCCGACAGCTCTGCCTCCCGAGACCTCGCCCAAACGAGATCGTACCGGCGAGAGCCATTCGTCCGGTGAGCTCCAATAAACTCGATCAAGATGCCCAAGCGCCCTGGATTTATCGAAATCACTTTTTTTTTTGTAGAAAACCGTTAAGCGATGCAACCACCCGTCCCAAACGCCTGACGCTTCACTCGTAACCGAATCTATTTTTTAGCGAAGCAGCCCATTACGGTGGTCTTGCTCAAAAACCACAGGAATCCGATAAAGCGAATGATGGATAGCACGGCCGTAGCATATAAGAGGAAGCGGAAATATCCAGGAGTTCGAGTGTCGGAAGCTTTCTGTATGAACTTGTTAGCGATGAACCGATTGCCGAGAGTTGCTGCTGAGAGGTTAGGCACTTACCCCTACGCCCAAGGACTCGAACTCGTCGCTCGTAACGAGGACGATGAGCAGCAAGTTTGATAATATCCAAGTGATGACAAGACCGGTTCTGAAGGATTTATACGAGTCTTCCGTATCTTTCTTCTCCACGACCTCCTCTTCCTCGACCGGAGCGAGGGCTCTGTATACCGTCTTGGCGAACAGGCTGTCGATGTCTTCCTGTTCCCTCTCCACTTCCTCGACTATCGGGGCGTTGGTCTTCTCGTCTTTGGTTACGTGTACGGACGGCAGAGCCGCCGTCTGGTCGGATCCCTTCGTACCCCAGGAGACGTCGTGCCAGTTGTTGAAGGCGTATACCATGACGATGTTGATATAGGTAGACGCGAGGACCAGATATTGGGGGAACGAGTGGAACATGTGCCAGGGATCCAGGTAGAGGAAGGAGGCCACGTAGTTTAGGCCGTAGATGGTGATGATGGCGAGCAGGATGACGCCGGCGACGCTTTCACCGCCGAACATGCTTACGAAGAACGCCGCGGCGCTAGAGGTATCTATCTGATCGGCGATGGGGGTTTGCAGGGCGCGGTAGACGAGGTAGAAGGATAAGACGATTATATAGGCCTGTATGAGGCCGAAGACGGCGTACGAGGCGACGTAAGAGTGCCTGGAACCCTTGGGTCGATTTCCGAGGGCGAGGATAAATTGGATGAGGATAAAAACCAGATAGAGGTATCTCAGCAGCACGTTTACGATGGGGGTGGCGACGTCGCCGAACGGCCAGCCGTGGTAGTTCGACTCGGGGACGGGGGTGCCGACGAGCTCCATGATGACGATGGTCGTAAGCCAGTAGGAAGCGAGAGAGAACCAGCTGAAGAGGATCTGGGCGATGTTGTAGAGGAACTGGATATGCAGGAAGAACATCCGGATGATGCTGTGGCCTGATCTGTAAAGCCGATTGAAATGTATCAGGGAGTACAGGGTCGCCGCGAAGGAGCCGTTCAGCCAACGTCGTCGCTGACTTAGAAATTCGGCGGGACCTATTCAATTCAACGTTAGCAGCCTTATCTTTGGGAATAGTGATCCCTTAGGCTTTGCGGTAGGTAGCCGAGAGTAAGGTAAGGTTTATGCGAGATGGGAGTAAATCTTGTCGCAAGCAAGAACGGGCAGGGGGGATGCTAACCTTCGGGAACGTCGGTTTCTCCTTTAGCAGCTTTGATGTAGCTTAGATGCCACTTCTGACCTGCTTTCGCCACGAGTTCGAAGCAGAGAATTCGATCTTCGGCAAGGAACATATTCTTCTTGAAGATGTTCATGTTGTCTATGCCCTTCTTACCCAAGAGCTTCGACAGCGTGTGGTCGCCGTGGAAGTATTGCTCCAGCGGTCTTCCCATGATAGCTCGAAAGCGGTAAGCGGAAAAGGCGCCCGGTAAGACGGTGACGTAACCGAAGGAGCTCTCCAGAGGTTTATCGAGGACGTTGGAGATCTTGTATTCGAAATTTTGGATAGCTACGATCGGGTTGAGCAGCTTCTTGCCCCTCTTTCCTAACATGGCGTGGATCTCGCCGCACGCGCCGCCGAGGTCTTTGTCGTTGTAGAATCCCTCCCATAGGGCGAGGAGGGATTTGGGACTAGGCTTGGTTCCTGCGTCGATGAGGATCACGACCTCGGGATTTAGGATGCGACCGAAGGCGTTGAAGAGCCAACGGTGCGAGTTGATCTTTTTGCTGTTCTTTTGTTTCAGGCAGAACAGGAGCTGGACGGGAGGTAGATTGGTGGGATCGTTTTCCTTGGGTAGGATGAGCTGCTGGTCGGGGGTGATGGAGATTTGGCTCGTGAACTCGAATATGTGAGATACGGTTTCTTTGCCGTCGATATCCTTCTTCAGAACGCCGTCCTGGTACACTCCCATCGTTCCCAGCACGTCCAGTACGCTCTTGTCGGCTTTCTCGATACCGTCGAATATCAGACAAACTACGATCTTCTGCCAAGCCGGTCCGCTCTTCGTCCAAAAGGTCGTCTTCTTGAGCCTTACTATATCTCGGACGTTTTGCATCACGCTGTGCATCGTTCTGGCGAACAGGATCTTATCTTCGTTGTAGTAGGTGATAGCTATTACGAGCTCGGTATGTCGATTGTACATGCGCGGGCGGAGATCGTATCCGTTCATCAGGGTGAAGTCGTCCGGGTCGCACGTGGCCGCCGTGTACCTCATCGTTTTGAACTCTTCCATATCTCGATATTGGGCTTCGGTGGCGTTGCGGATGGGTGTCGGTACCGGATATTCGGTGCTCAGGACCGAACCTTGGAGACCTTGGGCGAGCTTGATCTTTCGAGTGTTGCGACGCCGGATCCCTCCTCCGCTTAGGGTCTCGACGGGAGCCTGCTGCCGCTCCGCCCATGTTTCTAGCTCGTTATAGGTGGATGGTGGTCTACCGTATGCGAATCCCTCGCCGAAGTTGTTGTGCTCGAAATCGTCGGCGCCGTGGGTTACCGTCGCCGCGGGAGGTAGGTGATATAGTCCTCGGGTAGCAGTGTCGCCGCTGTATATAGATGCGGGGGAGATGGGACGGTCGTGCCTCTCCGAGTCGTAGCCGAGGGCCTGGGGGTCGTGAAGAGAGTAGGGTCTGTCGGCGTATGATTCTTGGTCGGGGTAGTTGAGGTGATCCTTTTTACGACGCGTGTTAGAGAAGCTCTTTTCTTTATTCCTCGTTAGCGGATTGGAAGTCGAACGTACGGTTGATTCTCCTCCTGGGGGGATATCCCGCAGCTCGTACCCTCTGGAGTAGGGTTGGTGGTCTGGCGGATCCATCTTAGATTCTCATTACAAGTAGCAGCGCGTCCAAGAGTGTGAAGCGAATGGCAAATAGGCTTTTGCAAGCTAAGAAGGACTACGTAGACGAAGTTGCAAGATGCGAGCGGTGTATAAATGGAGACGTAAATGCGCCCAGATTTCTTATTGCAGATATCTACGACAAAAAGCAAGAGGAGCAGACTAAGAAACTACTTGGGGGAGCCGATCAAAGAGCGAAAGGACGAATAGTAAGTAACGAGTAGTAAAAGGAGGGAGCGTGAAAGAGACCAAATGGAAGCATGACATATGGCACCATAATCAGCATTGTTGTTTAAAGGATTCCTATGTTCTTATGTGACCGCCCCCCTCCTCTTCCCACGGTACGGGTACGTGTACGTAGTGTGTGTGTATATGCTCCATTTATGCTAGCAAATCAGGATTTTGTATAATACGTAATATGCGTTATGCGTACATGTTTGTAACTTCGGGGAAACGAGCCCCAACCAAGATTATTCTATACGAGCATTTGATGGTTGGAGGCTGAATGCCCGGGTTAAGAATTTTAAGAATTATCGGCGGCCGGACGATTGGTCGAGGGCTTTAGTGGCTGTGACTTATACGAGATCCAAAAAGCGGGACCGCTTATGCGACCGGCCGTCTTGGCACCCGAAAACCCCGAGAATCACGATCCGGATGCTAATAATAAATGCATATAGTTCCACAGCTCCCGGGAATTTGTCAACGTTGGGCGTGAGGGTTTAACCTGGGAGATCTGAGTAAAACTTTATTAGAACTACGGTTATAACCATCGTAACGGTTTTTCTCTGGAAGTGTGTTTCGATTAAACAGTGGTTACCTAGGTCACGGCTGAAATATCTCGATTCGGTAGACCACGAGAGCTTTTTCGATCGAAGGTGTTGGGGCCAAGATTGCTAGTCGACCCAGAATTTCGATGCGACGAAACAGCCCCGACAGCCTAACAACATCCCTTAACTTATAAAGGTATAGGGTACCTAATGTACCTGAGCATACCAGGGGTGGTGGGGGAGGTCCCAGCTAGGTATTACGTGTATGTAGATCACAAGCCACCGACGCTAACGTGAATTAAATACAGTCCACCATCACGCTGAGACATATCTATTCTTTTCTATTGGTTTCGGTCGGCATTTAAGAGCGAAACATTTCCCAGAGCCACATGATCAAATTTGGGAATATCTAAGTCGTTGAAGTCGTTTTGATGGCAAGAAGCATCTCGTGCCAAAAAGAAAGAAAGAAAAAAAAAAAAAAAAAAAAAAAAAAAAAAAAGACAGAGTGGGGGGGGGGGGGGGGGGGGGGGTGCTGGGGTTGAGAGTGGGAATTGTTGGGGGCGGTGGGGTTTGGAATTTTTGGGG
>MU284127.1:13676-209470 GCA_022478815.1 Daldinia bambusicola
TTTACACATCTTTACACATTCACTTGGGGTTGGTTTTCGTCGTGGTTTTCTCCCCCAAACATCATTTTTTTTTTTTTTCTAACCCTCTCAAAAAAAAAAAAAAAAAAAAAAAAAAAAAAAAAAAAAAAAAAAAAAAACGACATGACGACATGACGACATGTGAATCTATTGAAGACGATGTTTCCAATATACTATTTTGCCGGATGTTTGTTCTTAACATGCTCACAGTCCCGAGTTTGACCATATGGTAATAGCAATCAACTATGACGCACCCACAATGCGATGCGGGCAATATATCAGCTGTCACTGTTGATGAATACCTATTATGCGACCGAATCGAATGTACTTTTGTCGCGCAAAGAGTGTAAGCTTAGGCATATGAGATGCGACTGTGGATATAGCGTATTACAATATTATTTGTCACTGATATCCCAGTGTTTCAAGAGATCTTCTCACAGTGGGAGAGCCGCAATTTTTTATTTTTATTCTTTTTCTTTTTTTTAAGGGATACAAGCGCCTCGCGGGCGTTTTTATGCTATGCCAGCAGTGCTTTAATTGTAAATCAAGATTTTAAGCATCGCTATTAGGATTTTATCCTTCCTAAAACAATATCAGAGGTTGCTATCGCACCAAGTATAGCATGGATCAGTTCAATCCGAAAATAAATTTGAAATACTAGAGGATCCGTAGGTATTTTGCACAACATTTTCAGGAACGGGCGTAACGGGTTTACGGATATTCCCAGCTTAGCCCAGCAAGTTAAAAACTCTTCTCCACTTCCCCAAGCCATATTCCGACAAATACGGTTGAGCATAGCGACAACTCGGAAAATGCCTTAAAAGTGCAATACACATACCCCTCGGCTAATAAACGAGGAAAATATATATTCATAATATGTTATTCAAAAAAAAGGCTTCCCTTTTTTTAGCCTCTAAAATGCATGTTTTTTTATTGGTTAAATTATATAGCTAAATTTAAGTAAACCATGTATAAATAAAAAAGAGCTATATAGTATTAACTTACTGTAATAGCTAATTGCCCTGTAATTACAGTGTTAAACAGCTTAAATCCCCTATAATTATAGTGCTAAATCGCCTAAAATCTAGCGTACGAGCTACTACCCGCCCTTATACTTAGTGTCAAGCTAGTACAGTGCTAATTACCAGGCCATAAAGCTAAAAAGCTTGGCATATGCAGCTAAAATAAGCGAATGTTTCTCCACTTAGTACGCTTCGTTTAACGTATAATATATGGGTTTACGCGCAAATATGCATTTAAACGCTGTAATTTACCCCTGTAATATAAATACACTCCACCATTTTATGGGGTAAACCTATTAATTTTACGTCATTTTCCGAGTTGTCGCTATGCTCAACCGTAGACAAAGGGCGGAACGATGTTAGAACCCCCACATTGCTTGCGCGGACTATTCGTATTTCGATGGCTATGTGTAATGCTGTATGTATAATGCTACTACTATGTACGTGCAGCACTGCTAAAGACGTAAGGAGGTCCACTCAGCTACTTAAGGAGAAAAGATGCACGACAGATATTGAAACCCCCTTTTCAATTGTCTCAAATCAATTTGGCAAGATTTGATCTATCGCCCGAATATCGACTTTGTTTTTCGGAACTTCAAACAGCTAATCTTATGAGCTACTCGAGATGAAGCACCAACCATTCTTTGCCTTTACTGAAGTGGCGTAAACGGTGTATAGGGCTCTCTAAGCTCTTAACGTGGTGCCGTCGTGATCGATATTGGATGGGTAAACAATATAATGAGTATGGCTAGGTGATCTCGGGATTGCGCACATGTTAAAATGTCAAAAACTCATCATAGGTATCGACGCGACAGCGCGATCGGCATTGGAGAATTAGGGGGCGGCGCGTGGGAATTCGCAAATGCGTCGGACGAATAATCCGTACGTGGTATGTAACGGGATATCGGTCACCTAACCTTCTGCGCCACTTCGAGGCCCATTATAATAGGGCTGTGTTTAATTCGTACTATGTAATTCTTTGACCTAGCTGCTTAGGGAACTCTGGTGTTATTTACTTCTACCAACACTTATCGCTTGCGCCATCTCGGCGCGTAGTCTAGACCTTTGCTTGGCGACCAACTCAGCCTACGACTAAAACTCTAATAGGAGACTTTCCGTCGTAGAAAGTCTACAATATCTCGTTAAGATGGCTCTGGGTTGATGTTGAAGATTAGATGGGGCTGACGTGGTCCGCAAGGTATATTAAGACGCGTTCGCCGATCGTAATGCGAGCCCCAACATGAGCCTCGGGAGTGATTCCTCAGGAACGATTCCCGGGAAGACATGTCAGCTCAGCTTAGGGAATTTGATCGTCGAGGTGACGTCAGACTTCGAGTCGGACAAAATCGCGATTCGGTAGCCGTTATCTTCACCGTATGTTCTAGGTCTCTTGCGCGCGTGTCGCCTGTCTTTGACCGTATGTTGTACGGAGGTTTCGCAGAAGGGCGGTCCAATCATGGCAAAGATGGAGACGGTTGGGTCGTCAACCTTCCCGAAGATAGTCCTGCCGCGATGGCGGTGCTGCTTTCCATCGTGCACGGGCGGTTTGAACAGGTGCCCAAAGCGCTGTCTGTCGACGAGCTGTACGACTTAACTGTGTTGACGAATTTTTACGATGCCACGAGTTGTCTAGGCCCCTGGTCGGATAAGTGGAAAGCGGTGGTAGAGAAGCTGGAGAGAGAATCTAACGAGCTAATGCCTAAGCTCTTATGGATATCATGGGAGTTGGGATGGAAGGATACCTTTACGGTTCTGTCTAGGAGGATGGTGCTAGAGTCTGGAGCGGAGATACTTTCTATCGGGGCGGATGAAGTTCAATTTCCACCCGATATCAGTGGTGAGAAGTATTGTCCCGAGAAAATATATATATATATATATATATATCCTGACGATGGGCTGATGGACTGACGATGGTTCCCTTAGAACGAATTTCGGCGATTCGTACCCAGACTCTTCGGGCCCTACTGGGTATATTCGGTGAGATGATCGAGAGCCTTGCGGTGGTCGATGAGAAGCCGAGATGGTGTCGCCATGCCGTTTGGATGGGCCATCACAGATGCGAGTCGATGATTCTCGGTTCCATAACATTCTGCTTGATAAGGGCGGGTCTTTGGCCGCTCCCTGACGCGGATGAGGTGGAGGAGAGCGTGATGGCTATCTACTCCAAGATGACAAGCATCATCATACACGATATTGGCGCGGTCGATAATTCCCGAGTTGACCATAGCGACTGCAATCCAGGGCCGTTCCTACTCGACCGGGTCCAGACGATGATGGGAGAGATACCAAATCCTGTAACGGCGCTCCATTCGGAATATATGGACGAGCAGATGCGAAAGCTGAATTGACCATTTATCGATAGTGTACTAATACCAAGTCAGTTATCGCCATCCTTATCAAAAGCGGAAGTGAGGGTATAAACTACGTGATGCGTTATATGGATCGGGAGCTCTATCTTTATCTGGACGTATATCTAGCACATGTGAACGTCGGAGTTTTTAGCTTACTAGGACCGGTCTGGAAGCCATTTCCAGTACGGTTGCGTGCAATTATTGCCGTCGTCTACGAACTAATCGACTTTAAAGTCATCAGCTTAGGTTACTACAGTATTGGGCACGTTTTTGGAGGGAGTTGGAGTAAAACTTAGCGAGGTTTCAAACTCGTATGTAAGTAAGATCATTCGTCGAATTTATCTACCTAAGTTCGGAAGAGTCGATTCGAAATCGAAGTCGGTCTGTCGAACGTCCTACTTAAAAGCCACATGAATAAGGCTAGTTAACTAGTTGGTACCTGGGGTACGAGAAGCTATCGATACATGCAGAGATATAGAAAGGTTGGCTTCGTGGCAGCTCCGTGGCAGCTCCGTATCAGGATTGTACGTCGAAATTTTCGTCGTTCGTATGCATAGGCCGAACGAGCGCGATTGGTCTTCGCATACTCTCCCGGGGAGGATCGATTCTGGTCGTCATCGAGACAGATGTGCCGAGATTGCTAATCCCTAATCCTGATGCCTTTCGTGAACGCCTTCGTCATCTAGGATCAGCTTGTTATTGAACTCCTTGCAAATCTCCTGGTGGAACGAGCTAGGTCCGTCGTAGGTCATCATGCGACGCAGATGGTCCAGAGCAGAGACGCCTTCGTTATTCCTCTTGCTCGGGTCGGCACCGGTATAGAGTATGAGGACGGCGCATTTGGCTGCATTGTTAGCAAATATCTTTACCGGGCACTGCGGATCCATGAGCGGGCCGATGTCGTCGATGGTCTTGCAGAATATGCTCAGGAAAGAATTTCCCTCCTCGTCGCAGGTGGAGGGGTGGATCTCGCGGAGTAATAGCGCCATCACTTTCGGTTCGTTTCTCCGGCATGCAGCTTGGATGTAACGAATCCGCGGCACCTCCGGAGTTTGGGGCCAAAACTTGCGTGCAAACGCCGAAGCCTCAAACGGATTTACAATCAAGGCTTCAAGGTAGGCGATATGGGAATTCTCAATCGCCCATTCTAGCGGCGTTTTTCCCCAGAAAGCAGAGTTTTTAGGTGACTTCGAGCAGTTGTGAGGGCCGAGGCACATGTGCGGATCCGCTCCATTGGTGACTAGAACAACGATGGCGATTTGGCGGGTTCGCGCTATAGCTAGGTGCAAAGGTGTCACTCCTGCAACCGGCAATACGACGTTCGGGTCTGTCTTTCGCAGTACCGAGCACAAAATCCTACCGTACTGACCGTTGCTTGTGCTCGTGCCTACGGCAGCTTCTAGGTAGGCCGTACGTTGCTCTTGGGTCGGTTGGTATTTGGCATGGGTGCAAATCTTTTCGACGATGGCATCGAGGCCTCTCGTTATAGCAAAAGCCAAGGCGCCGGGCTGCTGGCCTCCGGGGTAGGTATGAACATCGGCGCCGTAATCTAACAGGAGGCTAAACGCAAGGAAGTTTCCTCTCTCGATAGCCTTTTGAAGAGGAAAGTCGGGGCCTGAAGGTTTGTTGGGATCGGCTCCTTTTTGCAAGAGCAGCTTTACAACGCTAGAATTTCCAGCCTTGCAAGCCTCTACCATGATTAACTCGCTGTTGGGTGGCATCTGGACTTCGATGAAAAGCTTGGCCCATACCGAATATCCCTGTCGGACACAATGCAAGATTCGCTGTGGATCCCTCAAGGGGCCGTATGCTTGCGGAAACTTGGCGAGACATTCGAAAGTGACCTTAGCGTCGAGGGGCATTACGAGGTCGATTATCGAGTTGATCTCTTCCGAGGTGAGCTCTCTGATGCCTTTTCGCATAAGCAAATTGAACTTCTCGGAGGAGCCTCTGCGCAGTGAGCGCTCAATAAGTTTGAAGCTATCCTCGTTATCGAGTGCGCCGAGTTCCGCGCGGTCGATAAGCAGCTCTACTATCTCTGTTCCCAAAGGACAAGATAGCGCATACAGCAGAGCCTGATAGATATCGTCATAACGTTGCGGATCGTGGGCGAGTAGTGTCTTTACAATACGCAATTTCTCCCCGTCGAAGTTTGGATCATGCTCAGAGCAAACTGTCATCAGAGCAGTGTTGCCAAGGATATCCTTAGCGTCGATGTTGGCACCGGCGTCGAGCAAGATCTTGACGATCTTGTCGAAGTTTCGCTTGCAAGCAGCTATGAGAGGTGTCGTATCTCTGTGGGATACAGCAGTGGTGGCGGGCGTTATTTGGCCGCGGATTTCTAAATCAGCACCTGCTTTGATAAGTGCTCCAACGACGTGGATCCTGAATTGCTCCTGGAAAGACTCCCTCTTGAAAGATTCCCCCTTGACAGGCATCTTCTCGCAGCATGCGAAGAGCATAGCTGAAATAGGATCGACGGCATCGGGACCTTCTGAGAAAGACTTGGTCAAGTCTATGCCCGAGTTGAGGAATCGGAGAGCCTCGTAAAATCGGCAGGAATTGCATGCGTGTTGGATGAGGCTGGTAGATCCCAGAGGAACGTTGACCGAAGCTCCGGCATACATCAGGAGCTCGATGGTATCCCAGCGGTTGGCATGGTAGGCGTAACTCATAGGTGTATAACCCAGATGGTCTTGGACGTCGAGGTCCGTCTGATAGCCTTGGTTGATTAGGAATCGGACTATGGAAACGTCGTTCAGCTGGCAAGCGGTATGGAGAGCAGTGAGGCAGCTACGGCCGTCCTCGAGAAGTTTAGGCGAGACATGAATCGAGGCTCCGCGAGACAGTAAAAGTCTTACTGTGGATTCGTGTCCATGGCAGATTGCCGTGTGAAGAGGCGTCAAAAGAGGCCAGGCGTCGTTGTTTCCGCTGGGGAGTTGTTGCTGTTCGGTGGGAGATTGTTGTTGCCCGGTTGGGATGGCGCATTTGCAATATCCGCGAGAAAGGGCGTCTATCTCCGCTCCATGTTTAAGCAAGAGCTGGACCATGTCGTCTCTACCCATGCCTGCAGCCATGTGAAGAAGAGTCCAGTGGAATTTGGCAGCAGGAATAACAGGTTCATCATGCAGCACGAGGTTATCCTGCTGGTCATGATGTGAATGTCCGCCGTGGGCCAGACGTGAAGGAAGACCAAACAAGTGCATCGGGGGGTTGGTATGCTTCGATACCATGACGAGGTTAGGATCTATACCAGCATCGAGTAAGCGTCCCACGGCGCCGAGGTTTCCCGAATAGAGAATGGAAGTCAGGAGAGCGGCGTTGTCTTTATGCCGGACGTAGAGAGTGTTTGTGAGTTTGTCGTGGAGTTGGTGACAGGTCCGAGAGAGAGACGATAGGCTTCCATCGTCGAGATATCCTGCCGTACATAGGACGAGCTCGAGAGGGGTGTCACCGAGAGATAGCATCTTGGGCAACGGTGTTGTCGATGAATCTCTGGGAAGGGTGTCTTGGAGATGATATTTAGACGATGTTTGGTTTTGAATCTGTGTAGGAACACAGAAGGATCGTTGAATTGGTTGCGAGAGAGAGGGTCGCCAACAAATAAATTAAATTAAATAAAGGTTGTTGCAAGGTTTCGTTGACTGGCAACACGTACCTACCTTGTATACCTTAGGTACCTAACCTAACCTAAGGTATACGTGCAGGTTCGTTGAAGGTTGCTAGGCAGGCGTAACGTCATTAGCAGCCCTACGACTTTCAGCTACTGCAGGAACGAAAGAAATGCATAAGGTTTTAAAGTAAGGCAAAGCTAAAGCTACCTTAGGTACTGTATCTACCTGAAACGTATTATAGCGTTAAGAGGTTGCTTACCTAAGGTACAATATTAGAGTACCGTATTAATTTCCGCTGGTAATAGTTAACGGTTTAATAATTATAAACTGTTTTTTTATAGTTACTTTATATAAATATTTAAAATAATAAATGTTAATAAATATTAATATTAAATATATTTTTAATAATAAATTGGATTTAAACGTTTAAAAGGGGTTAAAACATTTATATATATTAATTCTTAAAATATTTTAAATGTTTCAAATGTTTTAAATGCTTAAAAACTTTTCGAACGTTTAGGCGTTTATTACCTCTTTCTTGTTATTCCCGTTATTCCCATTATTCCCGTTATTCCCGTTATCCCTATTATTTTTATAGAAAGGCCTGGCAAAAAAGGCCTAATAAAAAGCTAATTAAGCCTTTAAAATTGTCTATATAAAGGCCTTTCTCCCCCTCAACTCCTCTTCCTCTTCCTCTTCTTCTTCTTTCTAAGTCTTTAACTAGCTTCTTAACCAGCCAGCTAGTCAGCCAGCCAGCCAGCTAAACCAAGAGCCAGGACCCAAGAGCCAGGACCTAAGAATCATCGTAACCTTATAACCTCGTAGCCTCGTAACCAAATAGAACCATAATCTTGTAATCCTATTATTTTTAACTGCGTTTATACGCTCGTCTATACGCTCGTCTATACGCTCGTTTATAAGCTCATTTATAAGCTCGTTTATACGTATACGTACTTCAAATCCCTTCCTACCTTCCCATTAACTCCTATAATTTCCCGTAAACGTTTAAAGTTAATTTAAACGATTAAAAATTTAAATAATTTATTAAATTTAATAATTTAAAAAATTTAAACGCTCTAATTACTTTTAAACGTCTTAAATACTTTTAAATATTTACCAAAATTATTCAATATTTAAAAATTTAAATTTTTATTAATAAAAAAAAATTTAAACGGTGTAAAAACGGTAAATTAACAGTTAACTAAATCCAGCAGAACTTAGTACAGTACCTAACTTCTAACGCCTTTCTACTTGATTCAGTTACTGTGCGCAAAGTGGTCACGGTGCGCATAGTGCATTTAACTTGCAGTGTGACCCGGATACGAGACTAAAATACATAGGTACCTCAGCGTAAGTAGTAAATGCAGCTGTTTGTGTATCTTTGACTGCGATTGGTGTTGTTAGGTGACTGACACGTGCAACTCTCTGGTCTTAGGCAACCTCAGCCTCATCGATATAGATACATCAACGTGACTCATGGAATGAACACATAGAATTAACTCATAGAATTAACTACATACATTACTAAACTCCTAGTGCTTAACGGCTCAAGGTGCCTAACGAGAAATCGAGCATTGGTCCATTTTCTAGCCGTACTTGAACAACTAGAGTTGGTTCAGACACCTCCATGTGATATACCAGGGCCATTCTGAGAGCATTCATGGATACAAGGCCCATAAGCATGGCAGATACTGAAAATCTAGATCTCAGTAGAAATTGTAAGAAAATTTGAGTACTCTGAGGTGCACAAGTCCCTAGCAACCTCACCTCGACTTACTAACATACACCCTATCTTTATGCTCGTACTCTATCATTCAAAGCCATCAAGGTCTTTCGTTCACCTCAAAAACATGCTTTGCGGGTATCTACCATTCCTCAACTCTAGACTCCAAGTACAGTTGCATGTAGATAACACCAAAATGCCAAATGCCTAGGTACCTAATCAAAGAGTGGCTAGGCTCCCGTTTGCCTTCTTTTCAGATTCTATTATAGTGGAGACCCCTGTGGGCTACCGTCGTATATATAGCAGCTAGATGAGAAATCTCTTCTCACTTTCCTCCTTCTCTCTTCGTGCAACAACAATATGATCTATTGAACCCTTACAGTCCACTTACATTGAAAGCTGATCTATCAGATATAACGCGTGCCCAACATTGATGTCAGGTACTCAACAAAGGTGCATCTAACCTAACCTAACCGCCTTGCTCTCGCCTCTAATGCATTCACTCCTTACATGTGTGCCTTAGTAGAATCGAGCTGCTTTAGGTACCTAACTGCGGGTACTTTCTTGAAGCTCGCATCCTTAAACCTCAGCCTTGAGGCTTCCCCTCTTTTGCGTTCTCCCTCGCCTCTAATTCTACACGGGCGCCGATGAGCAAACACACCAACATGGCTGCGGACCTTGCGCGAGACATCTCTCAGAAGACCTCCGGGTTGGTCCAGTCCAGAAACCATCGAGATTTGCTTAACATTGTCGACTCTCTCAGATCCCACGGTGTCAGCCACTACGTAGATTTACCTCAGATCATCGTTTGCGGCAGTCAGTCGTCAGGAAAAAGCTCCACGCTCGAGTCGCTTTCCGGAATCGCTTTCCCGACTGCGGAAGGCCTCTGCACCCGCTTCGCTACCGAGCTGGTTCTCCGCCGCGGCGATAAGCCCGAGATCAAGGTGCACATCCAGCCTAGCACTAGCCGAGACAAGAAGGAGAGGGCACGCTTGCTGTCGTTTACTGGGAAGACCAAGGACCAGCATGACTTCCCGAAGATTATCGAGGCGGCAAAGGAGGCGATGGGCCTGTCGGGAGAAGGGTCCAAGATCTTCAGTACGGACATCCTGCGGATAGAGAGCACGTCGCCTTCCGCGCCCAACTTGACCCTGGTTGACTTACCGGGCTTGTTCGGTGCGTCTGACAAGAATCAATCAGACGACGACGCTGCCTTGGTACAGGAACTCGTCGTATCGTATATGCGGCAGCGCCGTAGCATCATCTTAGCCGTTGTTGCGGCAGACAACCCCTTTGCTAACCAACCGGTGACCAAATTTGCTCGGGAGATCGACCCGTCTGGTTTGAGAACGCTAGGTCTCATCACGAAGCCTGACAAGATCGACAGTGACTCGGAGAGCGAGCGATACTACGTAGAGCTGGCCCAGAACCAGAACGTGAAGCTGCATCTCGGATGGCACGTCCTACGCAACAGGAGCCACGTCACCGCCAACGATACCATCGAGGAGAGAGACAAGAGGGAGTCGGAGTTCTTTGCAAGCTCCGTCTGGAACGCGCTCGACCCGGCAAATCTCGGCGTGGAGTCTCTGAGGTCTCGATTGCGAAACATCCTGTGGAAACAGATCCAAACTGGACTTCCGGGCGTCAAGACCGAGGTGCAAACGGGAATCAAGGACTGCAGGAACAAGCTAGCGCTGCTCGGAAAGGCCCGTAGCACCATGAGAGAGAAGCATAGCTACCTGCAGCGCATTAGCAGCCTCTTATCCAAGTTGGTCCAGGCGGCCATCGATGGGGTATATGCCGACCAGTTTTTCGAGTCTTTCCCCGGCCAGCAGGATGCTTTCGAGAGACGTCTACGAGCTCATGTGCAGAAGATTCTTAGCGACTACGCTGAGAAGATGCGTGTTGATGGACACGCTTTAGAGATCGTCGAAGATGGCCTAGAGCCGACAAGAGCATCTTCGAGAAGATATATGGAGAGAACGGACTACCTAGATCTCGTTGAAGAGCTTATGGTAGAATGTCGAGGTCGTGAGCTTCCGGGAACGTTCAACCCCCTCGTCGTCGGAGATTTATTTAGCAGGCAGTGCAAGCCTTGGGAGCTGATCACTCAGAATCTTGTCGAGCAGATCCACGAGGCGGCTGCTAGCACGTTCAACAGGATCACCACGGAGATCTGCGATAACAACACCAAGACGCGCCTCATGACGCATCATATCCAGCCGGCGTTGCACCGTCTTCGTGGTGATCTCAAGGATAAGATTGACGAGCTGCTGGGACCTCATCTGTCGATCCATCCCATCACTTACAATGACTACCTAACCGAAACAGTACAAGCCATTCAGACTGAGCGCCATAACAGGAAATTTGATACCTTGTCGAAAGAAGCCTGTGGATATACGACTAAGACCGCGCCGGCCCAAGCCACCGTCGCGGATTTGCATAAGCTACTCGCTTCTCTGCAAGCGGGAACGCGGCCCAATGTCGAGGAATACTCGGCCTCTCTCGCAGCCGATGTTGCTGCGGCATATTACCAGGTATGCCGTATATTATTTGACGCCTTATTGACGTTTTCGATCTTGATGCTGATAATCCGTAGGTTGCGTTGAAGAAATTCATCGACGATGTTAGCGTCAATGCAATTGAGACCTGCTTGATTCAATGCTTGCCAGGAGTGTAAGTACATGGCCAGAAAATCTCATCTCGTTAACAGCGACGTATTTGCTAACTATCATACTTTAGGTTCTCACCGGACATTGTGTGGGATCTCATGGACGATGATGTCGAGAAGCTGGGATCTGAGGATGATGCAACTATCAAGGAACGCGCCGAGCTTGGGAAGAAGTTGGAAATCCTGGAGACTGGTCTGAAGGACTTGGACGCGTTCACCGCGCGATCCAATATACACGCAGTAGCATGAGACGAGAACAGTCGTAGGGTTAAGGGGATCTGGCCGGTAAAGATGTGATAGATGGTAGACCTTGGTGTTTAGCTTGCCCGTAGCCTATTGAGCTGCTGAGAGGTGGTTAACGCCTTTTCATACCTTATGCATTACCTCATGGCCGAAAAGTCGAGACTGTCAACTTCCAATGCTTTAGATGAAAATGAGCACATGCCATTCCCGCTGCTTGTCGCAATCCCAGCTTCCTAGGTATGAGATCAAGTCCTTCAACCTCTAGGTTTCGATAGTATATGACTACCTAGGGATATGTGCTATTCTACTACGCACTATAGCTAGGTGCGAATATGGACAGAGGCTTCGGCACGCTCGACTCGTGTTCTAATGAACGTAGAATTTGTCAACTACCACTTAACGAATAGCCAGACCATAAACGCCTCTACTACTAAGGTAGATGTATTTTGAAAATTTTAGAATTCCTTTTTTTTTTTTTTTTTTTTTAAATGCTGGTGTGTGTCTGCTATTTACCTTCGTCGTCCGCAGAAAACATCGGACATAACCAATTATACGTACCTGTCTTGTCGATTTGCCGATATACAGGCTGGTCTCTGGTCCTCCCTTGCAGCTGTCAGCGGTATGCGAGACATGGGCATTCTATGCATTCGAAAAGCGTGGCAAAACATGGATAGAGCGTATATTCCTTGCATGGACACCTCTACTATGTTGTACCGGGCCAACGTACTTCGTAGTAGCTTCGTAGCCGCTGCCTCGGAGCTGTCGACCTTACGGAGACGTTCGCGTCGAGCTACGATGGAGACTAGACCTCTAGTTCGAGCTGTCTTAGTGGAACAACCGAATGCCCGGGTCTGCCATGTACACCTTACATAGTATAATTGCCCGAGGAGAATGGGTCCGAGTTCTAATTGACCATCCTTCCCCGCAAGTTATAATGTTTTGCTTTCACTTTCGATCCTATTGGGACTGACGGATGCTCGATCCGGTCGCGCCATATCTGTCATACTAGCGATGGCTTGCTCTACGTGCTAGGGGGGCCAATCGAGTTGTCATACGATTCTGGAAGCTTGAGGTCGACTGGTAGTTGGAGCCCGTCGGACTTGAGTCTTTCGGCATACGAGGCATTCTAATATCCGCGAGCACCTTAGCTACATGTGATGATACCCATAAATGGCAACTTGAAATTTCGTACATGTTGTAAAGGATTCACTTCTGAACCGCGCCCTGCTATGCAAACAACTCACCAATGACGCTGCCGAATATCTTTCCGTTGATGAGTTGCCGTTACCGAAGTCTTTTCATTAAGCGAGAATGAGGCGCAGGGGAATTTGTTGATTGGACGATCAAAATGGCGCCATAACAATTGCGTCCATGGCGCGGGTAAAAGAAAAAAATGTGTTTGTGCGTAAAGAGGGAACAGACATTAGGGAATACGTACCTCGTACGGGATATGAAGCGGGACTCTATTTTTTTTTTCTTTTTTTTCTCTTTTCATTTTACAGGGAGTTGTTTGAGTTGAAGATTAACAACGGCAATTGACGATCATAAATACCCAGATATAATTACGTGTACCTAGTAGGATTTATAGGTGATATTTAATAGGTAGCTTTTTAACGACAAGCTCAACTTTTATGTTACGGTAGGGTTACATCTCTGCATGTCATCTCGTCCCTTTACTGCAATACTACTACCCAAATTTGAGCTGAGTTAGGTATGAGAGAAGCGCTATTGGAATAATATCTTGGACTCGTACTCTTATATGATTATACGGGACCGTGATTCCAGTTCTAGCTCGGACCGGGAAATGGAGAGGGAGGTGTTACTTTTGAACAATTGACTGCAAGTCAAACATGTGAAAGTACGGTACCAAATCTACCTAAGGTGCATACCTAAATCTAATATCCGTCTGGTAGAAGATTACGATCCTATTACTACCTATTGCTAGGTAGGATAGGTCAGCTTCGACAGGTGAGGCATATTTCTCGTTTCATCTCGTCAAAATACTACCTATGTTACCTTGAAGATTCCCAAACGCGGGCAGAGAGAAGATTTGCTTGGCTACACCCCTAACGGAGTTATCAACCTTGCTCGTAGGCCGTAGCTTGTAGCGTAGGTACCCAAGCAGCCAAGTATGTACTTATGGGTAAGTGCGCGGCGGGAAACAAATCAGAAGATTAACACAGCTAAGTTGGGGTCCCTTGATAATATTTACATGGCTGGCCCCTGACATCCCTGGCCTTCCCCGTCCCCAGTTCGGCGGTTCCTGCTGATCCTGATGAATCCCTGATGGATCCCTGATGGAGCCCGACGAGCTGCTCCACTGCTTGATCGATCTCCTGAGGATAGGAAAGTTTAAACACTGTGATATAGGTAGGCTTTCCGTTCTAAGCAATTCAACCTTGGACATACCATAGTACATAGTATTTCCCCCGGGGAGTTTACCGCGTTGTTCATCATTTAGGAGGTAGCCGTAGCCGTGAACCATCGTACGAGGGTTTGCCAGCCGGGAACCATCTCTACCGAAGCCGTTGATGAAACAGAAAAGCAAAAGCAAAAGACCGGGCCGCTTTCACAGTCCTTCGTTCTAGATCCCCTGATCCCTTACTATGTAGCTGCGGCTTCTGCTTATTACCTATCCGAGCTATCGATCTGTATAGTATACTATACCTACATACTATGTAGGTATGTACGTCTTATCACCTACCGTAGTAATGGAAAGTAAAAGTAGGTACCTATCATATCAAGTATCTTGTTGAGCCCACTGATGATTGCGCATACAACCACCTGCATACATGCGCTTAGATGCGATGTACATGCGTATATGTCCCTGGGTAGCAATGCATTATGCATGAACCCAAGGTTAGTATGCTTGTTCTGCTTTTGCTTGTGTCGAATTTCTTTAACGCATCTCCCTAGCTTTAAGTCCAGCGTGATTACTATAGTATGTATGTGATTTAAAAGCAAACGATTGTCAACAGGTAAGTATCAACAGCGTAGCAGTCTTGCTCATCTTATTCTGTTATTCAGGTAGACTCCCCCCTGAATTTTTTTTTTTTTTTTCTTATAATTTCTCTAATACTTTATTTTATTTTATTCAATTTTTTTTTTCTCCGTCTCTACATGGTGTCTTCATTCTTATTTTCTTTCTCCCCCACAACTATCGTTTTTCTCCACTCCGTTTGGCTGGAAGCTGTCCGATTGCCCTGTCAAGATAAGGTACCATCAGAAACTACAAGGAACGTAGGAACATATGAGGATTAGTGACTTTAAGTAGGTCTTTTAGCTGTCTTGGCTTGGTAGACCTGCCCGAAATCGAACAACGGGGCTCCCCTCCCCCTTTATAATACATGTATCTTACTTAGCCTTAACGAGCTTAGGTACCTTGTAACGCTTGAGCTTACCTACATGTAGGTACTTACCCAGGCTAGGAAACACTAACACAGCACGAGCATTAGTTGTATTGCGCATACCTGATAGTTTAGATAGGTTAGGTACCTAGGTAGGCTAAGTAGGCAATTGGGTTTGTACCTTTAGCTCTCTCAGTTAGGTACGGTACGGGTACCTACCCCTCCCTGTCTCTCCCAGTTCTCTCTCCCCGTTCGTGCTGCTGATCCGGTCGATCTGATTGCTTAATCTGGTTGACCTGCCCGACTGCACTTATATCAAAACTTTGCTAACTAGCCAACCACGTCCCTCCAATCTAAAGAAACCTAATAAGACAGGAAAAAAAAATTAAATAAGAAAAATTGAAGATCTGACAAGACTAAAAAGAAGGTGTCTATCACGCGTGGAGAGAAGAAGAAAAATACTAGGACCAAAGACGACGAGTGGAGGAAAAACGCAGCAGAGACAAGATAACTAAAAAAGCAAATTGGGCATACATACATATTCGTAACGTGTACGCATACATACGTTTATACGTTTAGGGTATACGTTAGACGTTAGACGTTAGACGTTAAGACGTTATTCGCTATTCTTTATTCGTTATTCGTTATTCGCTATTCGCTATTCGCTATTCGTTATCTGTTAACCGACGCTGTTAAAAGCCAATATGGGTCTCTTCTCGAGAAAGCCTAAGGCGCCCAAGACAGTCAATGCTTCCGCTTCGAACGGGGCAAACGATACGGCCAGCTTGAACTCGGAAAACTCCAATATCAAAGGTTCGTCCGCCAGCAACTCTCGAGTACAGTCGCAGTCCTACAGCAATCATCGCGCATCAGCCGGTAGCGTACCTCCCACTCCAATGACCCCGATGACGCCCATGACGCCGCATCCGATGCCTAGAATTAATCTACCGAAGCCTCCCGACCCGGTCCTCGATGCCGCCGGCTACCTGAGAAGTTTGGGTTCTGTTCGTGAGCGGTCCAAGATTGTAACCGATAAAGCTCTACGGAACGAGCTTAATCATTTCGATGTCGATATGGCCAAGTTTCCCGACGTCGCTACGTTCGTATGCGGCATCATCAAGGTAAAAAATATCTTACGCTTACTTTTGCTGAATCGTGTTCAAATTCTACACATTTTTAATGTGGCAAATATGCTGACATGAACAATAAAAAAAATCAGCGAGATTACGACGCCCCGTTTTCGTCAATCCCACCCCACGGTCGATACCAGCACTTCTGCGCCGGCGGACGGGATCGCATCGCTAACCTACTTGCGACTTTCCCCGAGGATGTCGATAGTACCGAAAAGTGTCGCCGTCTGATCGACTTGTTCCTCGTCAGCGTGCTGCTTGATGCCGGAGCTGGAACGGAGTGGAGCTTTAAGAGCGCCGAGAATGGTCGCATCTATAGGAGATCTGAGGGTCTAGCGATTGCGAGCTTAGAAATGTTCAAGACTGTACGTATGCGCTCGTGGGTGATGAGTCTTTAGTAGTGGCTGCTGCGTGGCTGCTGACTGACTGCTGGCTGTTGACTGCTGGCTGTTGACTGCCGGGTGCTGACTTGGAGGGGAATTTTGCTGACATCGTATATCTCGAATAGGGATTATTCTCTGGGAATCCGAGCAACAAGTTCCAAGTGGATAAGGAAGGGCTTAAAAACTTAACCGTCGAGCAATTGGCTAAGGGTATGCAATCGCACCCAGGTAACACGATTGCCGGTTTAGAAGGCAGAGCGCAGCTCTTGATAAGACTCGGTAATGCGTTATCCGAAAAGACGGATTTCTTCGGCGTCGATGGAAGGCCAGGTAACATGGTTGGTACGTGATGAGTCCCGCATCCTACCTAGATTTATTGTATGTGACTGACCAGTGATGGATATGCAGACTACCTCCTGGCGCACCCGACAACGCAGGCTTCTTCATCTCCCATCGTGGTCCTGCCAGTACTTTGGAATGTGTTAATGTCCGGACTCGCTCCTATCTGGCCACCTTCCCGGACGGCTATCGATGGCGTCTCTCTTGGTGACGCATGGCCGTGCTCCTCTATGCCGCAGCACACGCCACCACCTAGCTCTCCGGGTTTCTCGCCGTTCCCCAATTCCCAATCGGGCTCCGGCACCGCACCCTGGGAATCTATTCTACCTTTCCACAAGCTGACGCAGTGGCTCACGTACTCGTTGATGCAACCCATGCAAAACCTGCTTAGGATCCAATTCGCCGGAACTGAACTCCTAACGGGACTTCCCGAGTACAGAAACGGAGGCCTGTTCATCGACCTCGGCGTGTTGACGCTCAAGCATGACGATCTCGAGCGCGGTCTGCAGAACTACAACGATTACTGCCAACGGACGGGAACAAAGGGTGTCGAGGTAGCACCCATGTTCGAACCGAGCGACGACGTGATCGTGGAGTGGCGAGGCGTTACGGTGGGCTTCCTCGACATCCTTTTGGTTGAGGTTAACAAGGCTCTGAAGAAAGAGCTTAATGGTGGCGAGCTAACGCTAGCACAGCTGCTCGAGGCGGGAAGCTGGAAGGTAAGCAACGGTTAACTTGTAGTATTGTAGTATGGTTGAACTGTCGAACGAGAGAGCTAATTATGACATTCATAGGGCGGTCGCGAAATCGCAGAGGTCAGCCGACCAAACACCAAAGAACCGCCAATTCTGATCGATTCTGATGGAACTGTATTTTAACCTGAGACTTTTTGATCTCGTGTCTCGTTTACTCTTCTGTTATTCGTTTCGATCCCCTTGCGTTAAGGTTCATCACGATACAAAGCGAAATCCGCTAGTTTTTTGGTAGATTGAGGATCCAATACCCCCTTTGTTAGCATTCGAAACAAGAGAGAGCGCCCTATTCCGAGAGTCGGTGGAAAGAAACATATTAGGTTCGTTCTACGGGCAAGAACAGTACGGCGACAGCAAATACAACTTTGTTGGCGCGATTATTGGTAATTCTCCACGCGTTTTGGTTCATTTGTTGTTGTTTTTTTTGTCGAGGCACGATCACACCTCAAAAATGTTGATCAGACCTTTTCGGTTAGGATAGTATTGCTGGAGAAGCTAATTAATCACCTGTACAAAAATCTAAACCTATGCAGTACAAGTATAACTGAGGCCTAGAAATATATGAATTACCAGGGGTCCAGCAAAGCGCGTGGTTTTTATGCTTGTAGCTATGCTTGTAGCTATGCTTGTAGCTACGCTTGCAGCTATGCTCGTAGCCTCGATTTGAACTTTCTAGAGTTTTTGGAGTTTGGTATTGCACAGAGATGGTACTGATATATATATACACTGCAATTACAGTTACGGGTGTTTATATCTCACCCTATACGTGTACGTGTAGCCCGTAATATCGTCCAAGTAGCAGATGCCGCTGGATGGTCGAAGACTAACGCTTCGTCTATGCTATGATACAACCCTTGATAAAGTATCCTGTATCCCGTTAGCTAAGTCGGTGGCCACGCTCTCATAACCGTCCCTTCTCGGCTTGCTTCCGGCGCAGATCCTCCATCCTTCGGTACGCCTTCTCCTTCTCTTCCGCGGCCCTACGCTCTTCGTAGGCCTGAGCCTTCTTCCATTCCTCCTTCTCATTGTCGACACCTAACATGCTCATCGCTGATTGGCCAAATCCCTTTTTATCGGCTGCTTTATCGGCTGCTTTATCGGCTGCTTTATCGGCTGCTTTATCGGCTGCGGCTCTTTGGCTAGGAGATGTTGGTGCTTGCCACGTGGGGGTGACGGCGGCAGGGGTCGAAATGGGTCTCAGAGCCTGGAGAGGGGGGAGACCAGCAATGCGGCGGACGGTTGGGTTGAGAGTCGCGGTCGTCTGGATGGCGGACCCGGCGCTGAGGGTTAGGAAGAACCACTGAATGCCAGCTGGAAGCCAAGCCGTGCCGAGAAATACGGCGGGAGGTAGAGCGTACATCATTACCTTGCTGAGGATTTGCCTTGCCGGATCTGTGGTCGGATTGGCATCCCTCGTTTGCTACTGGCATGTTAGCTAATAGTATAGGCGAGGAGAGATTAGGATAAACGCTTACCTTGAACATGAGAGCCGTCAAGGCTATGGACGTCATGGGAAGGATGTAATACGGATCGTGAACGGTCAGATCGGTGAACCAGGCCAGACCTCCCGTCTCGAGGCTGGGTACGGGCAAGGTAGACATGGCACGGATGAGTCGGAACATGCCGAAACTGAAGGGGATAGTCAAGGCTGGGATGAACATGCGCAAAGCGCTCGCGCCGCTCTCTTTTTTCAACCTCATTATCTTTTCTTGAGCTCGCATCTGAGCGACGCGATCGCGAGTCTTCCACACGGCTTCGTTAAACTCCACCTTGGCTTGAACGTAGGCCGGATTCTTCTCGAGCTGATGAAGCAGTGCGCCGTGCTTGCTGGCCACCAAGGAGGGCCAGAACAGAGCGAGCCGCCATGCGACGGCGAAGGTCGCGATCGTAGCCCACCACGGCATACCTGTGTATATGTATAAATGTTCGAGAATCCATTCGCAGGTGGATGTCGGACCCCACCCGTACTCTAACCCCAGACTCTTCAAGTATCCGATTTGCTCGGGAATGTCGAGGACGGACGTCAGATCTAGGTCGCTAAAAGCATTCTGGCTAAGATCTACTGGAGCGGAAACCGGACTTGTACTCGCACTCTCACTCGCACTCGCACTCGTGACGGACTGTTCTGGCAAGGATTCGACGTTCTCGATAAGCGCCGGAGGTTCCGTATTTGAAGGCTCTGGGGGAGAGACAGGCTCAGTTTCGACCGGGGATGGCTTCTTAGAAGAGAAAGGCCATAACGAAAGATTTCGCGAAGCTCCGGAGCGCTGAGCGAAGACGCCGGATGCGGTAATAGCAACGGCTGTCCGGGAGGTGAAAAGGGACGCCTGCGCATACGGGATACTTCCAATTCGACTTCCAACTCGGATCAGCGGCGTGGACCGAGGCTGTACTTGCGAAAAGTGCCTTATAGAAACTTGTAAAGGTCGAGTTGGCTATATAAGAAACGACGAACAGCGACTGTGTCAGTTGGTCAATTGGATATTTGCTTTTACATGTTGTCGTACCTTTGTCCGAGCAGACCAGGTATTCCGCAGCGCGGAGGCTGGGACTGATCTTGTAAGTCCTCTGCTCGGCAGCATGGCGATAATTGCGAGCGCTATAGAAGCTTGAGGTCCGACCACTTACGAGACAAATTCCATTGGAATTTTTTGTTGTTCCCGCTTCAAAGTTCGAATGCTGGGGCTGCTGGGTCACTTTTCTTATCGATACGCATCTTTAAAGCCAGTGGAAGCCCACCTGGCACCTGGAGCTTGGGCACGTAATTGTAGGTACGTACCTAACCTAACCATCCCGGCCCGCCAATATCGACTTTTTTTTTCTTTTTTTTTTTCTTTCGCTGTCCGCAATGCCAACTCCGATTTACATAGTACCTAATACCTACTATGTACGTACCTAAAGTAAGGTACCTTGACCCGATCTTCATATTCGCTACCTTCAACTTACGAAATACACCTATGTCAATGTTATTGATGATGAACGACACTATCCTCGCAAACTGATCACATAAAAGATATAGCTACTACCTAGATTAGGTACTTTAGGCTAGGTAGCTAATGAATTCATAAACTCCCTCCACACAAGAATCGAGTTCAGTCAAATCATACATGTAGTTACTATTAAGGGTCCAATAGGTATCAGTATTGCCATGGCTCGAATTACACCCTCATCCTATTCCGAGCTGCTCATTCGGTTGAGAATGTTATGCAATTATGGTCTCTTACGAAAGGTTATCTTAAACATGATGCCTTTTTATTTCCCCCTTGCTATCCATCCACCTTTCTAATGTTGTATTTCCGTGCCAGAGACGATACATAAGCCTTAGCAACATATCCCATCGCCTCAGCTTTACCTAGGTATGTACAAATATCAACCCCATCTTATTAATCACTCGAGGCTCGTCAGGTCTTGTAAATCAGGTCGTTGTTTAGGTCGACTGCGGATCTCGATACCCGGACCGATAGGATGCGCTCTCCGTCGAGAAAGAGGGAAGACCTAGTTAGCACGAGTTGATCTTAGTTTCAAAACCCTTCTATATAATTTGGTTTATCGTGGAATCACTTACCCTTGTACCTCCCCATCCTAACCTAAAGGCCGCTTCGTGCGCAAACAGCTCGCCGAACCCGAGCATCATACCGTTGATGAATGGTAACAATAAGTTGATAGCCACTCCTCGTAGCATAGACCAGACGGTTGGAGGTTTGTAGAGTATGACAGGTGGCGAGGAAGACGATGGCGGGGATAATAAATCCTCTCCTGCTGAGTATTGCTCGCTGTCGGAGTGCATCGTGACGCCTGATCCGGCGAGGGGATGGGGGTCTTCGGAGGACATGACGGATCTGTTGGGAAAGGGAAAAGAAAGATAATGCCTCTGATAACAATCCACCTCAACTCTCCGTTCTCATGTCGTTGACTACGGCTATTGCCTATATTTTCTAATTCGAGAATTGGCAGAGATTATGTTTGGCTGCTTAAACTCTTCGAAGTTGAAACGGTTGGAGGGTGTGAGTCGGAACCCGGTGTTAATGTGAATGTTAACTTCGGCAGCTGGAAACGCTGTTACAGATTTAAGCCTATCAGAGTAGGCAGCCTATACAGGTTCTGCCTAGATGGGCTAGTTACGTCACGACGGATATCCACTTTGGAGGGACTGATTGGAGAACGAAGCTGATATACAGGTATGTAGATACATAGCAGACTAGGGCAGCTGTCCGTCATTTCACAGCGATGGAGGGGCTTCAACTACCTATCAGAGGTATTAGATACCTAAGGTATTATTGTATTGTACCTACGGTGAGGGCAGTACAGGTACAATATACCTATATCTCACCCCGCTACTCCCCGCGTACGAATTACACCACGTAAATAATGGGATTGAACACTGAGGTAAAGTGATTAATTAATTAATTGAGCCACTGTGGAGAGCTTGACGTCGTCGCTGAAGCTGCCTAACAATTCTCGAGTGTACCTTCAGTGTACCTTCCAACAGCAACAGCAAACGTCACAATAAAAGATTCTATTACTTTGTTTTTGTTTTTTAATCATTCTTTTTTTTTCTTAGTCCTCAAGGCTGAAAGAGATTGATATTCTCAACATTTACATATCAACTTCTAGAGCCTAATCGACCATTCTCGTATCCAAACCGTCGCATTCCACTGTCATTCCCCCTCCCCCTCCTACTGTCTCTATTTTTCTTCAAAAATACACAATGTCGAGCAACGTAGATCACGATGCTCTTACGAGCGAGCTCATGGCCATGGCCGGAATCTCCACGGAACAGGTAACTATAAACCATGTTTGAGCAACGAATAGCTATCATAGCCACCATAGCTGCCCATAGCTATATTCATCCTTCATAATCTCTTTCATGCTAACGCGCAACCTACTCACCTAGGCTACCCAATACCTCTCCGCTAATAATTGGGATCTCGCTGCTGCTGCCCAAGCATACTTCGCCGATGAGGAAGAGGACGACGGAGGTGCTTCTGGCAACGCTTCCACTACCGCCGACTATAGCAATTATACTGGACCGCGCACTCTCGACGGACGTCCCGCGCCGCAGTCTATTCCTACCACGTCCAGCTCTTCCAAACGAGCGCCCAAGAAGAAGGGACTTGCCACGCTACGCTCTCTCGGTGGCGGCCACGGACACGATCACGATGATAACGACGACGATGACGATGACGATGAGTCTCACAGAGATACGTACGCCGGAGGTGAGAAGAGCGGGCTTGCTATTCAAGATCCGAACCAGCGCCCAGACAGTAGACAAATCGTAAACGATATCCTCGCAAAGGCACAAAGGTAAAAAACTAAAAAACTCTTTCCGTTTATGATCTTCCCTGGCACTATATGTATATTAACGCTATATATTCTAGTAATTCTAGACGTCCGGAGTCTTCTTCCCGCGCTGGCCCGTCCAGCTCGACTTCTTTCCGCGGTACCGGACAAACTCTCGGTGGCGAAGGCGCTCCCAGTCGAACGATTCCCGATCCTCACGGCCCCACCGCTTCCGGTCGCCAAGCGCGTCCCACGGGCGAGATTCAGCAACGAACACTACATCTATGGCGCGACGGCTTTAGCGTTGACGACGGAGAGCTATATCGCTTTGATAATCCTCAGAATAACGAGGCTCTAAGCATGATACAGCAAGGCCGAGCTCCCCTTCATTTAATGAACGTTAGACTGGACGAGCCTCTCGATGTCAATGTTCAGCAGCATGACGAAAACTATCGACCGCTCCCTAAGGTCTACAAGCCGTTTGGCGGCGAAGGTCGTCGCTTAGGAAGCCCAGTGCCGGGTGAATCAGCTACCGCCTCTGTAGCTCAACCTACCCCGTCCGCTTCCACCACAGCTACTGCCTCGTCCTCGGCAGCTCCAAACGTGGCCGTAGACAACTCTCAGCCCACTATAATGATCCGCATCCAGATGCCCGATGGTACACGATTACCGGCACGATTTAACACTTCGCACACAGTCAACGATGTATATGACTTCATATCTCGATCGTCTCCGGATCTACGAGCAGGTGGATGGGTATTGGCTACCACATTCCCCAACAAGGATCACACAGATAAGTCCTTGGTGTTAGGCGACATGGCCGAATTCAAGAAGGGCGGTACCGCGATGGTGAAGAAGATCTAATAAGCCGGGGGAGGGATAACGTTAGGACTAGATAGGCTAGATGATCGTGGAACGATAGAGCCATAGTTGCTATACAGGTTTCCCTGCTGCCTCTTCGGTAGAAAGAGACGCAGCTACGCATAGATATCAAGAGAGTTTTCATCTCTTATTGCTGTAATTCGAGGACTAATTTGAGTCGCAAAGCCCAAGACATGAATTTACGATTTTATTGTGTTGTTTGTTATCATAGGTACCTAACCTAATCTTACATTGGCTCGCGTAAAACCATGCCAAATACCTCGCGCTTTTGAGACAAGTCAGGTAGAAAGACATGCAATCGAACTCCCTAATCTCTAATGCCCTGACATCTTCAACTGAGCAGTCCCACGTATCGTAGCTCATTTAGCAAGTACCCAACATGTCGCTCAGAGCCGACTTCTCAGCCGAAGTGATAGATAGATCCCAATAGCTCTTGACAGCGACGTACGCGCTCGCGTAAGTACAGTAAAAGCTCTTCAGAGGCGGCTTCCACGCGTCGGGGGATTTGTCGCGCTTAGACGAGTTGACGTTGTCCGTTACGGCCCAGAGCTGCGGCCGATCGACGTCGTTGGCGAACTTCTCGCGCTTGGCAGTTGTCCATTTGTTCGCGCCGGACTTGCGTAGAGTTAGTAGCTGAAATCAACACTCGCAACTGCGCTCAACTGCGCTCAAATGCGCTAATAAGTAAGGAGAATACTTACGACCCAGGCGTTCTTGAGAGGCACCATGTGGTCGATATCGACATCCGACGGGGACGTCCACTTCCCGCCGTCGTAGGGACTGGTCCACGTGCCGCTCGTCGGATAGCAGTTGGAGCCGACCTGGACGCCGGTGCCGTCGCGCTTGAGCACGTACTCGCGGGTGTTGCAGGTCCCCGTGATGGTGTCCCACGTCGGGAACAGGTCCCGCTTGTACTCTCCATCGTCGACCGCCGCTTTAACGGTCAAGCCGGCAAGCTGCGATTTTGCTGATGAGGCGGACGGGATGCCAGGCTAAGCACATTGGTTAGCAGGTAGTTTCACGAGGACTGATATTGTGCTTATTGCTTATTGACACGGAAGAGTGGATACAGACAGGAGTGGGCATAGGCACAGGAACAGGCTCGGCAACCGGATTTGGCACCGGCGCGGTGAGGACGGCGCCAGCGGATAGGAGACCGCCGAGGGTGAATGAGAACCTCATGTTGAATATATCGAGGGTTGAACAGCTCGGTTACGTCGCGAGTCAGGAGATCCTGTTAGATGGGATAGAGTATGATATATAGTGGGCTACCCAGTAACACCGAACCAGCTACCTGTCACAGGTCCAACGTCAAGAATAGGTCTCGGAGATGTCGGTCAGTTTATATAACTATTTGCCAAGTCTCTCCTACTCGTGTGATGTCCTATACTATTACGTGGGTAGCCGCCATTCTTCAACTTCCCGAAGAGACCACATTTCGACCAATTGGATATATCCAAGCAGGTCTTACGGAGTCGGACATTCATAGAGAAGTGAGAGCGATAGCAGAACGAGCAGAAAGCACCTGCGGGGCGTACTACCCCGAGAGCGTATCTAAGGTATACCAATCATTGTGTTACATGGTGCGAAGCTGAGTCTGACCTGCCGGATTGAACAAGTCAAGGGTGGTATCAAAGTTGTGCTGAGATTTAGACGGGGCGACGATCTTCAGCAGTTAACCTAGTGCCCTGGAAGTGACGGCAAGCATGTGAGACTTTAAGGTAGGATAGATTAAAGTGGTCCTGATACAGAACTCGGTGAGCAATAACTCAAGACATGCATCACAAACAAGATCAGGTACCTATCCGTATCACGTCTTCAATTTATTGATCTACATCTGTGGGTATAACTAAACTACCCTTTCATCAAAAATCGTACATGGCATACCGCATAATAGACCACTTTAATTGGTTGATTTGTTGTGATACCAACCTTCCTAATCCAGGAGGTCTGCCGATCGTCAGGGACCAGAGCGCCGCGCCGCGCCTAACACTACCGCTCCCGGAGTCGGCTTCGAGACCAATAAAAGCATCGCAACAGATAAACGTGTCTTGACAACATGAGATGCGGTCACCACGACTCTCACCGAAGAAGACATCGCTCATAACAGTTTCTAATAAGAATGGCGCTATATCGAGGCAGCATGTCCTAAAATTCGGTAATGGTTCCATAATCGAATAATGTAGCAGAGTCCAAGCGTTGGATATATGAGCTTTTCTATATATTGACGGGATGTTGCAGACTCGAAATATTCCCACCTATAATGGGAAATGGCTTGCATCTATACGAATCTGATTCGTTGTGCGATTAGGCAGGCGTGCTTGGCTTGAAGTTCGCAGCTCTATAATGGAGGGAAATTGGTTTCAGTTGAGGATAGTGGCGAGTCGAAATGCGTGACCGGAGCCATATGAAGCAAATATAAAGGGTATTCGAGGTCGAAAGCTTTAGAAAGCCTGTGTACTTTCATTTCACTCGTTTGATCTAGGCTATTAATTGTAAGTCTGGCCTGGAGTCACAGGTCCATCTAGGAACTTGAAGCTCTCCCTAGCAATCTGACAATTCAGCTTAGCCGAATTAAACCTCGCTTCTCCAGGAGGGAGAATAACCATGAGGTATGTATTTGTGGTGAATTTGCAAGCGAACATGGAGAATCTAGATCCCGCTTTGTGTTCCTGTAGTCGTCTCGTTAGCCATCTGGTGGTTCAAAGCTGTTTGAACGCAAGTCTAGCTAGAGTCCAGCTAGAATCCAACTAGAGTCCAGCTAGATTAAGTAGGTATGCAAGCGCTTACCATTAGAGTGAATTGCTCTGCATTACGGGGAGTGCCGGTAAACCGACTGATGCTCTGCTTGAAATGTTTGAGGATATTTGAGATGCGCTCTTGTCGATCTCCCGTTGGATTGTTCTGGCCTTCTTCTGATGTCCAGTTTGACACGACCAGGAAACTTGTCCTCTCGAACAGAAGTAGCTCTTCTGCTTCGATCAACACGCCGAGGGATCCCAACTGGGACTCGATCACGGACAGATTCGGGACGAGGTCGTGGATGATGCTTGCCCAAGCCTTGTATAGCGACTGATCCCATATAGAGGTTGCGAAGGGGATAAGATCCAGCTCGCTCGTATAGCCTGCTCCCTGGATGAATTCGGCAGTCTTCTGTCTGACTAACCGGACGCGATCAACGAAGACGACCTCTCGGGCGTGTGGGGTGATCAGATCCATCTTGTGTATTAGTACATAAACCTTTGCGGTAGGCGAATACTGCATTAGAGCAGAGATGATCGATACGTAGGTAGCCATGTCTCGATCTACGTCTCGGGATTCTATATCAAAGACGTATATCAGAACTCCGACGTTGGAAAATACATGTACGCGCTGCTGCGATAGGTAATTTTCCATAAAGGCCTCTTGGCCACCGCAGTCCCAGAGGTTTAAGGTCAGATTCCCTAAGAATTTGACGTGGGAGAGGTCGACATCGATTGTCGCACCGCTAATATGGCACTCGAGTTAATCTCTGTAGGGTTTAATTATGAGAAATTCGATGTTGCTACTTACAGACGTCGAGTATCCCTAGCGATATAGTTGCTAAATATAATGCTCCTCATACTCGACTTGCCAGAACCACTCTTTCCCATAAGAAGCACCTTTTTCTTCTTGGGTTTCTTGAGTTCGCTCCGGACGTCAGTAGACATCCCCAAGCTGGGTACGGACGACTCGAGGTCTGTCATGTTGTGCTAGTGAAATGCTATGAGCGTCCGCTCTGATCCCGTGATATCAATTAAGTAATGTATCGCGAAAGGCCGCAGCGGTCTCGACGCGACGTTGAAGATGAGATCAACTCGGATCGCGCATCTCTCTGGGCACTTTTAAAAATCGAAGAAATTGGGTAACCGTGGAAATTACGGCGGATAAATGCCTTGCTTCATATCTTTCCGATGCAGCTCATCTAACCACAGCTGTATAACCCTCGTGACGTTCGACGTTGATGAATGTCGATGGTGGGGTTCTGGTTTAATGGAAGCTTTGGGTAGGGATTCCTTTAGCGGTATAACTGCATAATAAAGCGAGATTTAAGAATACGCTGACGTCACGTGCATCGATGGTTGCACATTAGCATCTGATATGCAACTAAGAGAAATATGTTCCAAGAGAGTAAGACCGCCGATATTGTAGATTGAAACGCGTCGCTATGAACATTCCCAACCTTTAAACATCGTGCTACAAATGGGGATTAATTAGTATGAGGGTATCCTACCATTTAAACTTGAATTTGATGATAATATCTCATCTCTCTTTGCAACGGAAGACGCCGAACCCGACGTCTCCTAACATAACACAGACGCGTCGCAATGGGTAAATCAAAGCATGCGACGACTTCTAGTGGTTTTGATTGCTTCTCCTAGACATTCCATTCTAGTTACAGTCAACCAGTCATTCAATTCTACGGCATAACCTTGTGCCGTATTCGATAACCTCCCAGTCCTCAGTTCCCGGCGTTGCGACTGCATAAAAGACCCCCTGAGGATCCCATTTCTTGCGTATTTCCAGCAGTTTCGGGTATTCAGCACCCCAGAAACGATCTTGCCAATCAGGTTGATAAGGGTCTCCCTATGGACGTTATCAGTATCATCAGGGCTTACTACATAGTGGTTCACGTTCATCGGTGTTATACGTACCTCATTCACGTAGGCACATCCGTTTGGGCCAGCTTTCCTCATAGCAGCATCTTGGATATTAGTGAGCACGTTCTGGAGATCCTCTTTCTGATCCCAAGTTGCCCCAAACGGGACAGGTAATGCGACGATAGCAAAATTCGTAGATTGTCTAAACCGTGGATTTGTCGCGCTGTTCGACACCGGCACGTTTAGACCAGCATCCCAGAGATGACCGATAATAAATCCCTGGTTTTTTAAGTCATCGCGCGGTGATGCGACTGTCTTGAACGCTTCTATGATCTCGTCGTTATTCTCTTCGACGTCCTGGTGAGTAAACATCCATCCACCCGTAAGAGCTGAAGTGCCAGCACCCTCGTCTTCAAACATGTCGATGTACAGATCGAATAGCGTATCAAAATCCTTGCTGCCCGTATCGTAAGGTACCCCTTTAGACCTAAACTCGTCAAATACAGGTTGAAGGATAGCTTCTAATTCCGCCGCGGTCTTTCCGACTCCGACGACAGGTTGTACGTGGAGGCGTAATGTAGTAAGTTCGAAGTAGGTATATACCCCGGCCGCTACGATATCATTCGCGTACTTATGAAATGATCTAACGCCCTCCCAGAATAGATCCGTGTCGGTAGTAAGTGTTGAATTGATATTGATAAAGACCCCGGCTGTCTTCTGTTCTGGGAACGTCTTGAGGGTTACCGAGAGCACAACAGCAAACGCAGACGGTCCACCTCCTTTCAAAGCCCAGAAGAGATCGGAATTCTCTTCTGAATTCGCTGTCAGGTATTCACCATTCGCCGTCACCACATCAAAAGATAATGCGGTGTCTGCGGCCAACCCATGTAGTGGTGTAAGCGGGCCATGACCACCACCTTGGACAAGTCCACCAGCAACCCCAACAGTCTATAAACTCATTAGCCTCTGCTTCTCATTCTATACATCCTCTACTCACTGGGCATTCCCCTGTTAAAACCGTCACTGGTGGGTCCTGAGCGTGAGCCTGCGTGAGTAAGGCTCGACCCTGAACTCCTGCCCCTATCCTTACAGCACCTCCCTTGTAATCACCAGGACCATCGTACTCGGTTGTGAACTCGACACCTTGGAAGCTATGCGTATTGATTACCAACGCTCCCCAACCAGTACTACGTCCGATGAAGTCATGGCCGGTGTTTCGAATGATTAGTCGTAGATTATTTTCTCTAGCGAAATCCACACCCGCTTTGATATGGTCTTTAGACTCAGCCCGGATCACATACACCCCATAATATCCGAGGGTACAAGGCGCAGCTGGATCGGTAGTGGGACGACAGGTATCATTTGTAAAGTATGTCCATAGTCCTGCTGCGGGTTTCTCGACACTATGCTCTCCCATATCAGTATCTCATATCGAGCTTAAATAAGAAAAGAAAAAAAAAAAAAAAAAAAAAAAAACTCACGTCCATGATTCGTCAGACCACTTATCTGCCGCCTCTGCACAAGTGACAGCGTCATAAGTTGGGATCGTACCAAGAGGACCTTCGAATGTCTAGGACCATCTAAGTCAATATGCTTTCTTTCATTGATAAACCCAGCTTGGAGCTTACACTTCCATCTACTTACATTATGACAAGATGCACCGGGTGGAATATGAACCAAAAGGTTTCCGTTGACAGTTGAATTCAGTTCGTTCCAGGAATTATCACTCGGCCAGCATTCGTCGCCAAAGTAGCACTTGCAACCATACTTGGTACCCTTCCATGTTCTCTCGACGAGTGGTGACTGTAATGAGACTACACTACTGATAAGTATCGAGAAGTTTACTCTTAGGAAGAGCAAGGACCAAGCCATCATCATTACCGTACAGCAACCATGAAGTTTAAAATGTAAAAATGTCCCTTCGACGGTTTATACGCAATCCAATACCTACCTATTTAAACATACACACTTTCTAGGAGGTGCCCATTATGACTACTCTATTATACTCCAGATTTGGGGTATTATCAGTGACCAGAAGAGGAATCTGCAAGATCCGGTTGCATTTCCCCAGTTCGTCGTTGCCCCCGTTTAAGTCGTGATGCATATGAGGGGCATTTTCCAATCAGAAGCATCATATTTATTTACCGCCCTACCATGACGCCGGTATGTCATTTCGGGCACATGTTTAGGTAAAGATGCACTATATCATGGCATGTATATCCCGGCATTTGGGCAGGTCTGGGCAGGTCTGGGCAAGTCCGCTAGCCCGCTGCACGGATATTCTCACCTTGGCGAAGATCTGGGGAAGTTTTTAGACTGTTGTTGGGTCAAAGTGCAACCGAGACCCCTCACGAGACTGGTAGATCGTCGGTCTACTTGCTATCTTGAACAATATTATAAAGTAGACTCTTGGAGTCTAGCCCAGCTTTCGGAGACAAGACATAACCCTTATCTTTTAAAACTCCGTCCCCAAGGTTTATCACGCCGGTTATGATCATCCTCTACCTCTAAGCGCCGTAGATTAAGTCTAGAAGCTATGTAATCTAAGGGATATAATTCTCATAAGCTTTATTGGCATCACGCACGATGCTTCAGATGTGAAATACCTGTAGCGGGTCGAAAGGAGCCAGTGTTGTTGTGGGTCCGCTGTCTGCATTCGACGGAAGATAACCGAGATCGAATCTCCCATGATAGGATGGGGACGGGAGTAGTTTGAGAGTCAAGGATATAAGGCTTGGAAAACGATATCTCTACTCCTCGTCACCTCACCATCTTTTCAAGTTGTTGTAGAGTTAGATATCCATTAACCGACTTCACATATTAGGAGTCGTGTGTAGCTACGTCTTGGGTACAATGCCGAATACGAAAAGTCGCACTGCTTGTAAACGGCGCATAGGCTTTTTAAAACTTATGGTTAAGTCAGACTGGGTTCGAACACACAATAACCCATGTCATACATAAGGGCAACTCGCCGATGAGTCATATTAAGACTTGCTGTTTCGGCTTCACTACTGATAAATATATAAGTTTAAATTCACCAATGGCTTTTCAAGGTAGATCTAATGAGATATCTCCAAGCTATCAAACCCCTTGGCCATTGAAGGATTTAGCAACGTTGAATCAAGCGTGTCCAACTAAGCATTGGTAACTATCGCGATCAACTCATGCTCACCAAGCGGGTTCTCTTCTTGACCCCTTTATCATTACCGTGACGCAGTATTAACGTTGGAGTAAAATACCTCATTTCTCAAACCGAGATGTCGTTCAAAGTACGGAAGGCAACCCAATCGGACATCTCATCCCTTATAGACCTCTATTTCGACGCATTCGGCGACCACCCCGTCACTCGACGTGTATTTAATTCGAATCCGGAGCATGTGCGAAAGTTTTGGTTGGATCCTTTGGCTTCTGGCAAACAGCCAACCGAGCATTTTATGGTCTTGACCGACCCCAATTCCGCTACTCCGGAAAGGATTATCGCGTTTTGTATATGGCGGGAGTTCTTTACTACGGCATCCCCTCTTCCGTCGCCCTCTCCACCACCTGTCAGCTGGCCGGAAGATGCTGACCTAGCCTGCGTTGAGAATTTCTTTGGGACCGTGGATAGAATGCACAAAAAGATTATGGGAGAGCGCCCACATTGGTATCTAGACATTCTAGGTGTACGAGAGGAGTGTCGAGGAAGAGGTGCCGGTACGCAGCTACTGCAATGGGGTATAGTCAAAGCCGATGATGCAAAACTCGAAGCTTTTCTTGCTGCTAGCCCAGCTGGAGCTCCTCTTTGGTACGTATGAAAACGTCTCCTAGTACTATTTTGAGATTGTCTTTCTAGAATGGTACCGAAATAGCCTTGATAAAGCATTCTATAACTAACGTTTAGTAGTAAGTGTGACAGCCCCTTGTCTATTGACTCGCTCAACAAAGGACGGTAAAGACTTCAGGACCCTCGTATTGAAAAGCTAACACGAATTGTTCTCATTTACTAGACGCGAAGCATGGGTTTGACTTGATAGAGACAGTTCCTCTTGATGATGGAAAGCGACTTGAAAGTTTCATGATGAGGCCGGCAAAGGCATAACTCGAACAGCAATTATCTCATTTAAATTCACATCCTGTATCAATAGGAATGATTTAAGGGTCATTATCATTATATTATCATTATCATAATATTACTACTAAGAAATTAAGCAAGCGGCATACAGTAACAGCATGCTCAAAATCGTTAAGGATGAAAGTAGTACTTACCAGAAGCCTACATCATTGCCTTTTCAATCAGGCGAGAATCGAAATCCTCCCAAGATAACCTGACTCACCATTTTCGTGGTTTAACTTACCTACCTGGTATGGTAGTTAAACGAAGTTTCCTTCTTCGCTAGAATCGTCACCGCTATAATAGCTTCCCAGCTGGTTTCTCACAACCGTGTAAAGATGCTCGAATACCATATCCGGGAGTTGACAGGTTCTTCTCTCCCATCTTGGATCGACTAATGGGCTCCCCTCCATCTTCAGCTGGGTATAAACCCTTTCGGCCAGACCAACCTCTTCCTCATGTTCCAGCCCGTCCGAATATTTGACAACCACCGATAGAATCGAGAGACGACACACCAAGTTATCATCATCGTATCCTCTCATGTCTCCTTTGGGGTTATCCTTACTCACGAGCTGTTCAACGTCCTTTGGAAGTTCAGTTAGTACTTGACCTTCTCGATGCGGTGCTGTGTGGCATTCAACACATCTGCCGGATCGAGTTAATCTCTTGGTCGGTGTCCCCAAACCCAGAAGCTTCCGTAGCACGCTCTTATATTTCGCCAAGTTGGCCCTGCAGGGACACGAGTGCTCCTTAAAGAAATTCATCGATTAAACTTGCTTAATCAAGAAGTAACTTTGAGAATAATGCTTCAAAGAGCGCGGTGGTAATACAAGAGACGAAGCTAACCGGAATCGAATGAAGAATAAAAGAGTGTAAGGTCAAGTGACTGCCCTGATGAAGGAAGACGGACAATCGAAACCGGGGGTCTTCTCGCGACGATTAAGTACTCACCAGAAACAGTATGGTGTGAGCAGATCGTATCTTGTGTGGTCCTGACTCGTCCGTTTGAATATAATGCCATTGTCAACGGTTGATCTTTTCATATACGATAAAGACGGCGTCGCTAAACTCTCTGCTTGTTTCATATCAACCGTCTTTGACAGGATGTCGAGTTAAGACTCTGAATTACATTATTCGATTCTGTATGAAACTGATATGGAACTATCTTATATGTTGGGAGATAGTTATTGAGAAGATGTACGTATCTCTGGTTTCATTGTTCTCGTCGCCGCCATGCGGGATCGCGATGGATTCCCAAGGTACCGAAAAATAAATCTCCCAGGCAACAGGCTACACCTGCCAAAGCACCTGCCCGGAGGTAAAACTTATATATCCTAATAACTGCAAACCTACCAGCCGACCCCGCAAAAAGGAAGTATCCCTGGGTGACTGGAGGCTAGAGAAAACTGCACCGTGGTGTCATATGCTGGACCGGTATGCCCGTGACTTGACAGTACGACATTTACAAAGCAGTTTTTCGTAGGTCCTGGATTCAAACCCAGGACTGAGCTTTTTTTTGCAATTCTTTTTTACATCCTCAATTGCATCTAGCATGTCCATTGCACTTGATGCCCCTTCGAGAATAGGTACAGAGGCCTACACCTAGAAATCGTATGGCTTAATCAAGTACCTTAATCTATCGTACATGAACAGACTTCGGAATTAAAACTTGTTCTACTCACCCTGCATGCGCTTTTCCTAGTACACGATAATTTCCCGATAGAATTAGTTGCAGTTGTCCTTACATTGTAGTCGTTCCCTCGAGCATTCAACGCCGAGAATGACCATAGCGACCATCGAGGAGCCCCGAGTCTAGTACCTAAAGGTGCTAGGGAAGTTAGCAGTTCATAAAACGTTATTGAAATGTATAGGCACGCCGTGGATATTCCGTATATCACAAAGAATTGTGTTGGGTACCTAGGTAGGTTGGCTATGTCCGGTGACCAAGCTACTTGCCATAACGGACGCCGAAGTCGTTGCTGAGCACTTAATCCATCCAGGAACCGCCTACACCACCTCAGAGACATAATCACTCACGTTAAAGCACCAACGAATTAATCATATAAGACACGGTAGCTGCCAACGTGAACTGCGATCTATTCAGTCTACGGCAATGCAATGTCGCTATGTATGTGCGGGTACTATTTTTGGACACAATCCCCCAACCATTTGTCCTACAAGGAAGAAAGTACAAGCAGAGATCATGAGAAAACTCTGAAGATAATAAAAATGCCGTTAATCCGTGTTAGGAAATATCGTATAAGTCACCAAAGTCAGAAAATCGTCCCAATAGTATGTATAACCGGTTCGAATAGAAACAAAATCCCGCAGAGGAGACAGCAAAAGCAGGAACAGCGACGCTTGATGAAGAAAGCAAGCGTCTGTGATCATCTGCTACATGGGTATAAGCTGTATCTCTAGCAAGATTCCTAACAGCAAAGAAAAGTGTTGGAGGTCAGGTTAGACCAAGTTCGTTAAACTCCGGAACGACAGCGGTGAGTCGTTCCCCGTCCTGTGCCGCGAAGATCCGAATCCTATGCTAGGTAAGGGGGTTAGCCGAATTTAGGATCTTGGCTCTTCATCTCGTCCCTCCATGTGCGTTTTCTCATCGCCTATTTTGAATCCACCAATTTTTTTTTTAAGTGTGCATCATGTTTTTTGTCTTCCCCATAGAACGCCATACGTGTTCATAGTATATAGTTTTTTTTCATATCATTCAGCCGATCTTTACCTCATCCAAAGGCGCCTGCGGCACTTGAGGCGCTCCAAGCAGACTTTCTCGCTGCTCTCGCTTTCTCCTGCCTAACCTCTCACACCATTCTTCAGCACTGACTATGGTACCGTCGAGAACCCCTGATACTTGGGACATCATATCAAGTCCCTCCTTGGCGAGAACCAACACACGTTGAGCACTCTCTCGCGTCTCCTTCTCTTGTGCTTCTCGACCTGCCTCTCCGTCAATTTCGGGGCGACGACCGTCTTGTTGGCCATCACCAGCCATGCTCGCAATTCGGAATCTTTGAGGCAAGCTCGTTAAGTGGCGTCGAACAAGTTCGCGCGCATTCTCCGGTAGAGCACCGCCAGCGTACCTGCTAACAGTGTTGATGACATCCTGAAGAGTCTTGAGTACGTCCATCCTGAGGTCTGCGATCTTCGCCGCGAGCTGGTTCCTGTCAACGAAATCCCCGGTAGATGTACCGCCCATCGAATGATCGCCATCTGATTGCCTAGATCCGGCCTTTTCGTACTTCTCCATTGTGGATTTTAAGGAGTTGATGACGTTACCGATGCGTACGTTAGCCCAGCGTAACCAGCTCAGACAGTACTTAAGGCTGCGCAAGCTTTCCTCGCTCATGGCGATACTCAATCCCGACGTGGACATGATAAGACGAGATTGCCATGCTGCGCTATTCGGGCGTGATTCGGATGGCGTAAACTGTTCGGCGTAGGGTGGAGATCGAAGATCATCATATGCTGGTAAAGTGTCTACGGTGCTTGCGACCGAAAGTCGACGATCGCGCGAATTATCTAATGACGCCCTTGGTGTTTGTACACCGGATGCGGGCTCTGGGGTGGGTTCTTTGAATGTACCGGTCCCGTCCACTCTTCGGCGCTTGTTAGAGCCCGAGTCTGCGGCTTCGAGGTCAGAGCTCTGAGACTTGTGCCTCCTTCCACCACTCAGGAACCATCGAACACCACCCTCCACACCGGTTACACGACCGACCGATCCTACAGTGTTAGCGATGGGAATCACGTAACCCTCGACATACTCGGCGCTCGACTTGAATCTCGGCGAGTAATTCTTTGAATTAACATAGGCGGATGTAGCTCCTTCGATGGTCGTGGCTAGTAGAGGATGCGAAGTAGTTAATAACGAAATGAGAGGTTCCGGACGAATACCGCTCGTTTGTGAGCGCGGAGATCCAGGGATAGGAACGTGATTATTCGGGGGAGATGATACGAAATCTACGGATATTATCTAGTGGTTAGTGTTGTATTCCGAAACACGGAGGCGACGTATGCGATGAGAAAGCTATGATGAAATTATCACATGTGAGAAGTGATGGCTAATCGCTTACCCGCTCTCAAGTCCCCTAAAGCTTCAGCCGCCATCCGTACATCCGGATCGTCCAGACTGACACTGCTGGCTCTCCCATCCTGGAAGCGATCCGGCGACGGGGCGCTTACGCCACTACTGCTGCTTGCGTCTATATCCATCCTCATAGGCGAGTCTGCATTTTGGACGTGACTTGGTGTATAATAAGCTGTGAGGGGATTTAGGCTCGGCCAATGAGTGAGAGGTGGTGGTGCCGGAGGGGAGTAGGCGGGTTCCGAAGGTTGTGGCGGAGTATATAGAGGAGCAGATGAAGCTGTTAAGGAGGATAGGGATGGCAGATGGTTGTTGTCGGAATTCTTCTCGTCGCTATTCGGAGGACTTATCGACTTGATGGGAGCGAGTTCGGTTTTTGAAGGGTCGTTAAACCTTAAGCCGGTAGGGTCGTGGGATTGCGCGTAGGACGGTGGAGGGTATAGCGGAAGCTTAAAGGTCCGATCAAACTGGCCGAACGTTCCAGCTGTCGGATCTAACGTCGGCGATCCGTGCTGAGGCACGGAATGTTGAAAGTTATGCTTTTGATCGTGAGTCGGCGGAGGAAGAGACATGTGATTCTGCTGCTCCATCGTTTCTTTCTGTCGGAACACGGCCGAAAGCGCTTCTATCGAAGACACTCTAGCTTAGCGATAGGTCGCGAGGTGAAAAGAAATACTTGGCGATCATTTGCGCATTGGCGAAATAGATTTTGACTTTTGGATTCGGATATGTCTGGTATCACGTATATTGGGTGCGCATGGGTATTTCGAGAGGTGATATAGTACTATACAGACAAGAAGATCGGCTTCCTTTATGAGCGTTGGGTGTAAGCTGGAGATGTCGGGAGATCGATTGACTCGTCGGATCAAATTATTTGATTATTCATACGAAGAAAATAAAAATAAAACACCATAAATACACTACTATGGAAGGAAAAGAGAAGAAAAAAAAAGCTGTAATGCGTAGATATAATAGACAGGTTATCGATGATAAGTGAGAGTAAGAGTGAGAGCGAAAGCGAAAGTGAGAGAAGAGGTTATGAATGTCTCGGGTAGGTAATAATAGGTACAAGTGAATAAAGGTCAAGTAAAAAAAGACCTGATCGGATCAGATTTCGGTGTGAGAGAGGTAATAGTAAGAAGTCTAGAGTTCGTAGGTAGCGATGTCAGAGACGGGGGGGCCTGTATTAGAGAAGCATGGACGATATGAACTTCGTTATGGACTTCGTTATGGGGTCCCCGGGCCATCCAGTATGCAGGTGCTCGTGGTGGACCGTAGTGCGTGTAGTGGACCGCGGTGAACCTGGAATTGCGAAAGGGAACAAGAAGAAAAAAAAAAAAAAAAAAAAAAAAAAAAAAAAAAAAAAGGTGGAAATTGGCGGGAAAGGTTTGCGCATTTGGTAATTTGGTAACTTGAGAAGGACTTTTGGGAGATATGCTACCAGAGTAATATGTTCAAGTAGTATGTAAGTACCTTACCTCTTCTACAGTTCTGCAGTTGTTCAGTCCCGTCCGGCGTCAGGTCGTTACGAAAGCCTAGGCTGCTAAAGAACACACTGAAAGTCCCCGACTCCCTGACTCCCTATTACCAACTCTTACAACTGCCCCAAGCGAGACCCCTTCTAGTGGTATTTCGACTGATCAGGCGGCCATCTACCGCTGCTACCTCGTTCGGCAGGGGAAGAGGTAAAAGCACGCGGTAGCTAGCCTTGATAACAGGGGTCCTAGTGGAGTGTCTATAGGGAGAAACAGCTTCTGAGTGGCCAATCTTAACTTGGTCTCAGCTGTGATTGGCCTGATGGTGTAATAGATTCACGCCAAGCTTCCCCAAAGATCCAAGCACGGGAAGTTATTTGGATACTTGTACAGTGAAGAAACACTGTATTGACCCGATCGGCTTGTGAAAGCCTTACCTTACCTTAGGTACAATACCTTACGATATACATAGTACACCACACGAGCGTGTTACCCAATTGAGATGGAAATGGTTCCGCCGTCTACAGCCTTTACTACCTAAGACTACCTCTTCCCACGCCGGTCTCCCGTCTAGAACAGCACATCGGCGAAATACGAAAATTGAGAAGTGATTTTTATGTACGGAATATTACTTATGCATTATGTACCTATTATGTATTGTACCTACCCAAGTCTACCTAAGGGTTTAAATCCGTAGATAAATCCGGTCTTGGCTGACTACCTACCTGTACCTCTACCATGTTTGACTAGGCTGACATGTGCCGGGTACCCCCATCCGTTGAATTTATCGATTCATCGCCGCCGTTACAACACGATAAATTGGAAAGGTCTAAACATCAAACTCATTCCGAAAGCAATCATCAATCATATGGATCATATAGTATTCGCTATCATAATGCAACTAGAAAAGCAAAAAGGCTATCGCGCTAAGTAAACGCTGACCGATGAGCGAAGTTGGAACAACTGGATGAGAAGGGTACAAGCACGTGTCAACCAGCCCAAGTTGTATGGTTCAATCCAAGTCCAAGTGATCACATGCAACTAATATCCTTCTTTGGCCACTAGGAGTAGAGGCTGATCCTGTCGTTGTTGGCACTGTGAGAGGGAAAATTGAGAAACAAAAGCATATGATAATTCCTCGCTTTCGCTCAGGTCGCTCAGGTCGCTCAGGTCGCTCAGGTCGCTCTTCGCATCCCCTTGGGATCTGAGACAACGATATCCGGTACCGAACGAGCAAATGACCTCTCATCTGAAATCCTTTCAACCTCTCTTTTACTCATCTAGCAGCCACTTACGCATCCTTTCTCTAACATGTGTTTTCATGAGATTGATCCGACACAATCTTTTCTATTTCTCTTTGATGTAGCCCTGCCTTGTCATAGCTGGTACTTAAGGAAGGGATACGCTTGTTACGTAGCCACGAGTTCCCACTTGGGGCTGCTGTAGATCCCAACGTCACTGAAGCACCCTCGGTCCCAGGCGCTGACCGCGTGGGCGAACTGACGATGTTAGCTGCCGACTAAGTGGGATTAAGTTGGGTTTTCAACTCAAGTCCCAACAACTTGTAGAACTGAAACTTTAGTTGGCATAGCGCAACGGCTAAGCACATGGCAAACGCATACATGATAAAAAATTGATCGAACCCCGTAGGGAAATTGACTGAATGATGATTGACATGGAAATTCGAGCTCAATTGTCACAATGCGAACGTCACAGAACTGAAAATCCCAAGACCTACCTAGAACGATCTCCTGTGCTCATCTTCAGTACCTTACCAGGTAGATTATCAGCCGCTCACAATTAAGCATAATAATCATGAAACATTCTGCTGAAATGTCTCACTTGATTGCTAAAAGCCTCTTTTCTAAAATTGTGCCTCATACGGATGTCAGACGCATGTCAGACGGATGACACCCGGACCTGAGATTTCTACAGAAAGGAAGGGTAAGGTAGGTAGTCTAGCCGCGCGTGTAATACCACTCGCTCATTCACCCATTCACTCCCATAGCTCAAGTATTCAGTACGTTAATAGTATGTTCGGTCCCTCTGACGCTGCCCAAGCAACAGTATGTTGCCAATACGGCAGATAATACTCGGGCAGCTCTTATGGCACCATATCAAATTGAATCCTTCTCCGCGCCTCGAAATCGCATGCTACATCAACGACTACACGGTAGGAAACCAACAGAATGCCGGTACCGATTGTGTTGTAAAAAGAATAATGAGCTGCACTGTCTATTGGACGCGTTGAAGAAGAAGAAAGGAAGAAAGAGGAGACGAGAAAAAAAAATGAACTGAGAAAAGTTATCGTGAAAGAAAGTTTGGTGGGTCTCGAGTCGGCTCCGCTTTGTCACATGACTCTGCGACAAGCCCATCATTTTAGGTAACAAAAGCTGGTACGTGCACGAGTAAGGCTTTTTAAGCTTTCAAGGCGAGGCTAGTCGGGCTGGTCGGGCTGGTCGGGCTAGTTGATGTGGCTTGATAAGGGATGAAGTGCTTGGCTTCCCATAGATTAGGTAAACCCCATAGGCCATAGATTGGGAACTTCCCATAATTGAAGCAACGTGGGGTCTGTCGAAAGCTGTCCTATGAATTGTTTGGTATGCGATCTACCGAAATAATTATTTTTCACTTGGCGAAGAGCTTTATTATTTTATGATTTCATATGCGCATTAGAAAAACACGCGTAGTTCCTTCGTTGTTGAATGACTGAGCCTTTCTGAGGCTTCTTGTCTGGCCTGAGTGCCAATTGACATCCTTTCCTATTCGCGCCCCTGAATCGAAGCTCCAGACTCCAGACCGACATCATGGCATCAGCTGTATTCTTCCTCGATCTCAAGGGCAAGGTGCGATTATTAGAACTGCCCATATATTCTTATACTCTCTATTTCTGTAAACTCGCTGACATGCTGTATATAGACCCTCCTTGCCCGAAACTATCGAGGTGATATTCCCATGTCAGCTGTCGAAAAGTTCCCTATCCTCCTTAGCGAAGCCGAAGAAGAGTCCTCTGCCGTACCGCCATGTTTCTCCCACGAAGGCATCAACGTGCGTAGTATATCGGGAATCATATCTTCGTCTAGTGCTAATTTCTAGTAGTATTTATATATCCGACATAACAATCTTTACCTCCTTGCCTTGACGAAGCGAAACACGAATGCAGCCGAGATCTTACTGTTCCTACATAAAGTGGTCGAAGTCTTCACCGAGTATTTCAAAGCGCTAGAAGAGGAATCGATCCGAGATAACTTTGTCATTATATACGAGCTACTAGACGAGATGATGGATTTCGGCTACCCTCAAACGACAGAGTCCAAGATCCTCCAAGAATACATCACCCAGGAGTCGCACAAGTTGGAAGTACAAGCTCGGCCACCTATTGCAGTCACTAATGCCGTATCATGGCGGTCCGAGGGTATAAGATATAGGAAAAACGAAGTGTTTTTGGATGTCGTCGAAAGCTTGAACCTACTAGTATCAGCGAACGGAAACGTGTTAAGGTCGGAGATCCTCGGTGCGATCAAGATGAAGTGTTATCTATCCGGAATGCCAGAACTGCGACTCGGCTTAAACGACAAGGTCATGTTCGAAACAACGGGAAGGACAACGAGAGGTAAGGCTATCGAGATGGAGGATGTCAAGTTCCACCAATGTGTTCGATTATCGCGCTTTGAGAATGACCGAACAATCTCTTTCATCCCTCCAGACGGCGAGTTCGAGTTGATGAGCTACCGATTGAACACCCAAGTCAAACCTTTGATCTGGGTCGAATGCGTGGTTGAAAGTCACTCGGGATCCCGTATCGAGTATATGCTAAAAGCAAAGGCGCAATTTAAGAGGAGGAGCACGGCGAATAACGTCGAGATTATCGTTCCGGTACCAGATGACGCCGATTCGCCTCGGTTCCGAACGAACATCGGAAGCGTTCATTACGCCCCTGAGCAGAGTGCCATCGTATGGAAGATCAAGCAGTTTGGTGGTGGCAAGGAGTTCCTTATGCGAGCCGAGCTGGGATTACCTAGCGTGAGAGGTGACGACGAGCACGGAGGTGGAATGACAGGTGGATTTGGTGGAAGTATGGGCGGCGTCAATGCAGGCAAAGGCGCCAAGAGACCCATCCAGGTCAAGTTTGAGATCCCCTATTTCACAACTAGCGGTATTCAAGTGCGATACTTGAAGATCACAGAGCCTAAGGTATGCTTTACCCCTTTTCCAACCCAGCCACATACGTATTAACCTCATCTCTAGTTGCAATACCCGTCATTACCTTGGGTTAGATATATTACTCAGTCAGGGGATATCGCTGTGCGGTTACCAGATGCTGTATGAGAGGACCCTCGCGTTTGACCTATAATGTTTTTAACGAAGATGTTACTTTTCGACAGGTCTAGAGAAAAGTTTCAGGTAGAGTTGATAAGTCACAATTAGTCAGTGGCGATGCCGGACATGAATATTAAACGACTTTCTAAATATCGTCCGTATACCCGTCTTAATTACATTATTTTGACAGATCTGTTGCAACGGCCTCCCTAGGCTATTTTCACACGATATCTCCAACCTATCGGCGGCATGTTCAGAAGCTTGGAATTGTTCAGACATATCTCTAAGTAATTGTGAGAGTTGACAATTCACTACGATGTGTAACTTCGTTCTTGTCATTTTCTCACTCGCTTTGTAAGAGCTAGACGTCTAGGTAAGTGACAAATGATATTGATCACGACGACACCAAATGATTTTCTATATACCTCTCCTTCGTCCTACCTCACAGCATTTTCGAAAACCAGAACAACTCTATGTTTCCTTGTCTTGCACAGAGGTCATCCATAGTATTTTTTGCTTCGTCGTCATCACCTTCATACTTTAAACACTCACCATGCGCTTAATCAATGTTAACACTCTTGAACTCAAGGAGTTCATTAACGAGAAGGCGCCCCCGTATGCCATTCTGTCGCACACATGGGAGGGCAGCACAGAGGTGACGTTTCAGGAGTGGGGGCGTGCTGCTGTCGACGACGCCATCAGGAGCAAAGAGGGCTATATCAAGATCCTGGGGGCATGCCGTCGCGCGCGTTCTGATGACTTACAATACCTATGGTGTGACACCAACTGCATCGACAAGACTAGCTCTGCGGAACTTAGCGAGGCTATCAACAGCATGTTTGCTTGGTACCGCGATTCGACTGTGTGCTACGCGTACCTCTACGATGTGAAGTCCATTGATACATTCGCTACGAGCCGTTGGTTCACGAGAGGTTGGACGTTACAGGAGTTACTTGCGCCAAGCAAGGTTTTATTCTTCGATAACACCTGGGCATTGCTGGGGGACCGAAGCGTGTTGGCCGAACTAATTTCAGAAATCACCAGGATTCATATTGGTGCCCTAATGGATCCCGAAACTATAGCAAACTTCTCAGTTGCACAGCGAATGTCGTGGGCTGCAGATCGTCAAACGTCGCGTCAGGAAGATATTGCATATTGCCTCCTAGGCATCTTCGATATTAACATGCCCCTCCTATATGGTGAAGCATCGAGAGCATTTATGCGACTACAACAAGAAATCATTAGGAAATCAAATGACCAGAGTATTCTTGCCTGGGATATGCGGTATCCTGACTCTTGTGCCTGGACAGGTGCTTTGGCTCCTTCCCCCTCTGAATTCCATCTATGTGGCTCAATAGTTAGAAACCACGAATACGACCAATACGCTTACTCTATTACAAATCTCGGTATAGCTATGAGGCTCGCCCTTATTGATACACTCTCTGGAGGTATTGTTTTGGTTGGATTGAACTGTGTTCAGGAATTATATAAGGAGGCACATCACTCCAGCCTACCCAATGGGACTAAGCTACGCAGGCATTTTCGTATCTGGATTCCTCTGCGGCATGTACGCCATGATATGTACGACAGAGTACACCACCCAGCCTCTAAGATCTTTCTCGAACAATCATACCCGATCCTCAGTCATCCAACTTCTACGAGCTTATTTTTGACATTGTATGATCCTCAATCTAGTACAACTCAGTTCGATAGAGGCACCACAGAAGACACAAAGCTAATGTCTTCAATTCTGCCCACTGAATTACTTGTCATGATTGCGTCGGGGAAGATGACACCTGGTGGGCATATTTTGACAGAAAGTTACCCTCTTGGGGATATTTCCATTAAACAGCTGAAGCTTCGGGGCCCTTGCACAGCATCGCATCAGCTCATATCCCGCAACGGTCTATCGATCATATTGTCGGTGTTTTGGGATATAAAAATGTCGCCCCAGGACTGGTTATATACAGTATTCATTAATCCGAACCAGAAGTTCAGTAACCGATTAGCTTCACTCCCTGAGTGGAGCTGTCTATTTGAACTAAATAAACATTCAGCATCGGATAGATGTTGCAACAATACGGTAGCCATACGCTCGCTTCATAGAAGGCTACAGCAAGCGTATGGTAAACCATCAAGTCTATATGCCGGGAAAAGAAGTCCGATTGTGGATGTAGAGTCCACACCATTGCAGGATCTATTCGGGCGGATTGAACTCGTAGTTGAAGTTGTCTTCCAAGATGCTTTGGAATCATAATTTCATACTTGGTAGACGCATATTTATTATCTAAATCTCCAGGTAGATAATATTGCGACGTCGGGAAAGCCCTTCTCAGCATATCCAAACACCTATAAGGCTCGCTTGCATCGTACATCTCGCCCCTGTGCTTGGAGCAAACGTAGTGTAAATCTTGCGTTATTACCAGTATTGCAAAGCAATTGTCGATCATAAATAGTTCCTGGTGTAGTATCTAGTGCTTCCTTAAGCCCTATAGGGTCCGGATTATGATTCTGAAGTTGCCAAATTTTCTGTGTGTCAAGGACTACTGCCGACCGTGGCGGCACCCAGTAGTCCTCAATAAGATTTAACGCAAATTCAACTTCATGTCCAACAATTACAAACTGCTGGCCTCCAAGCATCGGAGATTCAAATACCCCGTGCAGTATTGATTTTATGTCAGCTTGGTGTATCAATTTAGTTCTACCAAAAGTGAATATATTGGGGTCGTTTAATCCTCGTTCATTCTCGAGGAACATGTTTTCTTTGACACGCCAATAGTGAGATTGAATATCCGATTCGTCAAAGGTATCTGTACTCCAAATGGAAACCCCAATGTCGGTAATCTTTGTGCTGTCTCGGTCCCAAGCGTTTACGTGGATCGAGGCAAAAATGAAAGGCTGCTTCTTAACTTCTACCCAAATGTTGGCTAGTTTCTTATTGTCGTCGTGCTGGTTGAGATGTGAAACTGCCGAGTTCGAAGGATTTTTCCGTGTACTGCAGAATAGTATTGTCTTACGAAGAAGACATGTGAGCGGCCAAACTAATAACACGACTATGCTAAAATATAAAATCATGCTTTCCATGTCTTATTTAAAGATTAAGTATAAATTCTATGAGATGTTTCAAAGGCTTTCTCTGGGAATGTTCGTTAAATATACATTTGGTCCTACAGAAAACTAAAGAATACACCCATTTGGGCAGTTTTGAACAAAAAATACACAAAGACCATTGAGTCTAGCTAATCCCAAAGCGTCATCCCTTGTTGCTTCGAGTTAAATCAATGAGTTGCTCTACTGGCGTGTATAGAAATATTCTTGATGAATCCTTTATGTCCTTTCGAATGTCAGAACTAAGGTAAGATTGCCTAGTTACATAATACCCAGATCTAGTCACTTAGCAATAAAGCAGGCCAGTATACTTACTGTATTAGTGCTGTCTATATAGTACACAGTTTGATGACGGGGCAAAACTAAAGATAGCATATCAAGTCCCAGACGCCAATAAGAGGTTATTCCGACCCTTGTCACATGCTAGAAAAGGAAATATTAAACATATTGGGGAGTACTTTGCATTGTTTCCTTAATCCCGCCCGTTTCCCCAAGTACCTAACGTTGTTAATGCGCAGCATTCCATAAGGGTGCGCCGTCATAACTTGTGTAGACAGCGCTAATATATCCCCCCACGGCGTTAACGCGGCGCTAGAGCACAACAGGAAGTGTCCTACCCCGGATAATTAAGAGAGTTGGAGAAGGTTCCCCCCACGGTCACCTGGGGGGCAGGGGGGCAGGAGACAACCCCCGCGTCGGGAATGCTTGGCGAATATTCCCATCTCAGCCGTCCCGAGCAAGTGGGAGGGAAATTTGTCGCGCGACCGTGTTCCTGTTGAAAAACCAGGCTGGACCCCCATCGACTCCGCTCCCCCCGGCTTGTTGTTTTTTAGTCTATCCAAGTCTCTACCTGCGTCCTCCCTGCGTTTGTTCCCCCATCTCGAAAGTCCCCGCGGAACGGTTCGGCGCATATGCAAGTCATACGTTACTAGTATTACGATATTATGGACGAGCGATGTCGCGGTTAAATGGCGTCCCAACAGTCCCAGCAGCAGCAATCACCATTAGGAGGCGGAGGCGGCGGAGGAGGAGGGACTGCTGCTGCTGCTGCTACTGGTGGCGGAGGAAGTACATACAAACGAGCGAGTCGGAAGGGAGCTCCCCGGAGGTTTTCGTGCGACTGGCCCGGGTGCGACAAGATCTATTCGAGAGCTGAGCATCTCCAGAGGCATCAATTGAACCGTAAGGCTAAGTGTTTGTCCCGAGACTAGAGATCCATCCACCATCCACTCTTGTGGATCTGCATCGATGGTTGAATGAATACCTAACCTTAGGTATACATAAACATATACGTAAACATAATACTAACATCGATACAAGATGCTCCCAAAACTATCTATACGTGCGATGTCCCTGACTGCACGCAAACATTCGTGAGGCCGGATCTGCTGGCGCGCCACAAGAAGCGCCATTCGGCCTCGTACATCCCTAGGAACCGCACCAGCAGCTTCAGTATGCCCAACAAGGGATCTCCCCAAGATATACCTATAATGCCTTCTCCTAGTATCGCCCCGAATCCTGTTGGACCACCGCGGTCGGCGACATTTCCTCAACAGCCCGCTAGTGCCCCGCGGAATGCAGCTGTACTCCTAACCTCAGACTCTCCAGTTCAAGCTCACCCTCCACCTTTACAACCGCCTCCTATGGCGCCTACGCAGCCAACTCCCCTTCCCCATAGCGTTCCTTGGACATCTCCGATAAATAATGTAAATATCATTCGTCAAAAGGCTGGGTTTTACGGTCGCGAGCAACCACCCATGCATGATCATCCTACTTTCGTTCCTTATCATAACGTGCCGGTGCCGACTGATGCGAACGAGATTGGGATTCGTGAGAACTTTGGTGTTTGGCTCTTTGACCCTCCTCAGACGTATCGAGACTTTAGTCTCGCTAACATACCATTCCTCGAAGGCGGGTTGGAATCCCTATTCAATAACAACATCCATTACGATCACGAATCACTTACTAGTCCATCTCAGCTTGATCTCACACCTCCATGGCACTCCGATATGCCTGACGAACTTATTTCCGAGTATCGCCGTGTAGAGGTTCTACGCTATATTAAATTATTCTACCAGAAACAGAATAGGTTCGACTCGAACTTAGCCAACTTGATGCACGAGACGAGCGACGACATACCAGGTTTAAGCTTGGAATTTCTACGGGATTGCATGCGACATTATTGGGATTTCGTATCTCCAAGACTTCCCATCGTTCATCAGCCAACCTTCTCTTCCGCGCAATGTTCCATCCTCCTTCTCCTAGTCATGATTGCCTTAGGTGCTGCCCAGATCTACAGTCGTGAATCTAGCCGGGAAATCCCAGAATATAAAGCTTTGGCTGATCTCATTATTTCCAATGTCCGCTTCGAAATTCTAACGGCTGATGAAGCATCTCCCCCGGTGGATCTCTGGGTCGCCCAGGCCTTACTCCTAGTAGAATTCTATGAGAAGATGTACTCATCTAGGAACCTTCACGAGAGAGCGCACGTATATCACTCGGTAACCTTAACACTGCTCAGACGGGGTAGTCCGCTAATCGGAGGTGCGGGGACTGATTCGCCATCCGACGAGCAGAACGGAACCGAACACCCCGCAACTTCAGATGCGAGGGCGTGGTGGGTGAAATGGGCCAGGACTGAATCGATGCATAGGGTAGTATTTGCCGCGTTTATGATGGATATCATCCACGCTGCGATGTTTGGACATGCGGCCGATATGGCCCCTCACGAAATACGTCTTCCTTTACCTTGCGACGAGTCTTTATGGTCAGCTTCGAGTCCCGAGACGGTTCGTCATAACGATTCGAATTTTAGATTATATGGTGTCAAGCCAGTCTCGTTCTTGGATGGATTAAAATGTGCTATCCACGGCAAAGAAGTTCGAACCCACGCGTTTGGTCGCATGATTATTATGTGTGGCCTTCTAAGCGTCGGTTGGCATCTGAGACATCGCGACACGCATCTAAAATGGCTTGAGCTGGGAGCCAGTTCCTCCGATACGAGAGACAAGTGGTGTAATATGCTTCTGAAAGCATTTGATGATTGGAAGACTAGTTTCGACGTGGCTATCGGTTCGAGCGACTCTGAGACGGATGGTCCTGGCCCTCAAGCTCATTCTAACGGACTCATCCAAAGCGCATCTGTCCTCTATCACCTTGCTCATATTAGTCTGTATATCGACATTGTAGATTGCCAGGTTTACACGGGCGCGAAGAGGTTACTCGGTCGCAAAGTCTCTACTCGAGATTATACCAACGTCGTGGCGCGAATGTCAGTATGGTCAAATCAAATGACAACCCGTCACGCAATACTTCATGCTTTCAAACTCCTTCATCGCATCCTTGTGGATCCCCGCCAAAAGAGGAATAATGGATATCCTAACACTCCTATCGACACCCATGGGATACAATATTCATGTCGGCGAGATCCCGATCCTCATCGACCTTGGATTATGTATTATGCAACTTTGAGTATTTGGTCTTTCGTAAGAGCACTCACTCATTCTAGGGATCAATCCAATACCCTTCGACCATTCCCGCCGCAATTACAACGTAACACGACGAATGTTTACGATTACCTCTGCAAAGTAACTAAACTCTCAGACCTTGATACTTCAACAACGAATCTTCAGGCGAACCTCCAAGATGGGTTATCTAACCTGCTTGATACCATCGGTACGCTTACATCCGAGTCACCATCTGAGCTGCTCAAGGAGGCATGCGGTCGACTTGATGCGTGCAAACATATGCTTTACCACGGCGACTCTTGAACACGGCATTTTGAGGTCTTTATCTTTACTATTTAATATTGCAATGAGCGCGGCGATTGTATTTAATCATATACCCCTGGTAGCCCGAGACATCATCGCTACTAGCACTAAAATATAGCTTCACTCTAGTTGAGTTGAGCTTCAAATCCGGATAGCCGACTTGAGGAACAAGTCTGGCTAGTTGTAACATGTATACACAAGGGCGGTCTTCTTTTCTTGGCACGATGCTGGTATCCTACCAAAAATAATTAAAAGGGATCACGAGCAATCCGCATCACGAATACGAAATATGCAGAAAACGATACATTCAACGTATCTAACATAGTGAGAAACCACTTTATTAATAGAGTGAGAGTGAGTGATATGTGGTGCATAGATAACAAGACCAACAATCACAAGCCGTGCTTTACTTGACCTGGATCCCTTCTTCTTTACCATACAGAATCCACACATAGAATCCATACATAGAATCCATAGAATCCATACATAGATAGAATGACCTTGCCTACACAGCTACAGGGCTTTTACCTATGGTAATGACGTTCCCTACCATCTGTACGTAGGAAGGATATCGAGGCTCATTCTCCTGGATAGAGATAAGGGTTCGAAGCGCAGCCTGGAACTCACCTAGGCACGTAGCCGTCAAGATGATACGGCTCAGCTTCTCCAGCACTCGCAGCTCTTTCGAAGCCGAAATCCAGCCGCGAATTCCGACTCCGATCCCGGGCTTCGCGCACCGCTTGTTCTCGACCAGCAGGTGCAGGTGCTTGGCGAGCTGCCGCTTGTACGGGCGCATCAGGTTCTCGAGGATGTCGCGGCGGTCGAGCGCGTTGTCGTCGTGGAACTCGAGCTCGTAGGAGTTCTTCAGGAGCGCCTTGCAGAAGCACAGGGCGCACGTCGACGGGATCTGGAGCCATTCCAGTCTAAAGCTGTCGTCGATGCCGAATGTCCGGTGGACCGTCTCTACGGTGTGCGAGCAGGTGTACATCTCATGCGTTACGAAGGTCGGCATTTTTTACCGATCGTAGTTGCGTAAGGAAGTCTACCTGCGATCTTATTCCGTAGAGGCACGGTGGTTGTTTGTTTTGACCTATAGGTGAGCTGGAACAAGCGGTGCAGCTTTAGATCATGCTGAGGATGGAATGGCTAAGGAGCTAGGAAATAAGAGGTGGTAGCAATTCAAAAACACTTTATATACCTACCTATGTATAAGGTAAATGAGATACGCTACCTCGATAGACCCTCGAGTCCTGCACGTTCTTTCTCTTTAAATCGTACTCGGAATAAAGGGGTACTCGTCAACTTGTTGTTTGTTTGGGTAGCATTGTGGCCTACGATGTCCTATTGTCTAAGTCGTCTTCTAACTTTATGAGGAAAGTAACGTGACGAATGTTTGAAGCGTTAGCTTGTATGGTAGCCCTTTCAACGTCCTTTAATTCCATTCTACATTGTTGTGAAAATATGGAACATCACGTCATTGATTTATGTAGCTATGAATGAGGGTCAATGCCTCCTACTATGGCCTTTTCGCCATATGGAGTGGCTGCATGTCACTTAGCACTGTCCGATCGTGGCAATGTATAAAACAATTATGACTTCCAATGGGCGTTAGGACAAGGTATATATGTGTATGTAGAATGTACTCGAATTTAAACGTTGCAGTTTGATTTGTTATTCCCCGTGTAATTTCAGTTCACCATAAGAGGTGTAGAAGATGTTCTGTATATCGATCCCCCTCTAGTATCTATAAATTGTGGATTCTTCCAACCTCGCCGACTCATTTAGCTTCCGTCTTATGTCAAAGGTAATAAAGACTGTTTCTATAAACAATGTAACTTTATGCTGGGACAAAGGGTCTTTGGCTAATTGGTACAATGTAGTTTTAAAGTGAATACTATGAATGACGTTGACATGTGAGCCGTCCGCACGTTAAAGCAGATTTGCAAATAGATGTCCCATGGCAAGTAGGTGGGTGAACTGATGTTAATATGAGTCCCTCTGCTGAGAACTGACCATCCTATGAAGAAGTTAGAATCTTTTGGAATAGTGGAAGCCGTAGCACGTACCAGAAGCAGTATTTGTGAAGCTTCAGTGGATTCCCAAGACACCATGTGGGCGGCGTCTTCGTCGGGATAGGTAGCCAATACAAAGCGCTCGCAATGGATTGATGTTCTCGTGGTTAGCCGGTGATACGGCGGGGAAATAGGTGAGTGTCAGAAGTTAGGCGTGAAATAAATAGAACAAGGGGAGTGTTTTCTATGTATAGATATGGTTCCCAGAGCGATCCTAGTTGCCTAAAGATACCTCCTCTAGTTACTCCACCTCACGAGAAGTGTACGGGGGGGTCATAATCCATGTAAGAAGTGTTGTAAAACAGTACGTCGTTGTGGATGTTGTGGATGTAGAGGAGATAGCTTGGCTAGTCTCCAGGATAAATAATTTGACCTGCAGTGAAACTTCAAAGTTAGTATCGAGAGGGTGTAAGATGAGTAATACCGAGGAATGCCAGACTTGTAAGAACTTACTCAACCTCAGTGTGGCTAACGCGATAGTTGCGGCCTTCATTTTGAAGGTTTATTAGTGTTCGGCAGTGTTTCCGGCTTCGAAGAGATCACGAGCCGTTAAACGCCATCCAGTTGCATTTCGGGTTCCGAGACAGCTCCCAAGATAGCTGCAATAGATGCAATGAAGTAAAATAATATGTAAATAAGTTTGTAATCGACTCAAGGCAGGACGACTAGGTTGCAAGGCAACAAGTACTGCGCCAACGCCAAGCGACACCAGGATTACTAGGGTGAAAGTAACTTATAATAATAGTCAATAGGACAGTTGAAGTTCGTGTTGATAATAGTTTGGGTTGATTGTAATTGCGTTATGTTGTGTTGTAGTTGTGGTGTTGTAGTTGTAATGAAAGGTTAGAATGAAGAGAAACGCGGGGGGCGTAGGCACATATTTATATTTGGCGCCGTTGTGGTGCGTGATGTACTGATTTCGAACTAACGCCTGATCTTGACCAACATTAGGAAATTACGAAGCAGAAAAATCATTGATTGGAAAGAGCGAAATAATTATTTGGTGCAATTCTTTTTTTCTTAGCGCGTTGATTTGCTGCCTAAGGTTGTCTTGCAACGAAGTTACCTAGGTACAGTAGGTACTGATTGTATTTTGAGCCGTTCTGTACCTACCTCAAGCAGGTAAATCACTAAAATCAGCCCGGCACTTGCCTTCGAACTGTAGTACATGTAGATAGTTCCCGAAATTCCTACCGAAAGTACCTGAGGGTTAAAAATAATATCACGATACGTGATTCCGTGCTTTCCATTTTATCTACGTTCGTGATATCAATCATGGCGATTTTAGCAAACAAGACGCCATCTTACCATTTTCATCCACTGCCTACATAAATAAAGTCAAAACAGACAAGACCTTCATTGCACACAACTTAGAGGTTAGGTGCTTGTTCGTCCCTTGTCGTCTTGGACATGCTGTGGACTCTTACCTTTATTAAGACCATCGTCTTAAATTACTTGCACATACTTGTGCAATATCCTGTCTTCCACATGTTGCTGTATGTCTAGAGAAGTTTAACGAAGCCTAGAATAATCATCGTAACTGTCCCATCCCTTCAAATTTGGTTTGCCTATTGAATATGAGGTTGATATATCTTTATATATTTCGTTCTACTAGAAATAGGAGTGATTAGTCATCACCTGCTCAGTCAACATCCGAAAAGGGGCTGACGGAGAGACTTGATTGGTCCGTTAAGCCAGGACCATGCGGAAAACCGCAATAGTTTCAGATCCCGACCAAAGCGACACAATCCCCAAACAAACAAAGTTTCTTATTTTTAACCATGAATATGCCGCTTCTATCTATTTAATGCTTTTATACCAGAGTACGCAATCGCGCTACGAATTGATCGTCAATAAATGTGTTTCTATGTTGATCTCGATGACGATCTTCTTGTCGCTTGCATTAATTTTCGCGAATCTCGAAACTTCAGTTACAAGATATTACCATGCTGTGTTAGCGTTGCAACAGCTGAACATGATGCTGAGGTTTTCTAGTCTTCGTCCGAACACTGGAATGTTTACTACGCAGCCACGATCGTATAACCCACATACAACGATTTTCGCAAGGGAAACCGACCGGAATCTAATGTAGCGAATCCCCCTAGTAAGAAGTTCTGATCGGTGGCTAAGACGCCTTGCATTTGAACCCTGGATTTATCCTTGGATGTTTCCAGCTCGACGACCAAGATTCTTGTGATAGTTCTATGATGGAAAATCTAAGATATTATGATCTCTTCATCGGGAAGATCATGGGCTATCGTTCCTAGGATGACTGACCCATGACGTTTTACTAGGGAATGCCAGCACGATGGCAAGACAGCAACCTAGCCCAAGTACCTACACACGAACTTACTTCAATGAGATTATGTATATGAGGATATTGAAACTTGCATAGGATATGCTACCTAGCCTCTTCAGATGTTTGTGTAAGCTTTGCGGGCGCTAAGTAAGGCATGTCAGTCTTAAACACATTTTGAACGCGTTGCTATTTCAAAAGCAATTGGTCATACGAACGATTAAACGCTGCGGTGCATGATATTCCCGATTGGATCTGGAGTTGCTATCTTGCGAATAAACGTTCATTCGGCCAAATAATGATGTGCGACGTATCAAAACAAGGGGTCCCGGAAGCTGATGCCCCAGGCGTAACAGAAACATCCGCATCCGCACTTAGCCTCACGGCCGTGCTCAACCCGGCATCAAGGGTAAACGGCAAGAAATTTTCGAGAAGAGATGGAGTGTTTGTTCTCATCTGAATATTTAAACATCGGAATGATCGCTTCGAGATCTCCAACAAGTGCATCAAACCAACAGCTTAACCCATTCACTTCTATCATCCCATCTTTGCAAACGCCGGTTCGAGTTGCACTAGTTATACCATATTATTATAATTACCTACCTAGCTATCAAACGACACAATAAACAAAATGGTTCGCATCGCCTTCTTCGCTCTTCTCTCCGGTAAGTTCACATCACCTAACCTAGACCTCTCCAACCCAACCCAACCCATACAACAACGCTAACCCAACCCCCAAGTCGTCGCCGCCATCCCGGCACCCCTCCAGCCTGACCCAGCCGGCGCCAAGAACGTAGGCAACGGACAGGGTACCCAGTTCATCGGCGGGGAGTGTCTGAGCTCGGCGGACTGCGCGTCGACGTGCTGCGCGGGAGTGTCGGGCCAGAGCTTCGGCTTGTGCTCCGGCCTCGGCGCGCAGACCCAAGCTGGGAAGACGGGCTGCGGCTTTGGAGACAACGGACAGACTCAGTCGGCTAACAGCACGAGCACGAGCACGAACTAAACTGGGCGGGTTGATTCTTGTCGGAACTAATGACAAACGGCAATAGAAATGAGCCACTCGGCTAGGTTGAGGGAAGGCGTCATACTACCAGGGTGGTATGCCGTCTTCGGAGGGGACGTAACGAAGATACAAAGTATGATGGCCATGTCTTATGCGGTATGGTAGGATATGATCAGAGGATCCCATCTATCGTTTGGTACCTCGGATTGTTTAGGTATACATAGTTTTTGATATTATATGGGTTGAGCATTGCATCGCACCTCTAGAAGAGGCAGGAACACATCTGGAGCAAGGGAAGTAGGTGGAAAATACCTAATATTATATTATATTGGATACTTGACCTTATATCATTATGATTACCGACATAGTTATTCATGCCACTCTGGCTTTCATAAATTCCGGCCAGGTATTCTATGTGCTATGTACCTAGGTAGTCAGCTTTGCGAGACTAAGAAGCAAGGAGGATAGATGCGATACCCATGGCCCAGTATTTAGCCATGCTGACATACTTTCTGTGGAATTGGATCTATGATTCCGGCTACGAAGATATGCCATAGGAGACATTCCGGAATGGTTAATCTGATCTAGTAAAATTTGAAGGGGATAATAACTATAGCGAGATCGTAAGTAATATACACGACAGCACGTACAATGTATAGCCCTCAGAGAAGCCATCCATCTAGGAAAATCTTTTAATCTGAATATCCCATTCCGTTTGCCACGCTCGTAGAAAATGCCACACGAGTGGTGTTTGGAACTAATCTGAAATCAACGCCTTAATTTTATTTAAACTGTACAAGTATCAGACCACCCCTCGGTGCATCTTGTTGCTACCATCGGGGTTGCTTTTAACAGTAAACCATCATAATAGATCGAAATTTAACCTCCTTTTATCGATTACGCGGATACGTGACCGCCGCACAAAATGTAATATGATCACATCACTCCTTATGCATGACCGAAACTCTTTTTAACATCCCTCCCCCCCTATCAACACCTTAGGGTACAATCGTTCGTTGACGCCATGCCTCATTATATGCTCTCTTGAATACCTAGAGAGTAGTCAGACCTCCCAGTAACCTCGAATCTATTTTAAACCGATCACGCTTCCCTTCCGAATCGGACGTCAAACTCTCTCAACACACCCATAATGCTGGCTACCTGGACCTCGATGGGTGGTCTACCTGCCGTATTCGGCGGTAGGGGAGTAGCCTTGAGTCTAGGCAACCAGGTGCCAATCTCATCAGCAGCCTTGTCAAAGTTACGGTGACTAGACAGCGTCTTGTACGCATCTGCGCATGAAAGGCTAACACTGTTCGATGGTTCGGAGGATGATGATGCTGTTGCTTCGGTAGACTTGCAGCATCCGGATCCGCCGGATCCTCCACAGCACCCTCCGCTGGGCGTGCCTGAGTTGCGAGCAAAGTTCGCGGCAAGGCTACGGCAGAAGAGGCCAGACTTAGGGTCTCTTAGACACTGAGCACAAGAACCTGGTCCATTGGGACCACAGCCACCCGAAGGACGCCCTACCGGGATCGGAGTGCGATTCAAGGAATTGATACCTGGTAATTTGACGGCGCCAGTTGAGGTAATCTCTATCGGAAGAGGACCAACATCATTCTCGGAAGGGGGTGGTGTCTGAACTTGTTGAGATGCTGCAGGGAGCGTCTGTGCTGCGGCAGCTTCGGCACACATACAATAGGTGCCTTGTTCGCAGAAGCCGCAAGAGTCTCGCGGCGGCACGGTCGGCTGAGTGGGAGCTTGGTACAGAATTGGTTCTGGAACAGGATCTTTCTTCTTAGCAAAGGCGGCAGTAAAATCGACTTCGTGGGGGTAAGGCTCTGGTATCTTCTGCCTCTTCTCTTCAGGAGCCATGACGGACAAGGAGGACTTTTTCCGCTTGAGCTCAGTTTCCGAATTCGGAGCCATATCATTCACCATAGCTTCGAGACATTCGCATTTGGAACCGATACTACATTTGCTGCATCCGACGGTGGTGTCAGCAAGAACTTCTTCAGCACAGGCGCATGGTCCGTTGATTTCACAATTGCCACAACCTGCCGGATCAGTTGATAATTCCCGAGGGACCCCGGATGAACCTGATGAATCGGGAGGAGAAATAATTTGCGAGATAGAAAAGGCTGTGGCCGAGTTGCGATGATCTGGTGCGTTGCCGGCGAGGCTTCCTCGTGGTGTGGGATGCTGGGATGAAAAGCTTAGTGGGTTTGGTAGCCTTCCGTGCTGTGTGGCAAAACTTCCGTGTCTCGAAGATGCCTCCTCTCCTCCTCTCCATCGTTGTCGTAACTCTTCGAGTTCGCTTGTTGCTTTGATGCGCTCCCTACGTTCCTTCTCTAGTAAATCCTCCAAGACTACGCATTTATTCCGCAGGGCTTTCACCTCGGCATCTAGGTCATGTACCTGTTCGGTCAATTGTTGCTGATTTCGCTCGTACTCTTCTTTCTGCTCTTCTAGCTGTTCTTCTAACTCTCCTACACGAGCGGCCCTCCGCTCTCGAAATGCACGCTGAGCGGCACGGTTCTGAGCCTTACGTTTGGTTGGTGGTGTATCCGTGGCAGGTTTCCTACCAGGTTTGGGCCTCGGAGGAACTACCCATTCCTTGCTGGTGATTGAACCCTTCGAAGCCATTACGGTGGCCTGCAAGGCTACGGCGGCGGTTGCAGGTTTGATGGCAAGCTGATGGGTTGAAGTAGGCGTAGATACACTCGAAATAGGCGAGTCGGCTGAGGCGGGAGAAGACGCAGCTGAGATAGGGGTTATAGCGAGTTTGGTTGGTTGAAGTTTGGAGTGGCCGTTGAGATAAGCAGGAGACACGGTAGCAGTAGAGGTCGCCATGTTATTCCGATTCTGGAGTAGAGAAACGGGAAAACCATTTAGTCGATCCTATTTTTTATGCTACACGGCGCTGCAATGCACCTCGGACATCAGCGTGGGTTGAGCTTTAGGATTTTCTGCGGGATTGACTCCGCAAAGATGCAGTCTGACGGTATCCGAGTTGGTAAATAGGTAGGTAGGGATATTAGAGAGGGTTACTTTTATGTATGTCGATATATGTCTCCTTCACCTTCTGCTATAGGCTGGATTCTTTGGGTGTGTCTGTAGGTATCTGACTTCCTCGATTCAAGGGAAGAAAGAAAATGAAGTAAGAGGGCCCCCTCCCACGAATCAAGCAAACTTCGGAGGGTAGTAGGCAGTGATGTACCTAGGAACTGAATGCGAGTGAGCGGGCCGATCTGCCCTCAGGGTCTCCGAACTAGGGCCTAATTGATGGTGCTTAAAGGGTGGTTTGGCCAAGTACAGTATGTGTTTTACTTGGTAAAGAAGGGGAAAAAAAAAATAGAAAATTAGAAAAATGAACAGGGCTGTTGAGTTCTCCTCGTTGGGGTGAGATGGGTATGGCTAAAGAATGGACAAATGAGATAGACGAGATGACCGTTTGACAGGATCTTGATTGACCAACTTGTTGACTCTGAGATGGGATTGAAGTAGCATTGATTATCCCCTTCTTACGAGTCAATATATGTCTTTGTTCTTCTTAATCGGCTATGGGGGGTATTGCAAGAGATGTTGGGGGTTCATGCGGGCGATCTCTCACTGCTGATTGATCTGACCTAGAGTGAAAGGTTGGCTTATGTTTGGGGGGGGAGGGAAGGGGGGCTAGACTGACGACTTGTGGTAGTTGATGGGTTCAAGATCAATGGTCACTGATCAGATTGATAAGATTATGCCAGGGCCCCGTAGCCTGTAGCCTGGAGCCTGTAACCCGCAGTCCACTCGCTCTAATCCGAGCCAACAATGTCACATGGGGATCAAAGGCCAGGATAGGATAGGCTCGGCAACTGAAAGAAAAAAAAAAATTAAAAATTAAAAAAAAAATTAATAAGAGTATCGATCCACCTCCACTAAAAGGTTGCTCGGACCTGTCGGATTCCGAACTCGTTCCAAGCCGGAGATGGATGTTTGCATATAGTAGTAGATGTGTAACTGATGGTTTGGTTTTGTCCTTTTCCTTATCGCATTTAACTGCTTCCTCCTCTTATCCCCTCTTAACTCCTCTCGTTGTTGCGATCAACTATTCGATTAAGTTCATGTATGGGTAAAAATAGTACCATACCTTAAGGACATCGAAATTGGAGAGATGAAGATTGATGACGTTCGGGTGCGACCGGGAGAAATCTGCGTCTAGCCGAAGTTGCTATGGTTCCATTAGTCCAGCAGTTCACAGTCCAGCACTACATAGTACCTAAATTGACTAACTGAAAGCTGCTGTGGTAAAGCCCCGCCAGGCCGGTACCGGAGAATTCGGAAAGTTCCACTTAATTATGTAAACCTTTAAACCTCTTACTAGAGGTGGAGTTTGCTTTTAGTGCAACCTCAACTTTCAACCTTACCCCACATACGTAATGACCTCAGGTCTCAATTGAATGCCCTGAGAACCAATTCAGCATGTACCTAGGTACTTCAACCACAACTTGAACTCGAACCTCAGTGCTGGGTGCTTCGTAAAATAATGCATCAAGGACCTTAACGTACTAAACTGACTTTACGGTCAATATTGAAATATGGAGGGTTCTTGTTAACGGTTTGGGGTCTCCAATAATGCATCTACTATGTAGACGGGAAACTTGTGAACATCACCTTCGCCCGCAACTCTACATCTAATAGTATAATTAGGAATAGCGTAGTCGCTCGGATGGCGTAGGACAAACACGAAGTCTGGGCCACTGGCTCGTTGTCGAGTCAACTGCGAATTGCCATCAAACATGGCATCCAGGGCACCTCGTCCCTGGACGTGCGGCGACCATATGATCTTACTATTCCCTCACATCTTTGCTCGTCATGGCCCGGACGCAAACGCAGACAGCCTCCCAGAAGGGCCAAGAATCGAAGCGGAGAAGTAAGTATACTCGCGACTCTGGTTCCGAACCTACTGCGAAGCGACGGAGACTTTCTAATCAATCTGATGATGAAGATGGCGAGGTTTGGCCTGCAACAAATGATTTCGCTCCCATCGAGTACTGGGCGAGGGAAGGTCATTGGCCGCATAATTATTCTAAGCCCGGTATGGAACATATTGAACATGCCCTGGCACGTAAACGGCCCTCGTCAGTTCTCGGGCGTGAGCGGGCGAATTCTGCGACGTCTGCGACCCCAAGTGATCAGAGGCCACGGGAGGAGAAGAGTGCACCATACCGAGACACGCGCTACGAAACTCTCCTTAACACGAAAGGTACCTACATGGAGACTGCGGAGGTAGGCATCACGGATGAGAATAAAGCCATATGTCGGATGCTACTCGAGAGCAGCCAGGCAGCAGTACCACAGGGGTCTGTCTTCGACGATAGCGTCTTTGAAAATGCTTGCAAGAATCTCCAGAAAGCGAACGAGGCCAGGATTATCCAAGATATCTCTAGACTTGTAGTCCCGTCAGCAGAAACGCTTGCGCTTTATAACAGGCGCCTTAATGTCCTCAAAGAGAGTGTCAACGAAGGCTGGAACAACTCGATCCCATTAACTGGACTCCGCCCGCAGCCGGACTACTCTGTGGGATTCCGCCGAGAGGCTTTTACTGACGACCAGCTCTCGAAGCTATCACCCTTTATTGGCGATTTCCTTGCAGGCGACTTGTCCCTTTTCATGGCCACGTATTACATATACTTTCCCTTCATGGCCTGTGAAGTGAAGTGTGGCGCCGCCGCGCTGGATGTTGCGGACCGCCAGAACGCCCACAGCATGACTCTTGCGGCACGGGGTATTGTTGAGCTATTCCGACTCGTGAAGCGCGAGGAAGAGATTGGCCGGCAGGTCCTCTCCTTCTCTATCTCGCATGATCATCGCTCCGTGCGAATCTATGGCTACTACCCGGTGATCAAGGGGAAAGAGATAAAATATTACCGTCACCCAATACATACGTTCGACTTCACGGCACTTGACGGTAAAGAAAAGTGGACGTCCTATCGATTCATCAGAAGTGTTTATGACATATGGATGCCAGAACATTTGAAGAAAATCCGCTCAGCTATCGATCAGTTGCCGACAAAATTGGATTTTGATGTGCCAGCGTTGTCTGGTACAACTAGCCTTTCTCAAAGTCTGCAAAGCCCTCGCCCAGAGTCCTTGGAGGCCGGTTCTGCGTTGTCACAGGCGGATGAGGGTCAACAACAAAGGGAAGGTGGTCAAATGACAATACCTGATATTTCATTTTCGAAACCAGCGCCTGCCAAGCGGAGAAGAAGCCCAGTCAAGAAGTCCTAGAGGTAATTTCACTTTCAACGACGTTTACGGTAGCATACCCCAGGGACCAAGTTGCAATTTACTATCACACGGAGCTGAGTTTCGAGATGGGAAATAAGGATTTGGATCTCTTTGGATCTCTTTGGATCCCCCTCCCACTAAAGGAGACTCCAAGAACAGGATGGCGAGAGCAAGACCCGAGTCACAATGTTCGAGACAAGGCTTTCTACCTTAGTTGGAACAGCCGCCAGCTCGGTTGCGCCTTTGGAGATGATGTTGTCTACACGAGCTGGGACCGACAGTTCGGTTTCGCCGTTGAAGGCATGGGTACAAGAGAGAGCGTACAATCATGTCAGTATCCTTATACACTTAGGGGTAGGAGACGACACCAAACGGTACCCGAGCCAGGGCGGTAAACTGCTGGTTCGCTTCAATGCTACCTAATCAACGAGAACTACTGCTAATACAACGACATAAACTAAATGACAAACAATTGTTCCTCAACGCCGAGAAATTCAAGTTGTGGCCTTTTTCGTATGAAACCTTCTCGGTTTAGATCCCTCACGAATTTCAATATGGTGCTGTTGCTTCAAGTCGTTGAATGTAGGATCAAGTGATAAAATGGCGCCGCACATATGCCCCACGTCTCAAACCATAGTTGCATTTCTTTATATACGTAGTGTCTCAATTAAATCTGGTATTCCTTAGAAAAGGACGGATTCGGATGAGGACAGAAGCTGCATCGAGCTGTTATTGCAGAGAAAATAAAAGAAAAATAAAACAAAATGTCCGTTTAAAAACGGTTTCGTTCACTTAACGGTATCTAATGCATAATTTGTTGACGGTTGACTAACGTTTGCGCTAGGACCAAGCTAGCCGAAAATAAAGGTGCCATAAACACTTAGGTAAGGTACCTGAGCTACCTACCTAAGGTATCCTTACGAAGCGACCTCATGCTCGTGATAATCTAATTACTTGCATAAGATATACCCGAACGGGGTGACATAAGGCTGATGCACAACACAACTGGTTAATAGACGGGAATACCTAAATCACCACGAAAATATAATCATCTCGAATGTCTCATTATACAAGACACAGTTTATCCTAACGACATCCACTCTTTTTGATCCTCTCCCCTTAGACTCGAGTCTACTCGAGACGTCATGTCTCATCTTGCCGCGCCGTCGCCAGCAAGACCGGTGAGCTCCCGCAGCTTCGCTTTGGTATCTTCGTCCTCGTCCTCAGACAACGAAGACGACGCCCCGCTTCCCTTCCCTACCGCGCTTCCTCGCTCGGATTTCCTCGCCCCCAACTTTGACCCGGCCGAATACCTCTCCTCCCTCGCAAACCGCCACCAGACCCTAGAAGACCTGCGATCCGACCTGAGAGAGCGAAGCGCCGCTATTAGCACCGAGCTGCTGGAACTAGTCAATGCGAACTACACGAGCTTTTTAAGCTTGGGCGACGAGCTTAAGGGCGGCGAAGAGAAGGTCGAGGATGTTCGTGTAGCGCTATTGGGGTTTCGGCGTGCTGTTGAAGAGATCAAGGGCCGAGTAAAAGAAAGAGGAACCGAAGTTACGAGCTTAAATCGAGACCTATCCGGCGTAAGAAGTGAAATCGAAACAGGGAGGAAAATGCTAGAATTAGATGAGAGGATATCCGTACTTGAGGGTCGATTGGCGGTGGGAAGTACAGGACCCGATAGTGATGATAGCGATGAGGACGATGAAAATGATGAAGACGAGTTGGAGGGAGCAGTAGGAAACAGTACCGCAAAACTGACTCAATTGGTAAATGAGTATACGGTAGTGGACGGGTTAGCCAACGATATCGGAAGGGATACGCCCTTTGTACGGAAAGCGGAAGAGAGGTTGACGAGATGTAGAAACACCATCCTATTAGACCTTGGTACGGCGTTGAAGGAAGCCAAGAAAGCAGGTCCTAGAGGACAAGCGAAGCTACTGAAGTTAATGGGCATCTATTCTCTACTAGATGCCCAACTAGAAGCTGTAAAGGCATTGAAGAGCGCTTAATGAAGCGAGCACGACGCATTTTCACAATTGTTCATAAGCATATTACTAGCAAGATACCCCCGAAGATATAACTTTTACGAAGCATACGGTACAATTATACACCGTCCTGCCTTAAGGGGTATAGTATAGTTATAGTATAATATCTACATGGCTGTGCTTAGGTGTGCGGGCTGAATCTTCTCATCAGTAGGGTTGATAGCTCCGCTTAAGCTGAAACCCGGCCCGTTGGTGGATGTCAGGACGACCTCAACTAGATCCTTCTTGACCCTGTCTTCCATATTCGAGATGTGCTCTTTCACCATCGTCACAAGCGCCTTGACGTTCGCGGCGAGCATGTTAGGTGTGAATTGGATGTTTCCGATGGGCATACGAATCGCGCCGACCCTTTCTCTGTAGTTCTCGGCACCGACCATCTCGTGCATCAGAGTCTTCACACTCCTGGTGATAGTGTTGGTCTTGATGCTGGGCATAAGACCCTTGGGACCTAGGATACGACCGAGGTTGGCCTTTTTGAGGGCTGGTTCCGAATCGACGTGGCAGATCAGACGGTTAAACGGCAGCTTGTTCGGATTCGCCTTGATAAGTTCGAACAGGGATTCTTCTCCGAAAGCGACAGCACCACCGGCGCGGGCGTCGTGCATCGCGCCACTGCCTTCCTTACAAATAACGGCGATCTGCGTGTCGTTTTTAACAGGGTAAGGCAATCGTATCCGATTTCGAAGCACGGGACTGCTCTTGGGCGTTCTTATTTTTAAGGAGAGTTCGTATGTAACGGACGATGGCGGTCGACCAACTTCAGCGGCTCGTAGATATCTGCAATTGCTGTAAGTTCAAGCACAAGAATAGACGAATGGGTGTTTGTTAGAGACTCGAGGAATATCTCACCTCATAGCATCGCATAGGGAAACCCTCTCCTCCTTGCTAGGTGTGGCATATTTGTATTCCTTGAATCGCTGCTGCTTTTTCGCCCTCTTCATCTTGTCCTTTTCTTTCTCACGCGCCCTCATGGCTGCGGTGCCTGCGCTTTTGCATCTCGTCTGAACTATGGAGGGGACCAGGAACCTAGGGATGGTCGCATTCGTAGGCCTTATAGATGTAGAGAGGCTTAGCCTCGCCAGCGAAGCAATGCACTGACTTGTGGAAGCCATCGTGACGTTTCCGTGGTTGCCGACAGTCGGGAGACCGTAGTCATATGAAGCTTTAGAAGTCGATATGAAGAAGCAAATTTACATAAGAACAAGGGTTAGGTACATAATGGGGCACGTTTTCAGCCTCAATACGGAATATTGGAAGTGGGGGGCTACTTAAATACATAGCACTAGCCACAATTCAATCTCTTATCATAATAGAGGTATATAGCTATCTAATCAGTCAATTACCCCTCTATCAGCTTTTCTTTACAGAGCATGCCGTCAGTGGGGTGACCCCGCCACAACCTATCATCTGCTTGTTGACTCAAAAACAGCCGAGTCGGAGACTGGGACTCACTTATACGCAAACTTACTATTTCACACCTAAATTTCCAAGGTCAGATATAGCTTCGAGTAGTTACACTAGCCGCCAAAATGAAGGCAGACGAACTCGTTGCCGTGTCGACCTCTCTTGGGGGGGACTTCAAGTCTATTGAGCCTCACCTTGTCCGACTTGAGAAGCATCTCACCTTGAGAACTTACCTTGCCGGATACACTCTAAGTGAACTAGACACTAAGATCTGGCTTGCCATTAAGAGCAATCGCGTTGCTGTATCCTTCGTCCGTAAGGGATCCTACGCAAATCTCCACCGATGGTTCACCTATGTCGAACAAGTCCATCCCGAGATTCAAGCCGAAGTTAAGGCTGCAGACTCGGCACGAAAGGCCAAGGTTCAAGCAGCTAGTCGAGCCGGTGCTAGTTATAACTTAGCACTACAGGACACAGATAAGGGAGTGGTCACTCGATTCCTTCCTGAGCCTTCGTAAGAAGTTCTTTATTCCTTATTCCTTATTCCTTATTCCTTATTCCTTATTCCTTATTCCTTATTCCTTATTCCTTATTCCTTATTCCTTATTCCTTATTTATATAGTATATACGAAGCAATGGCTTGGGTAGATTTTTAATCAGAACACAGGGGATACCTTCACATTGGACACGCCAAAGCCGCGCTGCTCAGCGATTACTTTGCGCACCAAGCTTACGATGGCAAACTACGCCTGAGATTGGACGATACGAACCCGAGCAAAGAGAAGGAGGAGTATCAGGATGCTATCATCGAGGATCTTGCTCTTATGGGAATCAAGCCTGATGTCGTCACGTATACCTCGGACTACTTCGACCACCTTTACGAAACCTGTCTCTCCCTCATCAAGAGCGGCAACGCATATGCTGATGACACGGACGTAGAGACTATGCGCGAAGAGCGAGGAAAGGGTATCGCATCCAAGCGGCGAGACAGAACTGTCGAGGAGAACTTGGCTATCTTTGAAGAGATGAAGAATGGCACGGAGGAAGGTTTAAAGAATTGCATTCGCGCAAAGATCTCAGTCGACAACCCGAACAAGGCTATGCGCGACCCCGTCATCTACAGGTGCAATCCCAATGATCCGCATCACCGCACTGGCACAAAATGGAAGATGTACCCCACCTACGATCTCGCATGCCCCGTGGTCGACAGCTTGGAAGGTGTTACGCACGCGCTGAGGTCCACCGAATACACGGACCGAAACCCTCAGTTCCAATGGTTCCTCGACACGCTGAAGCTACGCCAGGTGTACATGTGGGACTTTGCTCGTATGAATTTCATCCGGACTTTCTTGTCCAAGCGCAAGCTCGCTAAGCTGGTTGATACCGGCCGAGTATGGGGCTGGGATGACCCGCGAATGCCGACCATCCGGGGTATTCGCAGACGAGGCATGACCATCGCTGCGCTCCGCGATTTTATTTTGAAGCAGGGTCCGTCCAGGAATGTCGTGTCCATGGACTGGGCTAGCTTCTGGGCTACGAACAAAAAGGAGATTGACCCGGTTGCGCCACGACACACCGCCATTCTAAAGAAGGACCACGTCAAGGTCGCTATCATGGGAGATGAAGCCCCTGCCGAGCCACGTACCGAAGACAAGCCACTCCACCCTAAGAACCCCGCCGTCGGAACTAAGAAGGTAGCTTTTAGCAAAGAATTGATCCTGGACCAGGAAGATGCCAAGTCATTCAAGGACGGCGAAGAGATTACTCTAATGCAATGGGGCAACGCGGTCGTCAGAGCTATCGCCAGCGGTGACCCAATTACAAGCATCACGTGCGAGTTGAACCTCAAGGGAGACGTTCGTTCTACCGAGAAGAAGGTTACGTGGCTCTCGACGCAGGGGCAGAAGCTTATCGATGCGGAGCTCTGGGACTTTGACTATTTGATCACCAAGGACAAGCTCGAGGAGGATGACGACCTAGAGCAGTTCCTGAACCCCGTAACGGCGACTAAGGAAGACGCGTTCTGCGACGAGGGTGTCGCTAAGCTCAAGCAGGATGAGATTATCCAGTTGGAGCGGAGAGGGTACTACCGCGTAGACAAGGCGTACGACGAGAATGGGGATAAGAAGATTGTTCTGTTCTGCATCCCAACTGGCAAGAACAAATAGACAGGTAAAACGTGTAGTTCATAGGACTCGGATAATGAAAAAGGCTCAATCGCGATAGAGATTGCTGTCGGGCTATGAAGATCATGTGCTGTTTTACGCGATGCTGGGGTCGAAAATGTGAATCCTTCAGAGGGGACAGTGTAGCATAATCGCCAAGCAATTTGTCCATGGTAACCTTCCGTATGGTAATAGCATCAAACCAGGACTTCCAATGAGTTCTAAAAATATTTGATATTGTAGATGATCCCGTTCCAAATACCTCGGTAGCTTGGTGATGTTCGGGTATGGTATATCATTCCTCCAATGCCATAATCTCGGGCTAAGAGGCGACGAATGAGAAGAGAGATTGATTTGACTATACGAAACTACTTGATAGGCTTGGTAGACTTGATTATAATATGGCTATTGGCCAAGCTTATAAATTCAGGCTCACAGGACAACAATATCGCAATAGTTAAAACATTAAGATACGAAAAATCAAGGCTATGAGGCCAGAGTCAGTTTCAATGGATAGTAAGTGTACCAACATAGTCTGTTTTGAAATCAAATATAGCCCTTCGTGTTGTAGTTCTACAAAGGTTAGGTACATATGTATAGATGTCTCATTCTGAACAAGAGCAATACTAGAGTTAAAGGTAGAAGGTAACTCTCGTAGAATGATAAAATAACTCACGATATAAAACCTGAAGTAGCTATTCACATTGACTATAGCTATATTCATATTGCTAATACATATCAACAAACGTGAAGAGTTATTTGGACGTACACGAAGCCATAGATACCTATCCCTAAGAGGCAATGCGGGCAATGCGAAGGGATCAAGTCCATAGCCAGTATCACTCTCGTGTAGGTAAGCCTCATTATGTAGCCTTACGTTCTAGTTCGGGATAGCTATGGCCTAGAACCGTGATAGGTTGAGTAACTCTACGGATATACGGACTAAGCTCACCCCCTTAGCTCTTGTTACTATGGGCGTGTGCATATTCGGGAGTTACGTGATTAGGTATTTACGTGATATATTCTGTTTACCCAGAATCATTACGTCTACCTATTATTGAAGTGTTTCGGTGACTATGCGGCTGCATATGTATGTCCAAGCCCAGCTTACGCACTTTTTGGTCTCCGTGATGCTGTTTTGGCCGGGAGATGTAGGAGTTATTCTGATACGTCTGAATCATGTATCCGTACCGAAAAACGAGGTCGTAGTAAGCAGTCGTCGCTCATATACGTCGATATATTACGTGGTATATGTCTGCAGTGCCACGACGCGATCCCGATGGGCAGGATATCTAGGGCGACCATCTAGATCCAAGGTGATCTCTTCTCTCCGATTTCTAGTGGATCTGCTTGCGACTTTCCTTTTGGGATGGTTCCAGGGTTCCCTTTTTTTGAGGCTGTTCAAAGTTCGAGCAAGAAGAGATAGATATCCACCCGTTAAAGGTGAGGCCGTTCTTAATCCCGGAGCTCCTCTGATAGGACGGTTACTATGCCCTTGCCTTTACTACGTACGCGTTTGTCCTCTTATAGTATAGATGGAACATACGCCGGTCTTAAACAATGCAATATTACAACGTGTCATGGACCCCGGCGAATACTCACCGTGATTCTTGCATTACTAATATAGCTTGTCGTAGATAGTTTAGGTACTCCCGCCTTACTTCGAAGTTCTGTCTACTAGAGCCTAGAGCCTAGAGGGTACTTGATGGATAAAGTGTATGCGTAACACATCTAGCATTGGACTAAACCCATCGTTAATACCTTTACTATACTTCAATCCTCCTAGGCGTGACATGGCTCCACGCTGACAGCGGCTAACTACATGTTCTAGAGGAGCTCGGTTTCACAAACTGCCCAGCCTAAGCCAAACGATACCGTGGGATAGGAAAAGGGCCTAGTTCGCTAGGTAGTCTGTACGTAGGTAGTTGGGCTCCATAGCTATAATGGGTGAATAATGATATACGTGTGGTCGAAGTGGATTCCATGCCAGGGGCTCTAGTACGGGGTATGCACATGGCTATGTTGTTGTTATACTGGAGACTCGAGAGTTTGGGTTCTATTCGGTTCTAATCTACTATTACCTGCTGTAGACTAAACCGTATAGATTCTCGATGGCCATGCCCAATATGTCTTGTAGACCTTAAGGCAGCCAGTAGACGCAGGTCAAACCATGCATCATGACGAACGTTTGAATCCTCCTTTCGGATATAGGGCGTACCTATAGTATCGTTCGTGGATAGTAAAAATGGCTCGGCCGGTTGAGCTTTGGAAGCTCGTGTTGACTGCCGCCCTGTGGATCTTCCCGAATCTATAACCCTGGGAACGATCTGTGAGATGACTCAAAAGTAAGTGATGAGCTCTTACTTATGCGTATAGTCCCACTCTGTAACCTGCCGGAATGCTGCTGCTGCTGCTGCTGCTGCTGCTGCTGCTTCTTTTCCATTCATATTCATACACCGGGACTGTTTCGGAACACGCAGACTCAGGCCGCTCAAAGAGAGCAACCTCAATGCTAGGCAGGTATGACTGGTCTCGATAACCTAAACCATCTCTTATTGGCGTAGCAGTGTAGTTGGAATGCAGCAACTTCTTGATTATCGGGAAAGACGTCTGTACCACGGCGCGACGTTCCAGCATACTCTCTACCCATATCTACCCATGCGATAGTATGGACAGAGGAAATCCATTGCCAAAATAGGTAGTATAAACCATCTTTCTCGAATAGTGGTTGGCTGTTACGTATATGCATATGAAATCTCCTATAACAGAGTTTCGAAGTTCAGACGAACTCGTTCTTTACTACTATGTATCTATGAGGCTCCACTGGGCGCCGGGATGGTGTAACTGACGTGCATCGACGAGATCTGTACAAGGCTGAATGGGGGAATCGGATAGCTGAGCATATTAGCACCGCGTGGTTTTCCATCCAGAAAAAGAACGCGGGTGGGATTTAGTTGGGCCGCATTAGGAAACCTTGGACACGACTCTGCCCGAAACCCTGTCCATTAGTTGCCCGATGTCGAGATTTTTTATTTTATTTTAATCAGCCGCTGGTCATCATGCATTGCAGCCGGGTATCCAATGGGTTGAGAGACCACGAGTAGGCCGTAAACGGACCATCAACAATTGCTAGCCAACCGTTTTCCGGTGCTTAAGAAGATAGACCGGAGGCAATTGGTCGGGGGCGAGGAATTAAAGAGAAAAAAAAGAAAGAGAAATTAGGAAGAGCGGGCGTCGTGGACGCGTTAAATGGAATATGTGGACACCCCCCTAGGAGGCAATTGGATGTTTGGATGCGTTGGCAGGAGTCGGTCTGCATGGCACGCGCGTGGACGATTGGGATTGGATGAGCCGTAAGGTCTCCAAGGGTTGTCCAAGGGTTCTTTTTTTTTTTTTTTTTTTTTTTTTTTTGGTCTGTCCAAGGGCTCATTCGTGGGGCTGTAAGTTACTGGTATAAGTTAGTAAGGTTATCAAACGTACGTTTTATTTTATTTACTACCTATGTATCATCTATTAGCGAACCGTCGGGCGGGAAATATCCCAAAAGGCTACGACGGGGATCTGCAACGTTGACCGCCGTCTCGGGCGATGCAGCCTTGGACAGCCAGCCGCCAGGGCGAAGCGACGATTCGGGTAAGATGGGAAAATTGATGAGGCATGGAAGGCGAAGAAACGAAGAAGCGAAAGAAGCCCTAACGATGCAGTATGCAGGGCCAACTCATCGTCCTTTCATCCAGCCGGGAGCCGTCTTTTTTTTTTTTTTTTTTTTTTTTTAACTACTGAAAGACATTCGGAGGGGACCACTACCTAGGCAATGTCGGAGAATTTACGAATATCTGGCTTTTCTAGCTGAGTGAGATGACGATGGATTCTTGCATCCCGTAATGCGAAGCATGTCTTGTTTGGATGATGCTATCGATGATACCTGACGGAGGGGAAAATGGTAAGAGAATATCTAGTCTTTTCCGTATTATTTCTCTTCCGTTCGCCTCCCGTTAGACAGGTACTGGTATCTTTTCTTGTTCAGCTTTCGGGCATTGCTTGTCAATACTTGTTTGGGTCGTGGACTGCGGCCCCCCTTTTTTTGCGCTGTTTGCGCGTTGCTGTCAAATGTGAAGAGCCGAGGAAGGACAGAACAACAATCTGAAAGGAATATCTTAGACAGATCATCTAGAAAACGTAGACGAGGCAGAGACATTTGATAAGACCGTCTTTGTCATTTCGTCATACTGTGTTCGAGCTATTTTCGGTGTGTAGCCGCGGGGCAAAGAAGGACTCGACTTCGAGCTGTGTTATAGTATGACCAGGGGGAAAGGGGTGGGCAGGAGATTCGATGAGAGAGACCAGATGGCTATTTACAAGGAAACACTAGAGAAACACCAGAGAAACACCAGGGAAGCACCAGGGAAGCACCAAGGGAAACATCAAAAGAACTACCAGGAGCAACAAGCTAAAAGTAGGGAGGATGACTATTTCCGTATTGCCAGCATTTACTAGGGCTATATCGGGCTGGCCAGTTATAGGCTTTCGACCTTGCCTCCGTGACGGGGTGTGCATATGTTGTGGCATCGTCATCATTATGGTCGCCTTGTGTGTTGTACACACCCGCCAAAAATGAGGGACGAGATTTCGATAGACGCCAGTAATTGGTCCATTTAAACCGTAGATCCATTCAGATTTGTTTGGCAAACCTTCGGGGCTGTCCATCTGTCCATCTGTCCAGCTTTTTTGCAGCATTTGCAGCAATGCGGCAATGCAGCAAATTTTGGGGGGTTGGCGGTGGAAGATGCAAAGTAGAAGGCTTAGGAGGGCCAGGAGGGGGAAGAAGAAGAAGAAGAAGGGGTGGCTCCGTGTGGAGATGACCTTAGACGGCCCTAAACGACCCTAAAGTACGGTAAAGGCCCAGTATCCATGTACCCAAAAGACCGTAAGGAAGGGTTGGCACGGACTCTGCGGCACTTGTAAAAGCTGGGAACGCTTACACGATTTAGACGCCACCATAGCGGACCTGGTTTTAGGTTGCTGATTTACCAGGTACATACCCCGTGGACCTAACTTACTTGCACTAAGAGGTACCTAAAGTTAGGTAAGGCTAGGTACATTAGGTACCTAACATTGTGACAACAGGTGACAACTCGCAACTTTTCTGTGCCAGCTAATTAATTGCCTATGTCAGTTAATACCGGGTAATGCCAGCTTGCCAACTAAGTTAGTAGGCCAACTAATAGCCGCTATCGAAAAGAAGAAGAATAAAAAAAATAGAAAATAAAAAAAAGATGAAGAAAAAAAAAAGATTAAACAACTGTACACGATAAATATGTGGATACCGACTTACATAGTAACAGACTGAAGACTGACAGAACTGACCGTCTTAATCGGTGGTCTCAAGCGGTGCTTAAGCGGTGCTTAAGCGGTCTCATCGATTTACCCCACGTCGGCCAACGACAGTGCGACAACTAAATGCTGTTGTGTAACTGGGTGTAACTGGGTAGTGCCTTCGACAGCTGGACAAGGTTTCCAGGCTAGAGATGGTCGAATGAAGGCGAGTCGGCAAGACACATCATCTTGTCTCTTATGCGCGCCTTCTGCAATTGAGCTGCACTTGCTGCAGTTGATGCGATCCCATGCTGCTGCAACTTGGGCGATAGGTACTTTAGGTACTTTAGGTATTGTACAATACATTTTACATACATACCTCTTACTGCACTTTGCTGCACCTGCACCTGCACCTGCACCTGCTACTGCTGCTGTTGCTATTGCTGTTGCTGTTATTATCTGCATTTGCTTTTTTTTTTCTTTCCTCCACTTCCCTGCTATTGCTACTATTACTTTACTACCTAACCTTTACCTGGCTTACTCTTTTTCATCGTCCACTTCATATATCCCCTCCCGATCCTTCGGGAACGACACCGCCGTATACTTATATACTTATTTAAATATATATAACTAAACTCTACTTCCCTATACCGTTTTATATACTATATACCGGGTTGCCGGAACCGTCGAGGCGCAAACGAACGATTTGTTAACACTTGCCTACCTTTCATCAAGCGAGCGGACGAACCAGACCTGACAACTCACGTACTAATCAAGATTAATACTGTGATTTGACGGTTGGCATGAGCTGAGGTCATTATTATTTACCCAATATCTACCGAGAAGAGAGAGAAACAGAGAAAAAGAGGGTTAGAAACAGAGAGCATATTCCTGCTTATACAACAACAACTCACACTCGCGCTACCCAATAGTTTCCAACTTGTCTTTCGGCCTTGTGTTGTTGATCTGCGATCAACCAACCGACTGCGCGACTCGGATCTGACTTACTATCGATAGTCCCTCTGTCTCTGTCGGCCCCCCCTCCTCCTCCGCCGAAGCTCTATCCCATATTCTAATTATATTCTCCTACTTATTTGAAGCCCAACTCCGCCCTACCTAACCTAACTTCTACCCTACCTTAACCCACCCCTTACCCGTCCTTATCTTTTCTGGTCTACCCTGACCTACCCGCGTTATACGCACACGCAGAATCACACGCAGCCCGCCATTCTACTTTTGTCGAAGCTAAGGTCGCAAAAGCATCCATACATACTACTTCAGCTTCATGTCTAGATGACATAATCTGAAAGCACCTCTATCAAAGTCGAATAACCGATCGAGCAATCGCATCCACCGTGGCTACCTAGCAGCTCTCTGTTCGAAGGGGTGCTGTTGGTCGTGCTGGGGTGAAAGGCGCGCGCTCGTTGAACATCATCGCATGCGCCCACTATGATTTCCATGCAGCGATCCCTGTCGTCGCCCGTTTGCATACATTCTTCCCCACGTGAGTCGAGTTAGGAGAGAGGAGCACTAAGAGAAGTGCCCGGTATCGATCTATCCGATTTCTTGATTCCAGCTTGCTGACTTGTCGCCTTGCCGTTACACAGCCGCGTCCCCTTCTGCCACTAGTCCGCCATCGCGGTCCCCGACCCCTTCCCCCGAGACGAGAGCCGAAGTATCGCGCCCGCGGCGATTCCGATCGCGAAGCCCTGGCAGGCCCGGTAGTGGACACCACCGGAGGGAATCGTCGGGGTCTGTTCGTAAAGTTGGTACCGACGAGACGCCTCGCGATGCGACTTCGAAGCAGCAGTCCAACGCCAATTCCGGTGCCGGCGCGAGTGCGCCTAAGAAGCCGGTAATAGACCAAGCCGTAGGCCCACCGAAGCCGCCCCCGTCTCCGTCTCCGGCCTCTAGCCCGCCCGCTCCGTCTAGCCCTTTACAGCCCATCTTGAAAGACCAAGAAGATTCGGGGCCCCTCCCGCGATCGCTCCTAGCTGACGTATCCTTATATACGAACCCCCATCTAACCGTCGAGAATGAAGGCACCACGCTCGAAGAACTCGCCCATTTGGTTCGCCTTTCTAAGTACCAAGAGCGCAAGTGTGCCAATACTCGTATCCGTCTTCAAAGAAGCTTGATTTCCACTGCCCTCTCGGCGCGCCTGACCCGGTGCGGAGAGACGTCGCTGCGCAACCTAGCAGACAGCTTCCGAAATGATGATAAGAGGGCATTCGCTAACCTGTATGGTGCTATCCATGATGTTCGGAATAGCTGCGACGCCACCCGTCGCTATGCTCTCTTGGAGCCCGAGATGGAGTCTTTGCAATCGTCCGGACTAGCGTCTGTCGAGACGCTCGTGCCCCCGCCGAGCACGACGGGAAGCATTGGTCCTGGTAGCTCCGTCGCCCCCTTTTTTAATGATATTTCTGCTTCTGCCAGGGAAGCCTTTTTAAATTTTCTTACTCAGATTCGGACAAACCCGGACTACCTAGCCACTCGGCTGTGCGCTTTGAACACCACGGAGCTCCAAGCTCTTACCACTTTCCATCAAGGATTGGAGCCCATAGAGTCTGTCTTGCCGTACCACGGCCGTTCCGCCGGTGGTCGCGGACTTTCAAGCGGTCCTAGTAGACAGACGGGACAAACTCCCAATGCCGTCGAGCGGCTCCTTTCCTTCCAGCGCCATGATCCCCTATCTGCCCTGATTTATACTTGCTTCGCTAACTCGGCTGGCCCAGACAGCGCCGAGGACAAACGGAGGACGGGAATCTGGGCTACCGCCTTCGCTCGTCTGATCTCCACTAGATCTACCAGCGAGCCGGTCTTGATTTCGATCCTCAATGCTTGGTCTGCTATGCGTGATTGGTCTGGACGTGCCAATATGGAATGGTACCTGATGAAGATACTTGAGGATGGCGCATTCTTGCTCGACCGAGCGGAAGACCAGAATGGAACGAGGTTTAACCTTTCCGATTGGACTACCAAGGATAGCATTGCTGCTGAGGAGTTCTACGATCGTGCCGTCAACGATCTTTTCGCTATTATCGATGATGAGGATGCTACTGGTATTCCGGAAGGTGTTATTGAACTTGGAAATGAGATCCTTCGCCGATTGGAGATGAAGGACACTACGCGCGGCCTCGTTGATACCACGCGTAGATGGTTTGTATACAAATGGCTCTTTTCTAGTTGGTTGCTTGCCGTTGTTATCCACCCAGAGAGTTACGGAATGATGACCGAGTATCATATTACGGAATACGGCCGACAGAAGATTCTCAAGCAGGTTGCCACCCTTGCCCAACATTACGTTGTGGAGATGCTCGCCAATAGTAGTGCCTCGAAGCCCGTGTCGACTCCCCTCAAGATCAAAGGCCACGTTGAAAACATACTGGCTCGTTTCAAGCCGTCGGGGAGGAGGACTGGTAGACTGCTCCCTGCTAGGTCCATTACTTCCTTGAGGGAGACCGCTGAAGTCCATCCGTATTTGGTGATTAGTCCAGCTGACCTCGTTACTCTTGCCAATGCTCTATTCCCCGAGCGTAGACCGCAGTCTGCTCATTCGAGTAGCATCCGGTCTGGTGCGCCGTCGATATCTGGTTTCTCTGCTATCTCGCAGCCGATATCCATCGCCACCTCTAGGAGTAACTTTGAGACGGCATCCGTCCTCAGTATGAGTGCTTCGTCCGTTTTTAGTGATGGAACCACTTCGGGCGATCCTCTACTTGAAGATCAGGTAGCTGGTACTCCCCAAAGACGTTCCCCGCCTATGTCTGATGGGGCAAGGCAGAAGCATGCTAACAACTACGAAGAAGATGGATACCGTCTTCGATTGGCAATGCATGAGATGATTCAGATTCTAGGCCCGGAGGCGACATCGGGTTCATGTCATCCATGTGCCGAGCGCTGGGCCGTGGTGTTTATTTCCGCTGATGGAAATAGTCTTTCTTTACAGATGACGTACGACCCTGATGACGAGGCAGAAGAGGAGAATTCTTCTACCACGAGTGACACAGAGGACGACGAGCCGGATGAGAAACCCGAGCTTGACAAAGACTACCACCAACTGCGTGACTCTGTTTTGAAACTTGTCGAGGATTTTGAGATTCCTCAAGGTCTAGAAGACCACGGAAATACGACATTTAGTAACCGAGCTTCGGGGCTGAAGAAGTATCGGTCTAAGAATAAAATTATTACACCAGGGACGACGATGGGAAGCCGTAACCCTTTCCGCAGTAAGTACGAAGAAGAACAGAAAGCGAAGCAGGCTGCCGAAGAGTCTTCTCATGCTTCCGAAGAGAAAGAGGCAGCGGACGAGGCTGGTTCGTCGTCTGTGTTAATCACCATGCTCTCCGCCGCCTCTTCCCAATCGCGTATCCAATCAGATTTCGTGTCTGCGCATCTATATTGGAGAACGCTTCAGCAGCTCAATGCTCTGACATCACCCTCTCTGCGTAAGAATGGTTTTGCAACTCTGCTCAATATATTTTCCCGAGGTCCTCGTGATTCCATCCGCCGCTCTGCTTCCGCCATCGAAGAGTATGATGCCTGGTTAGTCTGGCTGAAACAGAGCCAGGAGCGCCACGAAGGCCTAATCGAGACTATGATGAAGCGCTTGAAGGCACTTAGAGATAAGATGTGGTATGTGACGGATGTTCATAACTCGGCTCCCTACGAGCAAACCCGCAACATCTGCAGCGCCCTGAAGATAATGGGCGTGCCACGGAAATGGGGTTCCTTCCAACGCAATCGGGCACAACTGGCTCGAGGTCCTGCTGCCGCTTATATATATCGGAACGAATCGCAGATGTTGGATATTTTAGCTGCTGGTGAGGAGCAAGGAGGCCCTAACAAGCTTAGCGATGCTCAAGCCGAAATAACCAGTAAGTGGCTGGAGCAGCTCGGCATCCAGAACATGTGTCAAGGTGAGGAGCGTATACATCGATTTTGTTGTGAAGTGGACAGCTGTGTATCGAAGCTGGTTGGTGATAATATCGTGGATGGGCCTGTGCTTTGGTCTAGCGAACTGTACTCTCGCGATCGTAGAGCGTTCGAAGGTCCTCGCATAGGTCGGGATAAAGAGAGCAGCTTGTGGGGTGACGATGCAGCCAGTGTCATTAGCAGCGACCACGAAAGGCGTTACGCATCCCCCACGCGCCGTCCCGCTTCCATCGCAAGAGATCTCAGAGGTATATCCGCATATAACACAAGCCAGGTCTCTATCGACTCCCACCGCCGGTACAGTTTCTCTAGGGCCAGCACAGCCATGTCTGATACTTTCGATTCGCATGACTATTTTGGAGCTTCATCTCCTATTCACGCCATTGATTCGACATCCACATATTGGTCTCCTTTTCAGTCCACCATGTCGACCGTCAGCTCGGCAACCTCTCGTGCGCAGTCGCCAACGACTAGCGTCACAAATCTTTCTAGCACGTTTTCTCAACCGAATCACCAACCGCTGCCGTCTCATCATTCGGCCTCGCGGTCTGGTGCATCGGTATCATCGAACGAGACAGTTCATTTCCGCCGCCTCTCAGAAGGCAAACAACGTTTTCTGGCAGATCTTCGCCAGACCCTTACTAGTCTGCTACTTTCCGAGCTTGGTAACCTCGTGTTCGCGTCCGGTTCCGAAACTGATGGTTGGTTTGGAAGCCTGGGACAAGAATGTATCGAGCGACGAGACGCCGAGGAGCGAAGAGCACGAAGGCCTTCAGTAAAGCGGGAGCGTACCAGCAAGGGCTCCGCTAAGCAGAGGGTGATAGAGAAGAGGAAGAGCTTTGGTAACCTCAGACAGGCGGGAGAGGCTTCGAAGGGTGACCTAGGCTCGGACAGACCTGAAAGCGCTTCGGGGAGGAGCAACGACAGCTCTGCCACGAGCGACACGGTTTCAAGTCGCGCGAGGTCTTCGAAGAAGAAGGAAACTCCAGAATTCCCCTACACGAAAGCCTACAAGAGGCTATTGGGGATGTTCGCCGTCCATCCAAACCCGTATACCAAACTCAACGCGCTCCTGGAGTTGGAACGTCTCATATCTGCTTCGTTGTCTAGCGGTTCGCGTAGGTCTCGGTGGGCTGTAAGACACCAGACCGCGTCCGTCGACGATGATAGCAGCGTACCAGGAAAATCAGACGCGAACGAGACAGGTGGCGATAATACCAGAGGACGTTCCCAACCGTTCCAGTCGCACATGTTTCCTAGCCAACCTCGCTCTTCCAAGAATGCTGATGCTCGCTCTATCGTCTCGGTAAAGGAAGCAACTAACACCGACGCTATCGCACGAGTACTTCGGTCTCTATTCAAAGACGCGGGTATACGGCCTAAGACGCTGTTCCGCGATCTACAATTCATTAATTCTTTTGTATCCCCATCCACGTTAGACATGGATCGAAACAAGGCCTTTTGGGATATCGTCGTGGTGGCGCTCTCTCTTAAAGATGACACCATTAGGACGATGGTCGAGGTCGCTGATGAGATCCTTAATTATTACACGCCGTCGAGGAAGCGTCCCGGCGGCGGCGACGATGCGCCGGAGATGATGCGCCAGCCGCCTATCCACTCCCTTCGCGATGCGGCGAAGATGTGGACGATCGCGGCCAAGGAGGGCAATGCCACAGCGCAGCGGGAGCTGGGCCTATTTAACCTCAGCAACCCCGAGCTTGTGGAGAGGAGTACGTTGCCTTTGTCAAAGCCGCGAGATGTATTTAAGCAAGCCGTCATGGAGAAGTTCGGACCGCGACCCGGGAGCAGCGCTCGCCATTCTACTGATCGGAGCCGAAGCAACCTGGGCACGGCTGGTCCGTCCTCTTCAGGAATGCAGGACACGACCATGGACGGCGACATTAGGAGTGATCCGACTCTGATGTGCGTCGCCATCCACTGGATGAAGGAGGCCGAACGTGGCGGAGACGAGTTGGCCAGAACGTTCCTTGGTCAGAATGAGATGATGGGGCTCTGAATGATTGCTACGCTGACGTTTGCTACTGCTGCAACTTACCTGTCTTACGTTTTCCATCTGTTTGCCCTCGGGGAGCTATTTGTCGAGCATATTTCGATGATGGCCTATGCTACCGAGAGCGCGATACAGATCCACATGTTCAACACACAATTTCCTTCCGTCGGTTGGATAACCTACGACTTTCTTTTTCTTTTCTTTTTTGTTATCTTACCTGCATCCTCGGCGTGGCTTTTCTTGCCTGTTCAATGTTTCAAAATCGATACCCAACCATTGTCTATCTGCCTCTAAATCATATACCGTTGGGCTTAGGGATACGAGGGTCAAAAGGAATAGGACGTAACGAAATAGGATTTGCTGGAACCGGGAATATGACAGGACAGGACATGACATGACATGACATGACATACATAACATATGCATACACACGCACACACATTATACCCTATTTTGCTGGCTCGGGAATTATTCTCACGGTCTTCATTCGAATTGGAAAAATCGGCAGGCTGTACCAGTACTACTACTTACTGTTTTCATACTCGTGTAAGCGTTGCATTATTGAAATCGATTTTTGGCCTGTGTTGTCGGGTGGGATGGGATAGGATGATGACGACGATGACGATATTGCGAACAGGGAAACTATACCCAGATCTTTACTTTTTATTTGATAACTACCTACCTATTTACTGTTGCTAACTGATACTCTGCCGCCTTGTTTTATTTACTGACGTACCTTATATAGATGAACCCGCTTCTGCGGATGAGATGGATATACCAAACAGATAGGAAATTTTATTTTATCTTGAGATCTCAATAAAGCAAAGACGAAAACCAATTTTGATAAATTTAACGTTCTCTCTAGAAGTGAGGCTTCTGCGTCTGAGTGTTTTACTGGTGAATGAGGTGTTCTTGAAATATAAGTGGATGGATATTCTCCGTGGTAAGGCTAAGCTCTATGATAAAATCAGAATTGGGTATCTAGGGCGGTTGTGTTACATGTGAGGTTGAAAAGATAAATTAGGCTTAACCAATGGTCTACTTCTTCGGGATATGAGTTCCAGTTAGGACCCCTAGGAGAGCATTCCATTAGGTACCTATGAATAGAGTATATACCTTGGTTTAAGGCTCTCCTTGGGCTAGATCGGCTACTTCGGAAAATCTGATACTACGTAGGAGATATGATGTGATATAAATAGTTTTGGGTGCTGATTCGACCCAACGACATGGTTGACGTGATGAATTATATATTAAGTTCGTCTAAATGCTGGGGTATCTTAGGTCTAATCTTTCTTCCCCCTCGCTCTTGATATGCCATTGGCGACGCTATGTCCATTTTGCGCCGAAGCCCGCTCCTCAGGCTCCGGGTCTATCGAAACTACCGTCATATCTGATCGGACCCGAAATCTCTTCCCCCTCCAATTCACCGTGGCGCCGAGAAGCACGGCCCACGTCCAAATAGGGAGAGCTAGGACCTCCCGTCCCAGCCAAGCCAGAAACCACTCGCCGAATCGGCGTTTTTCGGCACCGCCGCGACTCGTGCCCCGGGCAAATAAGGGCGTCTGTTCGTCCACGTTTATGCTGTGTCCTGCATGCAGCTTCTTGAATACGATGCGGTCTACAACCATCCAGAGCGCGACGCCAGCGAGCCAGAGGTACGACAAAGCCTTCCAAGTTTGTGGCACGCCAAGATTCTCGTGAATCCAGGGAACGCTAGTGAGACCAAAGGACACGTAGAAGCAGCAGACGAGGCTCTCGACGCCGTGCTCGACTAGGGTAGCTGATAATACCGTCCATTTTCTAGCGCGCAGCCATCTCACTCTACGTGCGACGTAAGCGGGTATGGACATTCCCGCCATAGGTTGAATCGCCAGATCACCCCAAACGAGGCCGTGGTTTGCGAAGCCGGGTAGATTGGATCGCCATAAAAGATCTCCGATAACATGATCCTCGCACATGAAGAGCGAGAAGTGGTCTAGACCCTTGGGCAGAGTTGCGGCTCTGCCCGTCAGAATCGGGTTTCGGGTGGGATCTGTGACCTGATCGAGATGCGACTTGCGGAACATATTGCTCTTCCCGACAATGCAGGGCGCGATGCCAACGGTGTTAATAGCGCCGTAGAACTTGGCGTGGGTCGTAGCCATGAACATCTCCTCCAATCTCCCGCCTCCGTGAGCCCAGGACCTAGATAAGACGGAGGATGGTACGTCGATGCTAGACTGCGCGTCGGAACCACCAGTGACTGAAGATCCGGAAAGTAGCATCTGCCCTTCGTCGTTCGAAGAGCTCATGGAGGTGACGGTATCTACCACCAACGGTAGCTGATGTACGAATTTGTAAGGCTTCGCTCGTTTGCCGTTTGGCTGATATCCACAGAGCTTATCGACCATACGACCGGTCACATCCCTTGCTATCCACACGTTGCAATCGAGCGGCCATATTATATCTCCCTTCGCCTCTCTATACGCCCTGCTCAGATTGCGAATCTTGGGATTTGGACCGACATTATCGACGTGGCCGCTGTCGCCGTGGAGGTAAGGGTCTTCGGTCTCGATAAAGACCTTGGCATCGAAGTCCGGGTGGTCATCGAGGAGCTTGAGGATGACGGGATACGCGGCGTCTTCCTTGGACGAGACGCAGAAGTAGATGGTCAACTTGTCCTTCGGGTAGGACTGGTGGAACACGGAGGCGAGACATTCGTAAAGGCCGGGTTCTAGACCTTTGGCAGGCCGGATGATAGTTACGTGCGGCACCTCATCTTTCGGTAGGTAAGGGGACACCGGGGCGGGCGGGACTGACGAGTAGTTACGGAAGCTATTCGGGAAGTGGTGTTAGGAGTACGTCTCGGATAGGTTCAAGACGTAAAGAGGGAGGAAGCCCTTACATTTTATAGATACCTATGCTTTGAACAATAACGACGACGAGACCCCACACGATGCCGGCGCTACCTAACGCCTGAACGATGTACGATGGCATTGGACCATATCAAGACGAAGAGAAGGGAGAGTTGCAACGAAGTAATAGGTAGATAATAGGAGGGTTGTGACACAGCAGAGAAAAGAAAAGCCAACTAGACCAAGACCAATTTCAATTCTTCAAGGTGGGTGCTCTAAGATAATAGATAATACCAACGAGATCTAACAGGACCAGGACGCAAGGAGAAAATAATCGTAACCGCAACATGGAAAATAGGGAATGAGATGCAATCGTCAAGTCCAAGCAACGCCTGCTGTTATTATAGGGATTTCCATGTCAGAGCTAATGACGACCGAGTGTAGGATGTTTAATAGCAACTAGTAATGGTATTCGCTCTTTGCGATTCAAGGTCCACCCGGCGTTCAGGCCATACGCGGGATGGAGCCTTTTAGGAATCTACCGTGTCCTGCGTGTCGTAAGGACCCGCTAATAAATGAGGGAAAAAACAACAATAAAAAAAAAAAAGTTCAAATCTAAGGCGACGACGGCCGCTAAAGGATCGTCGCTTCGCTTTTGCGGCCGGGAAAGCACGGACCATTTCTAGGGCATCCACGGAACCAGGGCACCTAATCCAATCTGTCGGGCACATGTACGGTGTACCTGAATATGCACAATACATGCACCTAATGTTTAGGTAGTTAGTTACCTTATGTAGTTAGGTAGGTATGATATATACAGTGCACACTGTATTAGGTACCACGTCTCCGTTGATGCCGGACCAGCCTTATCCCTTACACGTGCTAAACGCTCAACGGACTAGCGGATCCGCGGACAATACCGGCCCGACAATCCAATTGGACCCGTCAAGACCTAAAAAAAAAAAAAATCTCAGATTTATTATTTTTATTGTTTGCGGCCTCTTCGCTAACAAAAACTTTTCACATTCACATTCACATTCACAACTCTGTAAATTGTAAATCTTTCAAAAGGTTGACTCGTTTACATTCAAGCATAAAGACCTCGAGCTCGGTCAGGATAGCTTGACGAGTGATGAATGGCCTACTTTGTCAAAGTTAGATATTAACCAGTCATGTAAGTATCTTCTCAAAACTTCTATCGGCGCAGTTGGTATCATCATATCAGCTTTGGTTCTATAGAAGAGCTTTCTTTGTTTTTTGTTTGTTTGAATTCGGTCGCGGTGATGACACCTTTTATATTCGGTGCTTAGAGACCTTCAAAAAGTCTCGATGAGTGTCCCAAAATAGACTACAACGGTATCTGAGCGATTTAATGATTATATTATTTACTTATTTGAGAGGAAAAAAGAAATAAATATCTATCTTATTCTATCTTGAAGTGTTTTTGATACTGCCTTCTTCAAAACGAACCTATGAGCTGCGATGTGAAGACGACAAGTCGGCTGACAGCTATCGAAGTAGGTCGAAATGATGAGCAATAATCATGGCAGACACACTCAGTACCGTGTCCGTCACCCCGAACCAACATGATCTTCCTCCAACTTCTGTGAATTCGGACCAATCTACCCAAGTAAAACCCAAGCCTCGTCCCAATACCCCGAGGGGACCTCCACTTCATCAGATCTATGCGCTCCCTGCGCCTATTCGCACTTTTCCCCTACCGGTCTTTTATCCGAGTAATCCCTTATCTCTTTTCCATGTGGTATACGCATGGGTGAGCCAACTCGTGTCGCCACCTCCGGCTGAGCCTGCCGTAATTCATCAAGGCACATGGTCCCCCGAGACTCGATCGGTTCATATTAAGAATCCCAAGTCGATACGGGCATTATGGGAACAGGGGTTCTTTGGTAAAGGCAATTACAGTAGGAGCGAACCAAATTGGCTCAAGCGAGAACAAGCTCGAAGGGGCGAGCATGACGGTCATGTCGCTGAAGCTGTAACGGCCCAGAGGCGAGAGGAGCGCAAGATGATGAAGTGGGATCGTGCCAGAAAAGAGCAAGAAGCAATCGAGCGGACCAGACAGCTGGAAGCTTGGAAAGCTCCAGTAGGTCCCGCCGAATTATTGGCTCTTCCAAATTCCCAGCATGATTTGAAGCCCATATACCCTAACGGTTCTATCAACGGAAGCTTGGCTCGGACTCCGATCTTGAATGGTACTCGGAATGCCAGTGGGACTATCAATGCGGTCTCCAATGGCGTCCCAATCTCAGTAGATACCGCCGTATCTAAAACTTCCGCCGAGATAACTATAACCGAGAAGGAGACAATTGTGGTTGCATCAGGCATAAACGGACACTCTTCCCGTCCGCAAACTCCAACCAACCCCCCTAAAAGACGAAAGTCGGTGCGATTTTCGCCCAAGGTGGAGTCGACAACTTTTCAGCTATCTGATCCACCAAGTCCCCATCACGGCGCCTTGACAAATGGGAGCACGGTTAACGGCAGTGCGTTGAACGGAGTTTCCCCATTAGTCCGGCCGACCGACTTGGGTCTATCGCAACCTGTCCTCGACAGTAAGACCGTTGCTAAGCCTAATGCCGAGTTAGAGTCTGGGCCTGAGCCTGAGCCTGAGCCTGAGCTTATGGATAAGGAGCATCTTCAGCTATGTCCGGAAGAGGCTTTCTATCTCGTCTTCGCTCTAGGAGTCTTGACCGTTTTGGATCCGGCCACCGGTAAACCTATGACTGCGGCGGATCTGTTCACCCTTTACCGCCAGGTATCGTACATGCCTCCCAAGAAGATTGATCTTCAACCCGATGACCCTTTTCTTATCCATTATGCTGTGTACCACCATTTTCGATCCCTAGGCTGGGTAACACGGCCTGGTATCAAATTTGGAGTTGATTGGATGTTATATAACCGTGGCCCGGTATTCTCCCATGCCGAGTTTGCTGTTATCGTCCTGCCAGCGTACACGGATCCTTGGTGGAAGGCTCAGGGTCGCCAACCTCCTCGGAAGTCTTGGCACTGGCTTCACACTATGAATCGTGTTCAGGCCACAGCCCTAAAGACTTTGGTCCTAGCATATGTAGACATACCACCTCCGTTTGAAGAAGGGCTCGGAGCGGCAGAGATTTTCAAGCGGTACAGAGTTAGGGAGTTCATCGTAAAGAGGTGGCTCAGCAATCGGAATAGGGATTAAGTGACTACCTAGGGTACTTAGAGGGATGCCTCGAAAGCGGCATTGCATAGGGTGGCGTTCAGGATCTGTTTTATACCATTAGGATTGTTATGGTTATGATTAGATGTTGAAGACTGTGAACGTGTCTGATGAATATGAATACGTTAACAACAAAGTACTTACTCTACGAAATGCTAGTTCTGGTAACGGGTCTTATCACCGGAAATCAATTTAGCGCGATGCAGGCGTAACCTATTTTGTTTTTTAATTCCTATCGGTTTTCGAACTTGTCTAACCTAGGTTTATCTCGCTTCAGAACCAAATCCGAACCATCGCTATGTAGTCACGTTCGGGAGTTTGTGATGTTTTTCTACCGCATATACTAGCTCTGATTCCAAATCAATCAATTTCTAATACTCCAGCCCTCTGCTTTAATTATTATCTTCCGCTTGTCCCAGAGCCGAACGGTCGTAGTCCTTCTCACTAGCCGCCGGTAGAAACCTTGTCGAAACAGTGAAAGCAGCGGCGATAATGACCAAGATTAGCCATACGAGATAGCCCCAGAGGAGCTGGTACTTTGCGCTTATAGCAAACAGACTGGTAAATAGCACGGGGGAAAATGCGCGAAGACCGCTTGTGATAGTTAGAGCTAGCGCATTAAGCGTGCCTAGAGTCACGGGAGATGGCGATACGTCGTTCAATGCGAGCTGGACTCCGGTGAAAGCCATGCTGACTCCCGGGCCGGTTGCTAGCATGGTGAGGACCAAGATCCAGAATGCGGTGTGGGAGGCGGGGGTTCCCTGATACAGGATCAGGTTGAGGAAAGGCATAACGCCGATGAAGAAGGGGTACGCGATTCCGCAAGCGCGTAAGACACCGTTGGTGCCAAATCGACGCTGTAGCGGCGGGAATGCGAGGAGCAGCCATAGGGCTTGAGATACGCCTGTTAGGCCCATGCAGAGGGAGATCTCTAAGGGAGTGAAGCTAAAGCCCCCGCGTTCCACGGATGTATACCAGAATACGGGGACGATGGCGGTGTACGCGAAACCGAGAAGCATCGCATGTCCATAGTTATATAATACGATGCCGACACCGGGGGCTTTGAGAAGGTCTAGCGTAGAAGGGAGCGCTGGTTTAGGCGTTGTGCCTGCTTCATCATCACTAGAAGTTGAGCTTTGAATGATACTTCGATCTAACGTCTCCTCGACGAATAGAGCGCTAGTTACCACGGCCGTCAAGCCCATACACCCCACGACAATCGATGATAGCGCATAGGGGTAATTCTCGAAAAACGGCACACCACCAAAGGCCCAGGGGTACTGGTGTGCCGGATCCGCAAGCGCACCGCCGACCAGAGGGCCGATGAAGATGCCGACATTGCTCGTGAAGGCAAACCAGCTGAAAGCGCGAGCCTGGGTATGCGGCGTGCTGTGCTCGGCGATCATGGTGCGAATGGTAACGACAGTACCGGCGAAAACGCCGGCTATGCAGCGCAGTGTAATCATCTGCCAGATAGATTGCGCAAGTCCAAACAAGGAGACTGAGAGGGCGACGCCGAGCAGAGACGATACGAGCACGGGCTTGCGACCCCAGCGATCGGCTGCTCGACCCCAGAACATCATCACGACCATCTGCGTGAGCGAGAAGAGGGACTCGATTAGGCCGCCGTAGAAACCCACGTCTTCTTCGTTTACTGGATTCTTGTATTAATACTTATATCTTACGCGATGGAACGTATGGAAATAAATAAGAGGACATACAGTTGCCATTCTCCTGTACCATCTGGTTAATATAAGGGAAGATGGAAAAGAACGCGATAGGCTCAACGAGACGCGCATAGCAAAGTAGGAATATTTGAAGCTTGGGTAGCGGTTTGTCTTCAGGCCTCTCATCGAGGAGTCGATAAGACTCGCCATCCTCTGCGCTCAGGGTATCGCTCCCGCTGTTTGTCGCGACTGGCGATACAACCAGGAGCGGTGTCGTTTCGCTGGCAGAATCGGGAGCGACGGAATTGGCGTTATCCCGATTGCTCTTATTGTCATTATCGGACGCCATTATAAGATGCCAAGCCTTGGATAGTTAATTCACGATTTTTCCTCGGTGATTCCTAGACTGAGATATAAGGAAAAAATGTTAACGAGGGTCTCTCGATTTCTCGTCGGGCCCCAGTCTGGTATTAATAAGACGGCAGATTCTGTTATGCTAGGCTTATCTTCAGAGACAACCGGCGAATTCGTACATGCGCCTTTCTCATGCACTTCAAGCGCGTCGTATGCAGTTAGCCTAGTTCTTATGAGCGAAGCCGCACGGGTGGCTGGATAATCTCATGCAGACGTCTGTTGACCGGTCCAAACGATACTATAAAATAAAAATAAAATAAGAGGCATTTACGGCATGTAAGGCGCTTGTGATGAGGCTGCCGTTACATGCAATTGCTAGCGGCGCGTCTGATGGCTATACCGAATCCTTCTGCTATTCCCGTTATTACTATGTAGCGAAGAGAAATACTGTGCGTCATACAGTATTTGAGACTGTGAACTGTAATCTGACCCGATGCTTTGGGTTTGTAGTGGAGCTTTTGGACCCTTATTTTCCGAATAATGTCACCATTTTTTGGCGCGTCAACGCGAACTCGTGGCTTCGAAGATGTCATCATGAAAAGAAGAACAAGAAACCAAGTACCGATGAGTGCAAGAGAGATATCATATAAGATGGGAGATATTCAACATATATTACATCCATTAACTAACAGCTACTCAAAACGTAATAGCCCAAGGACTGACCAAGAGATGTCAATCTGATTCCAAGACATAGTCAATCATACTAAAACGTTACATAAAAAAAAAAAAAAAAGAAAAAAAAAGCAGAAATATAAAAGGTCAAATAGTATGTTTTACACGCGGTACGGAAGTACCAGCTCTCCCGGCGCATTGTATGTCGGGACCTTCATGTCAAGAGCTTCACCGGAATACCCGAGGTCTTCAGCCACCAGCATTGCTGCTTTCTCGCCGATGAGAAGAGCAGTAGAGTACCTGCACGATGTCAGAACGCGACGCAAGATATAACTGATGTCATCTCTAGGTAACTTACGTGTTACAGCCGACGTTATCGGGACAGATACTGAGATCCGCAACCTTCAGTCCCTGAACGCCATGGACATTTAGGCGCTCGTCTAAGACACCGTGCTTGACGATGCTGTTACCTTCCTTTGGAGCCATAGAGCAAGTCTAACAAAAAATGTGAGTACGGAACGATGATCCTATTGGGATAAAACGATAGGCGGTACTTACACCTAAGCAATGCCATGTGCTTTCTACGTGCCTTCTAACCCATTCCTCAACCGCCTCGATGTCCTTCTTACTGTACTTGAGCTCGTCTCGGACATCCGCCTTATTGCTGTTGAGGATATTGGCTTCCGGCCTCCTTGATGGCTCGGGATTATAAGTACTCCAGCTACCATGCTGCAGACCGGCGCTTAAATTTCCAGGCAGAGCGTAGCGCTGAGTCGTCTCAAGATCCATATCGTTGGCCTTAGCCGGAGAGTCATAGTCAAAGAACGGGTGCATCGCCTGGACCTCTCCGGCATAAGCTTCCATGCGCCGCGCCGTCTCTCTGCTCTTAATGTAACCCCATACCATCGGCGCCATATCGCGTTCGTCGTTCATGAAGCCCGGGTCGAAGTCCGGAGTCTCGTAGGGATCGGCAGACTTGATATGCGTGAATCCTCGAGAGAACGGATACTCGAGGAAGTGGAACATGGTAAAGAATTTACCGGCGGGAAGCAGCATATGGTCTCCGAACCAACCGGCGATGACGGAATAGTGCATCACCGGCTTATCGGGTTTGTTCTTGAAATATGACTTCCAGCCCTCGTTGAATTGTGGTGTTGGCCACGACTCGAACTCCTTCAATTCCTCTTCCGTTGGACGAATCTTCACGCCGGCTTCGATACCGTTGGTAGAAAGTGGCCCAGTTCCCTTTGCCGCCCATTCGTCATATACGGCTAGAAACATATTAACATGACAGTTGCCATGACATTATAGATGAGTCTTACCCTTCTGCACTTCGGGTACACCCCGAACGAAATCGTCAAAGCTCTCAGTCTCGGGTTTTGCGCGATAGACGGAAAAGGTTAAATAATGGTCTTGGAAGTTGAGACCCACGCCGGGAAGATCAATAATAGGCTCGACACCAGCTTTCTTTAGCTTCTCGGGGTCACCTATAATATGTTAGTGATACGGACTTTACTGGTTCATCTATATAATTATACCGATTCCGGATCGTTGGAGAATTAGTGGAGAAGAAATTGTGCCTCCGGAAACGACGATTTGCTTCCGAGCTTTAAAGATACGAGTCTTTAGCTGGCTAGGATGAAGCGGCTTAGTTGGTCTTGATACGAATCAGCACCCTGCCTCAAGTCTGAAATTTTAACCAGTCTTACACTGTCTGGACAGCCACAGCCCTTCCGTTCTCGATAATGATCTTATCAACTTTGGTATTGCAAGCCAGATAAAGATTGTCATGAACGGCACGAGTCGAGTGAACGTATGCGTGGGCGCTGTCGCTTCGTCTTCCAGTCTACAACCACAAATAGTCAGTCATGGACTAATGTTAAATAGGGCCAAAGCTCGTACATCTCGATTAATCCACTTCAACCAGTGTTCAGCTCCGTGGCCGGTACTCAAATCCTGCAAGTCATCGACGACGGGGATACCTTGGGATTCTGCTGCCCTGAGGAAGTCCTCCTTTACAGGGTACGTGCTGATATTTTCGTCAGTGCCCAAGCCTTCAAGCTCGAGCTCCAAGTATGGACTTACTAGTTTCCGAATGAAACCTTGATTGGCCCTTCGAATCCGTGGAGGTCCCTTTTGCTATTAGTAACCCCTCGTCTCCCGGAGTCTGCATGACTTACTTATTATGGCAAGCTCGCTGATAGGTCTCATGCTTCTTCATGAGCGGAAGCAGCTCTTTAGTTGTCCACCCCTTAGCCTGGAAGTCATCGTAGTCACTAGCCGAAGCTCGTGTGTACATCTATAAAGGTTTAGTGCCAAGTGTTTTCTATTAAAAGTCCTTCACGTACTAAGAAATTGATGCTTGAGCCACCTCCTAATACGTGAGCACATGGAACCACCGCTTTCCTACCAGAGAGCCATTTGGACGGACGTGACTCGTAGAATGATGCTGTCTTCGAGTCCAGCTTCATGTTACGGGGGTAAACCCCAGGCCTAAAAATCCATGGATTGTTGAGATTATTCTCGCCAGCCTCGATTAGAAGAACCTTGAGGTTATGGTCTAGATTCGCTAGACTACACAGAATGAGCACACAGACGACACTCTTTACTGTTAGAACTTGAGAATAGGTAAAGTCACGTACCGACCAGCAACTACACATCCACAACTCCCACCACCACAAACGATAATATCGAATTCCTCTGGTAGGGGGCTCATATCTTCTTGTTTCTGATCCCAGCCAAAAATTTTGGAGAACATGTTGTGCGACTGTGCTGGAGGGTGACGGTTGCGTTCTTATGCTTTCTCGAAAGCTGGGCGAGCAGGATCCAAATACTCGTAAGGAGAGGGGGAACCCCTGCACTTGAATAATTCCTTTGGAGCTACCAGTAGTCACTTCGTGGCTACGCGCCTAGGTTTGTCATTAAGCTATATCCTCCAACCGTTCCCCTTTTCCCCGGAAACTGCTCGACCTCTTTGCCAACTCATATCTCGTAGAGGTCATCTGATATTTCGTGATGTAACATCTCTGCATAGGTCCCAATCGTAGAGATAAACTGGTCGGATAGAAGGGAGATACAATACCAAGGGAACGCTCTCCGGCAGCGTGGAAAGGGTCACATTCTTCCAAGAACTAGACAGTTTGGTCCTAATTACCTACTCTCTAAGCTTCCGAGATACCTTACTTCGGGTCTCCCAAGTTGAATTATCCATGTCAGCTCTCCAACTCGTATATAGTAGTAGATAGAGAAAGCCAAGATTGACGTATGGGAGAATTCGAGATGTGATGTCGCCTACCAGCGGCATGCGGCATCTCGGTGAGGCTCGGAAAGTTGGCCTTCACAGCCTTGCGGTCGCACCACCCTTGTCTCTTCGCTCTACTAGGAACTTTTACATATTATCTGCATATTCATCGGCCACTAGGAGATGCAGTTCAGATGTAGCTCGTATGCAAGACAGACGTATAATGCGGGGTGAAAGCCACCGTGAGGTCAAATACCCGACAATCTGTATTACGCCCCATGCTTCCCCGCAGTTTCTTGACTATTATAGATCATCTTTCTTCGTTGGGTCTATCCAAAGGAAGCAACTTGCATGAGTAGTTCGCACCAATAGCCACCCTGCCGTACCTTAGCATTCGATGGAGCTGTCTAACATTATACGCTTTCGTAAGGTTGGCCGGTTCTTGACTTCAGCTTGGCTAGTTATTCCCTATTAGCTCCCGAGTCACGATAAATCTCCAACAGTGACAAGCATAGTAGGCCAACCTGGGATTTAACCTCGAGTGCCTCCATTGCCATGATTTTATGCCGGGTGAGCCGAGAGATCACTTCGACGTTGATCGAGACCAAATTCAACCGGCAACGAGCAGCTACACACCTTAGCTACCACAATGTCGAACTGCCGATTAAGCATATCACTAGGAAATCCTTCCTGTATTACTCTGGATGCAGAACTATCCTCTCGTTGCATTCGATTGCTGCGCTCGACGAGGGGAAATTGGAGAAAATCACATCTCACGCTGCAGCAAATAACCCGTGATTTTCCTTTGGCCAATTCGAACATCGTGCCCTCCACCACTCGAGCTCAAGGGCCAATATAGGGCCCCGGCTATTGTTACACATGCTTCAGACACTCAAGCCCGGAACTATACAACGAGCCTATGAAAAGGAAAGATGGACCGGGTATATGTGAGATTGTCTCGTTGCCTATAGCTACAGATCGTCATTATGATGAATCTACGCGGATACTTTGCGGCATATAGCAGGTCTCCTTGGTAGAGCAGCCCTTACATCATCTACTCCATAAGATATAAGGCTAGAATTGTACGAATACTTGCCAATTACGCCCTCAGAGCTGTACTGCTACGGCGTCGATAGCCTCATTCTCACAAAGCCCTTGCTATTATGTAAGTGTGTATATAACTGGGGGAGACGCAAGACGAGGCGTAGTATAATAGGCAATAGATATGGTTCGCCCTACGATGTAAATAAGACGGTGGCCTGCATATCATATTAGCCAATCGGTATAGTAATATAAATTAGCCCCCACGCCCAGTTGAGTTCCCGGCCATGACCATATCAATGGTTATAGATCCCTCTGCGTCTCGAACCTAGGCAGATGCACATGCGTGTGATAGCTATACCCTTCGTTTATAGTAAAGTCTAATTACCAGGTATCATATCCAAGGACGAGTTGAGTCTTATCTCCTTCCTGAACAATATCATGTACACCTGCGTTAGGTCTTGGTAGGATAGTATACAACTGACGTTCGGGATTATAACAACCACCTATAGAGCTGTACGGTGACATAATATCTTGGAGTCTATGCAACTGCCGTTACAATGCGCTTTGATCCGATGCCTACTTACCCATGGAGCAGGGCCAAACACACAGTACACCGGGATCTGGACATTGTCCTAGTTGATTTATCATATTGTAATTGGTTACGTGAATCTAATCCGGGAATCAAAAGTCCAGGTACCTTCTCGTCTATTCGCATATGTGCCGTATATTGCGAAGGAGAAATCTCGGTGTTGAAAACAAGTCGCATTGGCAACAAAAGCTATTAGATTACCTATCCTTAATCGACACCAATACATGCCTACCTACATTATACGAGTAGTGAAGGGAGGTGACTTGAAGCTATAATGCCTAGCCAGGATGAAGACAGTCAAGACAAACAGTATTATGACTTCTAGTGTGAGTGGTAGGTGTGGATAGGTCATTTATATTGTACCTAGAGTTATGAAGTTAACTGGCCAAGCCTAGCTTTCATGGTGATGCAACAACTAACTACCCTTATTATTGAGTATGCAGCCTTAGGAATATAGTATGAACTGCTCTATTAGTCCATAGCAAACCATAAGGCTGACTGAAGAGACCCGATCAAGATTCGACACGAAGAGATTCCAACATAATACATGATCGTAGGCGCTATGAAATAGGTATCATTATAGATAAGATACATACCTAGTATAAATACAAATGAATTAGGTTCGTCTTACCTGTGTATAAAATTCTTAAGTTTAGATATGGTAGCAGGAAATATCTTTCGTAGAATTTTAAAACAACGAGGTGGTTAATAATGCTTCATAGTAAACGAAAATTCTATCCACAACATCCAGATTCAAGTGGGCCATTTCCACGATATGGCCCGTCTAGCTCACCGGTAGAGCGCCTCACTAGTATCACTTCTAAGTAACTAAGCTCTTTACGAGTTCTAGCTTCGTAGATCTAATACGTGGCAATGAGGAGGCAACAGGTTCGACTCCTGTGATGGGCAACTTTTTGCTATTTGGATCTATTTTTGCTTAACATATTGCCGAATCATTTCTTTTCTTCAGAGCGTATACTCAAATAGGTGTAAAGAAATACGTCATATATGATAGCCTTAGTATTTACTAATGAACTCAATTTTTCTATGGAAGCAATGACAGGTACTAATAGTTAAACCGTATTTATTTTTTGCCTGAGGTTACATGAAACTGGGCACAAGTTCTGCTCGAGTATTCCGTACACTAGACGGAGCTCTTGGCCAATAGGAAATTCAGACAAATGCTAGCTTGGGGATCGGCACAGACTCGCACATACTTCATTCCACACCTACAACCTACTACTAATACTCTACTAAAAAGCCGCTTCATCACGGCAAGATGGCCGAGTTGGTTATGGCGTGAGGTTAAGGTCACCTTAATTCCTACATCCTCATGGAGCAATCCGCGTGGGTTCAAGTCCCACTCTTGTCACTTCCTTTTTGCATTTTTTTTTGCTTTTTACTCTTTAAGTTAATTCAGTAATCTTTTTGTTCCTTTTCACCCTCTCTGTTTTCTTCTTCCGACTTCCAGGATCCTCCCACCCCTCTCTGCCCCTCACTTCGTCACTGAAATTTTTTAATCCTATCCCACTTGATCCTAGCGCACGGTCCACGCCGCCATCTTTTTTTCGTCTTAGGGCTAAGACCGTGTGGAGAACCATTCATGACGAGTTTTGTCCTTTTCGGCTGCCTAGTAAAATCAGAAGCATCTAAATAAGGAATGGCAAAAATTATTCGGCTCTGGAATGCCCACAAATCGCTCAAGATCTTGAGACTAAGCGGATATAATTACAAATAACAAAGAACTTTTCACACAGTCGCCCGGCTAGCTCAATGGTAGAGCGCTGAACTTCTATTATGACTCAATTAACACGTCTTGTGAATTCAGAGGCTGGGGGTTCGAGTCCCCCGTTGGGCTTCCATTTCATTTTTCTTTTTCATCTTTTTGATTTGTCGAACTGCGAACTTTCAAGATCTATTTTTGTAAAAGCTCAACTTCATCTCACAGCACGACTACCTATATAGTAACTTACATCTCAAGCAATAACGTAACTTATCTTACGGGATAGGTATATCTCATACTAACCGCTGGGTTAATCTTTTATTTGGCCAACCCTTTTTCATTCCCTTTGTATTTCTTTCTTTTTCCTCAATGTAGCACTCTTTAATTAGACTCGAGCAGGCAGTTATTGCTAAACACTAACCCATGGCCTAGGGTCCCGATATGGACTGTTCTGCTACTTGTCGTTCGGGTTGATCATCATCACAGACCATTATCCATAGCGCTAAACAATCTACCCCTTCCATAGCGAATTAGCTGTTCTAGTTTTGAATGGTAGTCCGGCATGGTAAGCTCTATGTTTTTTTCGTCCGGTATTTCTCGATCGGAAGCTTCAAATGGAAAAATTCTGTACGTTGCAGCTCCTCCGGGTAGTTGCCGGGTCATAGCTTTATACAGTTTCACTTGTTCGGTCATGGCTCTGCCGACAAGCTTTCTGTGTACAAGGTGAGCCAAGTCGATATTCAAGGGCATTTCCAGTTCGATGTGTTCAAGGTGCTTAAACGCTAAGAAATCCGGGATGATCATGTCGAAGAGAGCTAGAATATACATGCGGTCATCCGATGAATTAGAGTGATGCTGATTGACTCCGATTCCTATTGCGCGGATATTAGGAGCTTCGCGGGAAAGCCAAGCGGAGCAAAAGCCTAGGATATAAGCCAATCCGCGACCATACCTGTATGTGATACCCACCGAGCGAAGACGAGAAGGGTCAAGCACACCGTCACTTACCATCAGGACGTCTCCTTGACGTCCATTAGCGTCTAGAGTGGTGACAAGTTCTAGGTGGGATGCGAAAAGCATATCGTATACTTCATTGTACATGCGCTTGCAGGCCTTGTGAAGACTAGTCAATTTAGGAGGCGCCGGTCGAAGACGGATAGGGCCCCTGCAAATATAAACTTCTGTTGCATTGACGCAACAATATTCGTAGATGGCGTTGCGGATTTTGCCTGGGAGGCGAGAGAAGAATGGGGATTGGAACTGAGCTTGTATGTTGGTGAGGGTGACAGGCATGATGGGCAGAGAAGGTTGTGTTGCTGTTAGTGTTACTACTAGTGTTACCATTAGAAAAAAAGCAAGATACTATAAGGTCTTAACGAGAATGCTGGTGACTATATACTTAGTTACCTTGTATTAGGTATGCGATATGATTTGTCTGCACTTATGATTCCAAGTTACAATATCTTTGTATGACTTGGGTACGTGAGGTGGTATATATTGGAAGTTATAGGAATCATCTCTATTGTTGGTGGATAGCTCTAACGTCTTTGTCGCCAGTTGATTGCTATTGCAATGCATACAAGGGTCATGAACTACCCGTACGTATTGTACCTGGACCTGCTGAATTTCCCCCCTGGGCTCTCAGCTAAGGCTGTCCCACGCCGCTCCGCCTACCTAGGTATATGCATGTGTATTTCCTAACGGGGCAGGAGCCTGAGGTCAAATGTCCAGGGGTCCCCTTTAAGACTTGGCCACTATCTTTTAGGCAGATAAGCACAAGATTTTAGGTCAGGTACAATACAATACACAATACAATAGGTACACAATACAATACAAGGTTCAGCCTCACCTGTCAATCACCTGTTGATTTCAATACCTCCTTTCTTCTTCCTTTGCCTAATCGAACACCTTTTTTTTTTTTTTTTCTGCATCCTAAAACATAAAACAACTATTTACGACCGAATCTATCCAGTGGGAAAAATGGGTAAGCCAGATCAAAAGAAGGCTGACGATGCCGTCTCGTTACGTACCAATCCCGGCGAGAGTTCAAGAGCGACCTACAGCGACGACGACGTTCTCAACATTCCTCAAGTTGTCATTGATGACCTGCCGCCGAATTATTCCGAAAGCGAATCGTTGCTCCCGCCACCCGACGTTGAGACTGCTACCGCCGCTAGCGGCTTGCTCGTGGGTCGGAAGCCATTCGTCGCAGACGCCGAGACGTTCGAGGACTCAGAAACTGGCACCCAGTACTGGATGGCTAAGAGTCTCGAAGACCCGGAAAATCTCGAGAAACATATTCGATCCCTAGCTGCGATACCCCCTCGACCCTACGTCAGGCTTGTCGGAACGCATACCGAGACTACCAGAGACAGCAAGGGCAAGACGGAGAACAAAAAGATCACCGACTTCGACGTTTCGGTAGAAATGACGCCTTATCTCTACTCGGATGTGCAGTATCAGCGCTCGTGGAATAATTTGCGGACCGTGGAGAACGGTGAGGAGGCTCGTCGCGGCACAATACTCAAGAAGCGCGCGCCCGGTTCGAACCAAAGCATCGAGATCGGTGGTACCCCAGAACCTACGTTGCAGGAGTGGTGCCATCGGTACTCTGCTAGCCACGCGGGCTTGAAGGTCTTTACGCTACAACGAAGGATAATCGGCTTTGACGAGGAGGCCGTCAAGGCGAAGCTGAGAGAGCTGGTATACAGCACGAATTACCGCGGCCATCTTCACGTACAGTTCTTGGCGAAGGATGCCCTGATCGAGTGCTACAATGAGTCGTGGGTCAACAAGTGGCGTCTGACGAAGTGGATACGGATGCTGTTCATGGTCACCCTCCTGTTCATCTTCACCTGGCCGTACCTGTGGCTGCGGACCAAGAGGTGGGAGGTTGCCATCGCCGACTGGCATTTCTCGAGGATTCTCGACGACGGCACCAAGGAGTACGTGAGCGTCACCGAGGACCAGTGGTTCAACATGTGGGGTCGGGCTATACATAAGGCGGTGCTGCGGAAGCGACAGGGGCTCTTGGACCAGAACGATCTGGCACGAGCCCACGAGCCCGAACCGGCTTTCGATTCCGGAAACGGGGCGGTCAACGGGGCTGTCAATCTGTTTAGGGCGGGTATCAGCGCTATGGACGAGGTGAACCGGCAGTTGGGATGGGGAGGAGACTGTTAGAACCATCCTCTTGAAGCACGTCATCATCGTCATCATCGTCGTCGTCGTTGTTGTTGTTGGAGTTGTTCATGGAATTTCTTTATTTATGGGAGCGTTATTTTGGGCTTCGGATTTCTATTAAGCTGCGCAGATTTATGGGCGAAGATTTTGATTATCTGTGTTCTTCTCGGAGCGAGATGTGTGAGAATATTAGGAATAGGAAGATGCTGATACTGTCAAGTCAAGGTGCTTAATGAATTCCGAGGACCATTTTCCTAAAATGGGAATAAACGGGGCTTCTCTGTGTTGTCTATTCTAGCTCGTACTGTGTTTTACCACTTAATTTTCTATGAGATGCGCCGTATTTGACTATATTGAGGTACTGTATGTATTGGTAAGACGCCGTCTTCTCGGTGTGGTGATTTCTAAAGCATGAGGGTCATTGACACGAATATAAAATAGGACCTGCGATGTCGATGAATTTTTATGTAGTACCACCAGAGACTCGTCGTTCAACATCTATATTGTACTCGCTTCGATATGGCACCTATTCGCGTTGGCCTTATTGGCCTCTCTTCATCTGCTAAGACCTCTTGGGCTGCTCAAGGCCACTTACCGTATCTTCTATCACCTCGAGGCAAATCTCAATATTGCATTGTTGCTCTCCTCAACTCAAGTGTTGCATCTGCGGAAGCGGCAAGAGAGCACTTTTCACTTCCTTCGATCGTGAAAGCTTATGGCGACCCACACGATATAGCTTCGGATCCGGATGTTGACCTTGTTGTCTGTTGCACCCGGGTCGACACTCATAGCCTCACAACGGGACCGTCGCTTCGGGCTGGAAAAGCCGTGTACATAGAGTGGCCTCTCGTGGAAAATTACGAAGAAGCTATTGCTTTAACAGGTAATCAACGCCTAGACAATAGCATGATTGGACTCCAAGGACGTGCTTCGCCCATTGTTCTGAAGCTCAAAGAGATACTCAAGTCAGGTCAAATAGGCCGGGTCTTGAGCAGCGATCTCCGTGTCTATGGTAATCTCTTACCTAGGGACTCGCTGCCGGAGGGTCTCTCCTATTTTGCAGACCGGAATATTGGAGGTAACCCTATCACCATCGCTTACGGACATACTATCGACTATGTTCACGAAGTTCTTGGGGAATTTGCTTCGTTCCAGAGCCGGATGCAGATACAGCGACCTATCGTAGAGGTTCTGGGAAAGGATGGTACTCGAATTAAAAAGATGGAAAGTGACGTACCTGATTTCCTGGCTGTTCATGGCAAGCTGGCTAAGGGAAAAGCTGATATCGCAGAGGATGCCACATTATCTTTCACCTATAGAAGTGGACAGCAATTCAAGGGCACCCCTGGGTTTGTTTGGACGATCAATGGCGAAGCGGGAGAGATCATGGTAACAGCCAATGGTGCCTACGTACACTCCGATTCTTATAGGGAACCGATTGAGATCAAGATCCACGATCACGCTTCGGACGAGGTGGTGGATGTGAAGTGGGACTGGGAGGACTGGCAAAAGGAGCTCCCGTACCGTTCGAGGATTGTGGCAGAATTATATGAGAGGTATGCGAATTGGTGGAACGATGAGAAGCCTGCTGGGCGTTTGCTAGAGGAGCGGGATTGGCCTCGACTACATGATGCTGTGGTGAGGATGAAAGAGATGGATGAGATGTTTAAGCAGTATGATGCGCAAAGTATATAATTCTAAGGTATAAACTGAGCTCTTTGATATGAAAGTAATACTATTCCGTTGATGCGGCATCAATTTGAATGAGAAAGTGACCGACTAAATCTATTGAACGTTGTTTGGTCGACTCCAATTTACGTAACTACCTGGTGTTCGAATCGACGATCTTCTGGACATATATGGAGTTTTATATCTTCATGGGTAACCTCGGCTCGAAAGTTTGCTTTATAAACATTTCCTTACGTATTCCGTACTTCTAGGTAGTTAGGCTGTTCTCACTAAAATTCAACCCGACCGAGTCTCATAAAGGTTAAGTAGCGCTTAGCGCGTTTGTGGTCTTCCTTAGCTATCTCGTCCACAGCTCTGCTACGAAAGCTACCAGGCTACCTGTACGATGGCAATACGAATGGGGTTGCCACCAATTAGAAATGCTCATGCTGGAACCCGTTAGTTTGGGTCTAGCACCGACTTATTAAACAACTTTCAATGGGTAAAAGTGTCAGTAAGGACCCAAGGCCGAAGAAAATGCGGGGCTCAACGGGGCTTCGGTCCCGTTACCATCGGCCTCTACTGCGGGAGCGTATTTAATACATTTACGTGATTGGCTAAAAGGGCCGTTTGAGACGGGCCGACCATTTTCGTACGCGCAGATCACTTAGACCGAGAGTTTCTTTCCTAGAATGGACTGGCAAACTGTTCCAGATACACTAATCGAAATAGTGGACCTTCATATCAGTTATTCTCAAGCTCAACAAATAACAAATAATTAGCTTGCCTTACAACGTCGAATTTTGATCTAAGCGTAAAGTCCTAACGAGTTTCGCTCTAGTTGAATAGGCGCCTACGTAATCTCTTAAGCTTCCAATCACATGTAAAAGTCTGTACGACAACCCTCCAAACTCCGAATAATTCTCATCTCATCTGAGTTCTTATGATTTCTTATCTAACGTAACACAAAGGTTACAGGGATCTCCGCTAGGGAATCCCTAGGATTGCGGCGCCCCCGTAAAGTTGCCATGTCGCGTGGGACGCCCAGGACGCTAATTAAGTGGTCTCAGGCGAAAAAAAAAAAGACAATGTTATCTAAAGATTTACAGGGATCTGCTGGAAAGCCTGGTCTAATCCAAGCTGCTGGAGGCGCAGGCAACTTTCAGGTGTGATGTCAATCCGCATTATTTTTTCTCTTCTCTTTTTTTTTCGTAGGTAATCCGCGATCCTCTTTTTGGGCGACTCATTTCCATTCGCTTTTATTTCTATTGTCATTTTATTCTTCAAAGGAAGTTACTTGACCAACACCATTAGCTTATGGACATCGTGCCTTATGGATTGTGACTTGAATTAAAGTTTACTTACTCTATATAACCTTTGCTTTTCGTTTTATTTTAACTGCGGTGGCGTTTAGCGAACGCTACTCCTTTTTTCACCTTAGGTACTCGGTCGTCTGCCCAAATCGAACCGTTAGACGATGGCGGATAACGATACCAAGAAGCCGGTCACCATGGCCGGCGCCGTGATTCATGACTTGCCGGGTAACGAAACCGATTCGGGATCGGCCGACCAAATGCTCGTGTCTCTCGGTTATACGCCCGAAATGTCGCGGAACCGCTCCACCTTACAGGTTGCTTTCATGTCTTTCGTCCTGGCTTCGATCCCGTATGGTTTAGCTACGACTCTCTATTACCCTCTAGTCGGAGGTGGGCCGGTAAACATTATCTGGGGATGGGTTGCCGTGTCCGCAATCATTGTCTGCGTCGCCGCATCTCTAGGTGAAATCACGAGCGTGTATCCGACCGCCGGTGGCGTCTACTACCAGACATTCATGCTGGCACCTCCTCAGTGGCGTCGCATTGCTGCTTGGACCTGCGGTTGGCTCTACGTGGTCGGAAACGTTACTATTACGCTTGCCGTCAACTTCGGCTCAACTTTGTTTTTGGTTGGATGCGTTAACGTTTTCCAAACCGAGGATGGCCAAGACGTACTCGCAGGCGAACCTTACCAAGTCTTCCTCATATTCTTGGGTATTACGCTTCTGTGTAACGCCGTTTCGTCGCTCGGCAATAAGTGGTTACCTATTCTTGATGTACGAAATATATAATTCTCTTCTCTTTGTCATCTATGAGCACCTACTTGATGTTAACATTTGGAAACTAGACATTTGCTATCTTCTGGACCTTCGCGGGTGTAATTGCTATCATGGTCTGCGTCTTAGCTATCGCTAAAGAAGGACGTCACAACGCCAACTGGGTTTTCACGCATTTCGAAGCTAACTCTGGATGGACACCTGGTTGGTCTTTCGTTGTTGGTCTTCTACATGCTGCTTATGCTACCTCTTCTACCGGCATGATCATCTCGTAAGTCATGGAATCTGATAACTATCTCTTAGTAGTTCGTTATTCTGACAATATCACAGCATGTGCGAAGAGGTCCGAGCGCCAGCGACACAAGTACCTAAGGCCATGGTTTTGACGGTCTGCATCAACACCATAGCCGGATTGATGTTCATGATTCCGCTAGTGTTTGTTCTCCCCGATATCCAAGGGCTCGTTGTTCTCGCGCAACCCGTTCCGGCGATCATCAAAAGTGCTGTAGGAAACTCGGGAGGTGCATTCGGTCTACTTATTCCTCTTCTTGTCCTGGCTCTCATTTGCGGCATCGGTTGTACCACCGCCACATCGCGGTGCGTTTACGCTTTCGCTCGAGACGGTGCTATTCCCGGTTCGAAGTGGTGGAAACAGATTAACCATAACCTCGACGATGTTCCCTTCAACGCGATGATGCTTAGCATGATAGTCCAAATAGTCCTCGGTCTCATCTACTTCGGCTCGTCAGCTGCTTTTAATGCTTTTTCGGGTGTCGGAGTTATTGCGCTAACAGCTTCTTATGCTGCACCGATCGTTATCAGCATGCTCAACAAACGTCAGACCGTGCGCACCGGAAGCTTCTACCTCGGACCGATTGGATGGTTTTGCAATATCGTGGCTTTGTGTAAGTGTTCCCTATCCAGCCGTGCCGGCTTTTACGTCGGCCATCGTCCCCCTGGGCTAACAAAAGCATAGGCTGGTCTCTGTTGGCAGTTCCGTTATTCTGCATGCCTACTACTGTCCCGGTAGTTGATCCTTCTCTCATGAACTACGCTTCAGTGGTCTTCGTAGGCTTTACGGCGATTTCGGTCGGATGGTATGTTGCTTGGGGTCGTAAGAACTACTCCGGCCCGCCGACGTGATGTTTTCGTTTCGAACATTTAGAAATAGAGCGTGCATCTACTCGCCTTGCGTGCGGCGAGGTCTACCGGCATTGATTTATCGCTCCGTGCTCACTATTCCAACGTGATACCCAAGAGAGTGAATGATTATCATCAGTCTTATGTGCGGATAGGGGTAGTGATAATACTAATGTGGATAGTTCCTAAGCCGATGCACGATGCGAGTTCTACCGATTACAGTCAACTAGATTATAATAAAAATACTATTAACGCCGAATCTTCGTATGCCTAACTCAACGATGCGCCTACGTGATGTCGATGCCCATTTGGCTAACCTTAATAGGCCCTCTCATTTACATCTATGCTCGGTTTCTTTATATTGAAATCAGCTGCACTGTGAGTAGTAGTCATTCAGCTTTTTGCACGTTCCGCCCTAGGCACCCAGTTAGTTATATTCGATGTGGGAGAGGAACTTCAAACTTACAGCGCAGTTCGTACATCCGGTGTAGCCATTCCCTCCACATTGGCCATATAAAGATACGCTGCATCCCGATCCGGAACCGTCTGTGCTTGTTGGTGGAGAGGCGGTGGTCGTTGCTGTTGCAGTAGGAGCATTGCCGCCAGCGGTGCTGGATGGGCCCTTTCCGGCTGCACATGTACTCTCGCAACCAGAGCATGGGGAGCCTGCAACTTTTGTTGATCCGCCTTCGTACACCGCCGGGCCTGGCGCAACATACGAGTCGAGTTTTCCGTGGATATCCACGAGAATGCCAGGGTCGGAGTCCTTATAGGCACCGGGTAGCGAAACACCTTCAGGCTTTGCGCTTCCGCTACCCGTGACGGTCAACTGGAAGCAGGTCATATAGAATTGCGCGCCGCCTTTCTGAGCCGCGGTGTGAAGAGCCAAAGCTTCGGCTCGCAAAAGGTAGTCGCCGGGAGCTAGATCCGTGGGGATCTTGACGTCCATACGCCCGCAGCACTCGTTGATATCCTTGGTGCCCCAGAAGTCGTCATCAGCACTTCCTCCCGACGGGTTCTTGGCCCATGTGTCGGCGAAGATTTTGAACCATGAGGAAGAAGATCCGTCAGCTGTCGAGGCGTCGGTTACTGAGGCCATGTATACTTGGACTGGTCCGTAGTGGGCGCCGCCGATGGCCTCTGCTCCGCAACTACGGTCGCCGGGTTGCTAATTGGACATATGAATCAGCCGATATGCATTAGGGCGTGAGAAACAAATATTTACTAAGTACTTACCTGATGGATCTCTACTGTTACTGTAGATCCTGCGGCCACGCTGCATTTGCCGGAGACGGGTTTAGTGCCTGCATTGCAAACGATATCCTTTGATGCTACGTCTGTGACTGGGGAGTTCGATAACGGCAATCTTGCGCATGAAGCACCGTGCTGATCATGTTAGTAACTATCGAGATTGGAGGTTAGGATATACTTATCATATCGACGCCATCTATCCAGAGGTCCTGGAAAGTAGCATGGCCGGCGACGTGGGTAGCGGCCAAGGCGGCTACAGCAGCTGACAGCGTCGATCTCATAGTGAACTTATAGTTTTAGCCGTAAAACCTGTGCAGATCTCTATCACGCAATCTGAGGCTGAGGAAAGGCTGTCTGCAGATCGTAGGGAGGTTATGATTATTTATAGGATGCTATCCCCCCTTAATATACATCTTCTTCGGCATATGGCCGGTAGTTAGCCCATCCACCCGCCCACCGCCCTGGCACCGTCCCATCTTAGCGACATAGAAAATTCTACATAGTCTCAGACTACACGTCGTCTCTTTCCGCAGTTCTCACTCTGACCGCCCCATGTGATCCCGCCTCTCGGACCTGGTAGGCCGATTTCCCTAGCTCGCCTCGAACCACAGCTGGAGCCCCCTCGTAAGGCATGAGGTAATGCTGCAACACGCGCCAAGGCCGAGCCGCCCACTCCCGCCCAATATGGTAATCTGGAGATAAAGTGCCGTTCCGATTTCGAATATCGCTCGCGTTGCCCTGAAACCCACCAATGGGCGTTGGCGAAAAAAGCTTGTTCGGGCTAGACAAGCTTTTTCTCGCGTAACATTCTCGACCTTCCTCTTGGGTGCCCATCCATGAGCAGGTTGCATACCTAATGTATGTCGTCCCAACGCCGCCCTTGCTAACCGCGTTGCTCAAACCTGGCGTGCGGAACCTCGCTGGTGCCACGGTCTGGTGATTAGTGAAATTAGAGAGGGATTGGTGGGGTTTCTGCTCTTATGCCCCCCCCCCCAACTCCTTTTCGCCGACTTGGTAGTAAATAGCCGAGCCGCAGGCAGTGTGCACTGAGTTGAGGACGATAGTTGCTAATACACCGCCAATTGCGCAAAAGAAAGTAAGTCGAATAGGTTAATCCACCTAGATAATACACATCCACTGGCTGGTTCATCCAGCCACTTTCTCGTATGTTCTGAGTTATCCTACATTGTGCCTGGTAATAGAACGGACACATTCATTGATCGAGTCCCGCTTCGCGTATAGCAGTCACATCCGGGAAACATCAGACAAGGCCGATAGGATTACAACTGTTTCCCCCCCAACAATGAATATGGATCATTGGCAATTCTCGCCGACTTCTTCTAGTCGACAAGAAAGCCGACACTTACGAGTATGACTGACCACCATAAAAGGCTCTTCTACTGGACACTTCAAGGCTCAAGAATGGAGATTTTGTATCATAGTCTAGCAGCTCAGAACTATTCTGGACCGCCTAAACCGAGAACGTAGTTATAGTAGTTACAGACTCCGGTGTTTCCACCAACTCGGTGCCCTTGCTACCCGCCTTGACGTTGACAACATTGGCCCCGACGCCGCCGTTAGTGCTGCTTTCATCCTCGGCGAGCTTGACGAGGTTCGGGCTGTGTGTGATCACGAAGACGTATGATAGCCGCTCCGTCATCCAGCGACACCATTTGAGCACCGAAGCTTGTCCCGTTACGTCTAGGCTGTCGAATGCTTCGTCGACAAGCATATACCTCGCCATGTGAGAACTTCTAGTTTCTGCCATCATGAACAGCGCGAAGAATAGCGCTAGATCTACGCGTTTCCGCTCACCGCCGCTTCGCTTCGCGTAGTCGAGTGCTGGGTTAATCGATAGAGACGGCTCGAGGACAGATGTGCTCTCCTGATTCTCTTCGTGATCGTCGCCCTCTTCGCTTTCCTTGAAGAGCGCTCCGAGCGTGCCGGAGGTCATATTTCGCGCGTAGTTTGCATCCTGATACATAACCAACAGGATTTGTCCTAGAAGTTTGTTCAGCTCCCCTAGATGTCGCTCAGTTACGTATCGCCGGAACGTAGCCTTTGCTACCTGTCGTCGCGTAAGGGCGGACTGCCAGAATGCGAATATTTCTCTATGCGAGTGTATTTCTGCAGCCTCTTCTTTTAAGCCCGCGGCTTGGCGTACCAGATCAAAAAGTGACTCGGCATCTGATTGGAGGTGTCCTTTGTACGTTTCGATCTCCTTTTGCTTACCGGCGAGCATTAGGTGGTACTGATCTAACGTCACTTTCCATCTTTGTTTCGACGCCTCGATTTCCTTCTCCTGTCTATCTAGATTTTGTTGCTTTTGAAGCCTCCTTTGCTTTAGAGCTTCATATTGCCGTTGGAGCTGGTCGTGTTTGTTTGTAGCACGTTGTAACTCATTAATGGCACTGCTGAGTTGAGCCGGAACGTGTGACGCTTGCTGTACCGTCATGCTCATGATATCTTGTTGAGAAGTGTCCTTAGAGAAATCTGTCACCTTACCCACTATAGCCGCGATGATGTTCTGCATTCCTGTGATGGTATTGTTGAAGGCAGCGATTGTCCCAACGTGGTCGAGCCACCGGCGCTCTACCGCCCTGGCGCGAATGGTAAATTTATCTTCCACATTGAGAAAATTAAGCACCGACGTCCAGACTCTTCGGAAAGTAACTGAAACACTCTGTAGGAGCTCTTGTATGTTACGTGCGCCTCTGTAGTCCTCCTTGGCGGGTGGAGGTGGCACCTCCAATATTTCGTTCTCTTCCAGAAGACGATCAATCCTGCCATCGGAGTGTTCCAGTTGTGTAACAGTGGTTACTATTTCCTGTTTAATAGCAGCCCCCTTACGGTCGATAGCTAAACGGGCCTGTGCGAGTTTAGACAGTTCTCCGAGTCTTCCCACTTCGTCGCGTGCCTTTGAAACATTTCTTCGAAGATTTGAAAGTTCCGGCTCTACATCTGGTAATTTCTCTCGCTCCAGTTGAGCGCGAAGCTCTTTTACTCTGGATTCGTTTATTTTTAACTCGGAAAAGTGTTTTTGGTCCTCGCGTTCCAGCCTGTCAATGAGACCTTCTGCCTCGGTGAATAAACGTTTTAGTGTGTTAACCATCTGATAAGTCCGGCCTTTGAGATGCTGAATTGTATGAGTAACCTCTTTAAGCCGCGACTGCTTTGTTCTTAGTTCATCATCTACCTGGCTCATCATCAAATTGCAGGTCTCTGAACATCCATCCAGGACCTCTAAACCCAAGGCTGCCTCAGTCAACTGCCTCCTCTGCAGTGGCGAAGCGCTCAAGAAACTTCGAGTGCTCTCGTTACCCAGTAGAATTGTTCTGATAAATGTGTCGAAGTCCATACCTAGTAATTCATTGATAGACGCTTGGGAACTTCTGGTGCTGGGTCCTTCAAACTGCGGCTGAACGACACCATCCTTTTCCACAATTACGCGGTTGCTATACTTGCTGTGCTTCCTGAATCGAGAGATAGAATATCCATTATCGAATGTCAGACGAACATTGCAGTCCTTCCCAACAATGTCATTAACAACGTCGTTCACCCCAAGGCCGTCGCGAATGCATTGGCCAAATTGCGACCATACGATTGCCTCGATGATCGTAGATTTTCCAGAGCCGTTTTTTCCGACGATAAAGTTCATTCCAAGTTGAAAATGACGCTGAAATTGAAGCTGGAGAGTGCCCTGGACGCCGAGGAAATTTGTAATTTCAATAGAAACGGGTTGTGCGGAAAAGATGCGTGAAGATTCATTCGAAGGAACAGCTATGGATGTGGACAAGTCGAGGATCTCTTGATACTTAATCGTATCGGTAGACTTGTCGCGAGCTGAGCTTCCGATAGTGACGAGTCGCTTTCCTACAGCGGCTAACAAATCTCGCTTACTCTCAAGTGTAGGTCCGAGGCTTAGTGAAGACACATATTCTTCAGTAGCTTCGGCAAGGTCAATTGGCTTACGCTCTATCTGTGGGGCAGTCGGGATTGGTGAAGAACTGGCTGAGGGGTGTCCTAGATCCGAGGGTTTCATATCTCCTGTTTCTGTTGATGGGCTCGTTCTCTCTATCTTAGGCAGGTTCTGGACATCGGCGGGAAGCATCGTCTTGCCGAGACCCTTTTCCTGAAGTTGCCATTGTGGTTCAAGGGGTTTCCAGTCCCTCACACTGCGCCCCCCTAAATTGACCAGAATCTCTCTAGCGGAGACATAGGTATATCTTGACAGCTTCCCAGTAATCATGACATGTTTGTCGCGGATATGCTCTTCTTCTACCTGGCCAGAGAGGATATCTTGTACATCGGCAGTAACATATCCGACTGCGTGAGGGTTACGGATGAGATCATTCTGCAGAGTTTCGGGATCGAATAAAATGACACCCCTGTCACTGTCGAGTAGATCTGCCCAGGTAAGTTGTAGCGGCGATCCGATATATGTTATACTCCCTTGAAGATTCCCCTCGTCCTTGTCCGTTTGGAGAATTGTTTGATGGGAGTGGAAATGACCGGTGAAAGTTCTAGCCAGCGGTGCAAATCCACCTACGCTGGTGAGACCGGGATATCTTATAGAGAAATTAGATTTCCCAGTCTCAGCATTAACCGTATATTTCTGTGTTATAGCCCGATTTATGGCTAGATGTCCGAACCCCACCGTGTTGGCGGCGTTCTTAGGATCTAAGTCATGTATGGCCTTAACAATTTGGCTTTGGTCTTCCCGGAACGGCATTACAAACACCTGCCGCCCATCCCATTCGTGACATCCTATTTGTGTATGTAAGGTCACAAAAGGAGCCAGTCGGCTGATAGAGAGCGCCTCCAAGGCCGAAGTGGTGTAATCCAGACGGTAAGCTAAATCATGATTGCCTAGGATAATATCGACATGCGGCACAGCCTCGACCAACTTGTTTAAGAAGCGGTAACATGCTGAAAGAACATGGGTTGGCTGCGAAGCGCGTGTTGTGAGTAAGTCGCCGCATATCACCGCCCGAGTAATCCGTTGATGAGATTGAGGAAGAGAGGCTATCCAGTTAGCGGCTCGAATAACTCTATCGAGATCACGAGAACCGAAATGAATGTCACTGAATAATAACCATAAGGGCTTAGCATTCATAGTTTGACCTTCCCGTCCCGAACAGAAGAAAGAGAAAAAAGAAAAGGAAAAAAGGTTTTAAATAATTACTAAGATTACGGGCAACTACATGTACAAAAATACAAATTCATCCAATTGGAATCTAAAATATTTTACGACTGTTGACGATTAAAAAAGTGGAACGGTTCTTATCAATTGGTTAGTTTTGTTATCCTCAAGCGACTTTTCAGTCTAAACGTCAGTGCGTGGCGTGCGAAATACTGGAGAAATCTGGAGAAATTACATAACTGACCTTTTCTATTCTCTAGAATGCCCTCTCATAGGTTATGTTAACCCCTTTTCCAATTGCACATATCCCAAAATACAAATATACAGTTGAGAGTTTAAGATATTACCTAATATCTTAAGATCATATGTAAATAATATAAAGCATAGGATGTAGCTTATCTGATTCTGCATGTACATTTCCCCGGGACCACATCAGTCCTTCGGTAACATCACCCCGTCATTTCGGCACATGTTCTCGCAGCCCAGAAGCAGAGTCCGTCATAATACCAAAATCCGGGGAAATACCCCTCATGAGATAGTAGCGCACCCGCATATTCCAACGATACGGACTGCCGGCTTACCACCTGTGGTTAGTCATGAGACGGACCGTGTCCGCTTTGTGGGGTAGGATGGGGGTGATAATGCGGAGATGAATCGGCTACTACTAAACTCCTTATCATAATGGAACGTGGAGGCCGTCATGGGGCAGCTTTGAATAGCCGCTCGCATGGCTTTATAAAGAGAGCTTAGCATAACAAGTTGGCGGGTACCCAAGGTAAGGAGATACCTATGCTCTTCAGCTAACTACCCCCCCTAAAACAACTCACAAGACGCTAAGCCAAAGAAAATGGAAAAAATCGAGGCACAACACCTCGAAGCCAACGTAGGAGAGGTCAGTTGAATTGAGCACATAGTCATTTGAACACTCTAATTCGGTAACAATACGTAGGGAAAAGGTGCTAAGCCGTCGCTTCAAGAAACCGGCGTTGAAGAGTTTGATCACCGTCGTAGCAAGCTCTTGAACCGACGCCTCGACATTCGAATACTCCCAGTATGTTGTTGGCTATATCTTCTCAACTTCCTAGATAGGGGAAACATAGGCAACGCGAGGGTATTGAACCAGGAGACTGGAGACGATCTCCTTCACAAGACTGGAACGACAAGTACCGGATATGCTCTTGCTGTAACCCTGTTTTCCGTGGCGTATACCGTGTTTGAAGTGCCCTCGAATTGGATTATGAAACATTATGTGACCCCTTCTAGGTGGTTGGCGATTTTGTTAGGTAGCTGGGGATGTTTAACTTTGGGGTTTGCTTTCGTTGATAATTATGCTACGGTATTAGCATTGCGTCTGCTTATCGGTGTGGTAAGTCCAAGATCCTACGACTAATACAGAAAACCGGATGCCGACCAAGCTTAGTTGCTGACCTGACATGCCTAGTTCGAAGCTGGCTTTTTTCCCGGCATTGTCTATCTCATAACAATCTGGTATCGTCATAACGAGCGGGCAGTTAGAATAGCATATGTCACTGCCTTTTGCAATCTAGCTGGAGCTTTCGGGGGAGCCATCGCTTATGGAATGGGTACGATAAACGGAGCGGCGGGAGTTGAGGGATTCCGCTGGCTCTTCATAGTCGAGGGTATCATCACTATTCTAAGTGTTTTGCCCACCTTGTTTATCCTCCCCGATTATCCAGCGCGCGCCAAGTTTCTTAGCGCAGAAGAAAAGAGCTTCGCAGAATATCGCGTCAAAAGTCGAGGAGGCGGATGGAGTAGACAGCACGCTACACGGGAAGAGATATTGAAGACCCTTTTTAGCCCTCGAATGCTGGCTCACTACTCGGCCTATGTGGCTAATGTAGTGACTCAAGGCTCGTTTACCTTTTTCGCTCCGAGCATTGTGTCAGGTTTAGGATATCAGAGTATTCACGCCCAACTGATGACAGTTCCACCAGTATGTATTTTCGCTTTGTGCGCGATCCATTTGTTGGGGCCACTTCTTGAACGAACTGGGACAAGTTTATCATGCTAACAATCTATTCTCGTCTAGTGGGTAGTGGGGTTCGTAGTAGCCATCGCTCTTTCGTACTCGGCAGATCGGTTCGAAGCTCGTGGACTCCATATCACGGTAATGTCAACGATCGGCGGTTTAGGATGGCTGACAGCTGGGCTGTTACCGCCAACTGCCTACGTTCAGCGATACGGCTGTCTTTGCTTGGCCGCGGCGGGTGCTTTTCCTTTATCGCCCTCGATGACTAACTGGGTGACGTGCAATACACCAAGCTTATTGACGATCCCGTTCGCTATTGCTTTGCATAACTCATGTGCTGGCATAGGTCAGATTATATCCCAGTGGATATGGAGAGCCGATGAAGCGAAACAGGGATACCCTACCGGGAACTTCGTATGCGCAGCGTGCGACTTTCTCGTAGCGATAATAGCACTTTGTTTGAGGTTGTATTATGCGAGGATGAACAAGAAGGGAGTGAGAGACGCACGGGGAGAGACAAGAGTATGGGCTTATTAGCTTTAGTGGCTTTGCTTGTTGGTTAACCTCAACGTACTCGGCGAACAGGCTCCTAAATCTAGGGGCTAAGCACCTGGGACTTCTTTATCTACTAGGAGATGCTACATGCGTCGGCGATTTGGGCCTGGTTGAACAAATTCTCTATGCCGGAACTAGTCCGCCAAATTCTGGCCTTATGGAAACACCACTAGTATAATTGCTAACTCGTCTTGCAAATGAATCGAGTAAAAGACAGGATGCAAAAGATTAGAATGAATGTTCTGGAGATAGTCGGCTTAGATTTGAGTGAATACAGAGTGTTTGTGGTAAGTTATTTACCCCGGAATAGGAGGTAATCAAGGACAGTAAATTTTCGGGTTTTGAATCCGGCCGCAAGCGCGGACTCGGGGTCTACCGGAACCAGAGTGGGGCTAACTCAGCCCGGGCGTTGGGTCCACCATTCCAAACTGGAGATATAGGTACCTCTGAAAAAAAAAAAAAAAAAAAAAGTATCCGAGTTGATGAAGACCAGAAGAGTTTTTTCTCCCGCTGCTACCTACTTGATCTTACGTAAACTCGGGTTGTTATGATACCCGAAGAGTGTCCTGACTGGAGGTCATATTACAAGAGGCGGACCTTCATGCCTCCAAGGTTTCGAGGGCCCTTGCAATTAAGCTCGTTACCTTTTCGGGGTTAGAGGCCACTGTAAACGGCTTACCCTGCATAGCTGATCCCCATGGGCCATAAGCAATCCGCATAGGGGTATGTATTTGTCACGTAGGAAATTTAATCTTGTGTTTACTTGCGGATAGTATGAGTGGTGCCACTCATGGGTCAGATAGACTGCAATAACAAATTGTGCCAACAAGAATTACGCTTTTGGCGCGGAGGTTTGTATCTGAGAGATAGTCTATTATGTGATAAGCTTCTACTATGTACTTCTCGTAAAGTTAGCAGCATCTTTTACAGGGGCCACGATCTCTGCATTGTGGAGTCATTTAACCCAGCCAAATAAGCAGGCCGATGACTGGCTTTGGCTCTTTGGTAAGCGGCACAACGTAAAGATGTCGAGGTACATTAAGTTACGTCCCTTCTCAAGCTATAAGAGCATTGATATAAAGGGTGCCTTCTCGAGATTTTGCAGTTTCAGCAAGTGTTAAATTGTCTGCGGTGTCTTAGGCTACCTAGGTACCTCTCATATACATTGTTATTATCAATTGTTACAGAGATGGCGTTAGCATCTCTCGTGGACCGCTGCGTGCCAAGCACATTTTCTCCTGCTCTGTTCGGCGCAGAGATTAAGTCTATTTCAGCGTCCCTCGTAACGAACTATAGCCTAGACATCCCAGATGGTTTTATGTTTACGGCGCCATCGCCAAAAGTTAGAGATGCCAAGTTCTGCAATGTTACGGCCACTTACACTCACCCCGGGTACGACGACAAGATAAACGTGGAAACATGGCTTCCCATCGATAACTGGAATGGACGTTTCCAATCCGTGGGAGGTGGAGGCTGGGTAGCGGGCCGCTTCGATTTGACCTACGCAGCCGTGGCCGGTGCTATGTCTGTGGGATACGCGACTTCAACTACCGATGCAGGATTAGGATACGCTGCTAACGCAGATCCATGGGCCTTGGTTAGTCCTGGGAATGTCAATTGGTATATATTGGAGGATTTGGGCTCGAGGAGCTTAAACGATCAGGTATGCCTAGATGATCTAAACTTCATAGCGCGGAAGTGCGTATAACTAATATGAACCCAGGCAATTATCGGCAAATCTCTCGTAGAAAGTTTCTACGGACGACCCCCTTCATATTCTTATTGGAATGGATGTTCTGCAGGGGGGCGACAGGGCCTCATGCTCGCTCAAAGATTTCCCAATGCTTACAACGGCATATCCGCAGGAGCACCAGGAATCTACTGGACCAACACCATGCTGAACAGTTTTTGGCCGGAGCAGGTGATGAGGCTGACTGAAGAATATCCCAACGGATGTGAGCTTGACGCGATCACTGCCGCAGCCGTTTCGAAGTGTGACGGGTTAGACGGTGTAGAAGACGGCATCGTTCAGAATGTAGACGAGTGCATGGAACATTTTAATCCCTTCGACCTCGTTGGTACCACTGCTGATTGCGGTAATACGACGGTGGAAATCACAAAAGCAGCAGCTCAAGTGGCCGAGGCAACCTGGGAAGGCATAACATCCTCAACTGGAGAGAATCTGGTATGTACGATCCTAAACCTCCCCTCATTTTTGATCCAGTTGGGATGTAAACAAAGCCTTTTACTCCTACACATAAAGCTTTAACAGGTCAACCTCCCTGATCTAACGGAAAATTGATTTCTAACTATAATTGCATAACAGTGGCCCGGGTTAAGCATAAGCGCCGATTTGACTTGCAACTTACCCAGGTCTATAGGCCAGGTTTGTCTAGCAGCCACAGACTGTACTAATGGCTCCTGCACCCTTGAACACTCGAACCCGTTCGGTTGGCGCTGGATATCGCTATTTATAGCGAAAGACCCGAACTTCAACCTCGCCAATATCACGAATGAAGGATTCGTAACCCTCCTTAAGGCTAGCAGAAAGGAGTACGGTTCCATTATCGATACATCAGACCCTGACCTTTCGGAATTCAAGAAGGCCGGGGGAAAGATCGTATCTTTTCATGGCTTGGTAAGTAAAACTCGCGCTATCTGTTGTTAGGGATACGGATGTTAATGTTCTCTTTTCACATGTAGGCCGACAATATCATACCACCGAAGAGCACCGAGAAATACTACGAGGAAGTTTCGAAGAGCGTTGAAAATGTTGAGGATTTCTTTCGCCTCTTCGAATCTCCCGGCCTCGGGCATTGCTTCGGGGGTCTCGGCCAACCCGAGTCCCTGTTTGCACAGCTCCAAGCGTGGGTGGAAGATGGAGTTGCGCCCGACAGTTCGCCCATCTCATTTGATAACTCCGACGGCGAGACTCAACATAGAATCCTCTGTCCATGGCCGCAAAAGGCCCAGTACGATTCAAGTTGTGGAAATTCTGCTAAGGCGGAATGTTGGAGTTGTGTGGGGTCGAGTCCAAAGACCGAAGTCCAACGTGAGCAGCTGTAAGGCTAAGAGAGGGATTTGGTAAACTACCTACCCAATATTTAGAGATAATTATGACTATATACCTATCTAGGTAGGTAGGTATACATTAATATAAATAGTTGAGTCCTGTTCACGAAATGGTAGTAACATTATGACGTCTTGTGATTCAGAGGTGGTAAGGAGAGGTAGGAATCTTTCGTACACCTAGGAAATAGGTGTCTATCTAAGGTACGTTCCCTGTTCCACCTATTTAGTACTGGCTTTTCCGTTCTCTAGAAAAGGGTTGATTTATGTTTATCTGATAGAAAATTTAACGAATCACTTAGAGAAAAGATCTTAAGGAACGATCAGTGCATATAAGGCGCAATTTTAGCCCGTAGTCCAACGTGATAACCTCTAGAATATTGTCCACTGCGTGCGCCAGCTATCATAGTCCATAGCATGTTTCGAATCACAGTGTACATTAAATATAACCAACCAATTAAGTCCAAAGTCAGGCGAAATAAAATATGCTCTTGTATAAATTTACGCGTGAGCTGAAGAGTCAGTATCTACCCTTAAGTGATCTTTACGGAACGAGTTGTTTGTATACAGCTTTGGCTTCAAAGCTATCGCAGTTAGAGTTCCTCGCGGAACGAAGAAGTTGTTTTCCCTACCCTATGCTCTTCAATGTGACAGTCTTAAAAATATTTATATTCCCATTATTTAAATTGTCAAATGTGCTAGGTACTCCGAGGACTTCGATATATCTAAAACTATCAGCCTTTCACCTCCTACAAATCTTCCATGAGGACTCTATATATATCCACCAACACCTATAGAGTTAAGAACCAAACAGAATAATAATCTCCAAGATGCCTCAAGGTTCCAGCCCCGACTGCGATGACAGCAGCGACCCAATAAAGCATGTCGCCGTGAAAGCAGAATGGAACACCATCCCATGTGAGCTTCAAGCCATGATCATCGACAGCATGGCGCCTCAAGACTTCCGCAAAGCGTGGTTCACCTGCCGTCTCGTATCTCGTCAATTCCGAGAAGTCACGGAGCTAGTCTTCAAAACCCGGATCGGCAAGAAGCTCAGCTTCCAAGTTTCCATGACTGGTTTTAACGCATTGCGCTCAACCAGGAGCCCGTTTCACATTGAGACCCATCCACGCCTCCTAGAAGTCGTACAGCTAACCAAGTTCTCTCAGGACGATTCACAAGCTATCTTCGAAAGCAAGATGACGGGCCGCTCGTTAGTGAATGGCATCCAAGTGAGAGATTTGGAACTCCTTTGCGGAACCACATACCTGCCATACGTGCTGATCAGAAAGTATTTGTGGCGGCAGGCGGTGAACACCGGTGGGGTTTGGAAAGGACTTCGCCAACCTGGGCTACTCCACGGGGACGTATTATTTGGGTTGCCATTCATGTATAAGGGAAGTACCCGCGGGTCGAAACAAAGAGTCACGATGCCGTGGAAGCCAATGATGAGCGTCTTGATGATGCAAGAGCTGGAGCAAGGAAAGGAAATAAATAAATTGGCCAGACGAGACATAGAGGCCACCCGCTGGCATACGAAGCCGTCCATAGAGCAGGGAATAAGAATTGCCCTGAGTTCTGGCATTGTGCGATTCATGCGGTACAAAACATGTATCCAGACCGCGGTCATAAACTTGCTCGCCCGATGGGAGAGACATGAGCACTACCTCTATATGTATAGGCCTATCTCTGACAATGAAAGGGACGAGACCGGGACTGATATTTGGTTCGATGAATGGCTTTACGCAGTAACTGGGAAACAAGTATGATTAGATTAGGTACACCTTAAAGGTATTGGTCAACCTTTTAGCCCTTCAGGACCTGTAATAAAGTATTTCTGCCATGAATACATTGTATGCTTATATACCTTCAAGTAAACTAAGCATTTAGAGGTCAATGATTCTTGGTGACTTGTTGTTCAACTTATATAGGTATTCTCTCACGATAGGATTCTCTACGCGGTAACATCAAACTCGTCTATCACGCTTCTCGGCTTGACGAACTTACCAAGGGGTTTGTACGTCAAATGGTCCATGCCGAAGCCTTTCGGACCACCAATCTCGATGCCCCTCTCCGAAGTCCAGCGCTCGCTAGCCGTGATACCGAGGACGATAACCAGAAGACCGTATCGATACTCAGGAGTCCCGATCGCCTCGCCGTTCTGCGCGTCGATCACCGTGATTAGATCCGGAACGAGTCCCAAGACCTCGCCATCCGTCTCAACAATCTCTCCTTCCACAACCGATTGCACGAGCTTGATAGCGGCAATATTCTCGTTCTTGAACGGGATCTTGATTCGACCTTGGAATTGAGGCTGCGATGGGGTAGTTCGTGCCTTAACACTCGTATCGTCGTCAACTACATCTGCGCCTTCGACGATACACTCGCCGTAAACGTGGCCCATGCGGAGAGTACGTTCAACACCGACTATCTTACCCTTCCATAGCACCTTGCCCGCCTCTGGGCCGCCACATTCTTCCAGGATTGTCTCTGCGACATTGTCCACGCGATTGGATTTGCGCGCCTTGGCAACTGCACGCCCGATCCGCCATGACTGAGAGATGGTATGCTCGACGGCCCATCGTTTACATTCGGCGCCTGTCACAGGAGGGTCGGCAATTCCTACGCCCGAGCCCATCTGACTCAATGCTGCGCGAAGGATGCGCTCGACTTGTAGGTCTGATGTTGATTTTGGCATGACTACCACATTCCCGTTCCCGTCTGCCATGGCAACAGGCGACCAGATAGGAGTCCTCTCATTAAAGACGACGGGGGTGGTCTAGCTCGTACTTTAATGTCAGCAAGAATTCGAAAATGGGCGACGAAACGAACTTGGGATACGAACTTGCCACTTTGTAGGATATGCCCTCCCCATCCAATCTCCGTCCACAGCCGGTAGATTCATGTTAGTACTTGCGCCGATAATCATACTCTGCAGACCATTGCCGCCGCCTATCTCTATCGAAATGATATGTGTCGGGTTATCATTACAGATTTTATATAGTTCTTCCTGCGCTTCGGTCATTTCGTCACCGCTTAGCTTCTCTATCCCGACCGTCGGCGAGCCGGCATGGCCACCGGTAGCTATGGCTGCGTGGTCTGATAAGTCATCCGGACTTACAACACGTACTACATCACCCCTACGGAGCATCTGCCGAAGGCGGATCATAGACGAATATGGGCTACCGCCACCACCTGTGCCGAGAATGTAGCAGCCGATTGAAATCCAACTGAGGTCTGTCTCGTTGATGTACCAGACGCGGTTTATGACTTTGGGCTTGTAGTTATCAATATCAAAGTCTTCCTTAACCTCTAATTTTGTCCGCCTTTCTGAGTCCTTAGAAGCCTTTTCGTACTCTTCCATTTGAACCTCCGTATCTGTAGATAGTTCTTCAAAGTGAAGAGTTGAGAAATCCGTGCGTGAGTAATCAAGATCACCCGCGGCTCGCACGGTAAATCTAGACTTATTAGCTATATACTAATATGATCATTAGCAGACATTCGAGTTTGATAGAACGCTTGGTAGGTAGGGAATTACCGGTAAAGGTAGAGTGTCCATTTCTACTACCCTGGCGGTTGACCTTGATGCGCCATTTGCCACAGCCTTCTCAATAGCCTCTTTACAAATCTCATCCACTATGTGTTTTATGGACTTCGACTCGGTAGATTTAACCGTATCAATGACGGCGCTGACTCTCGCTATCGCAGCTCCGATGGCATTTGCAACACCTGACCACTTCGGCTTAAGTACTTTACTGGCTCCCTTCAGCTCGTCTGGGGCAATTACTGCACCACCTCCTACTAGAAGCACTGGAAGATCTTCCGGAGAGGTTTTCATGGTATCAATGATCTTTTCGATTTTATGTTTTACGACCGCCTTGAATTTTGTCACTTCTTCGTCATTTAGGGCGCCTTTTACCAGCTGCCTGTTTCCAATTTCGACCGTGCTGTTTGCCAATACGGTACAATCGGTGGCAGTCAGGACATCACCACCGAAGACCCGAGCTTTTTCAGTGATCTTGTAGCCAACACTGTCTGGCCCTACGGTTAGTGTCTCGCCATTTCGGACGATCGAACCGCCACCGAGGCCGATACTCTTCACATCTGGACACGAAAAGTTCATGCGAACTCCGGCTAAGTCGCTATGCGCAGCTTGTTGGCGTGGAAAGCCGTTTGCTAGGAGAAGACCAACGTCGGTAGTAGTTCCGCCTATGTCAACCACCATCATCGCCTCATCTAGTTCATTCTGTACTAGGAACGCAGCGCCGCGCATGCTATTGGTCGGACCACTGGAGAAAGTTCGGATAGGCAGCTTTGCCGCCATATCGCCAGATAAAATTGTACCATCGTTTTGCGTAATAAACACGGGACAATCCAAGCCCAGTCGCTTGATGGGCTCCTGAAACGAACGAATCGTTTTACGCGCGAATGCAAGAATCGACGCGTTCAAGATTGCAGCATTCTCACGCTCAAGAAACCCTAGATTGGCGACTTCTTTTGAGCAGACAACATCGCATCCGGGGAGCTCAGAACGGATAATTGCAGTAGCACGCTCCTCTTGCTGTTCGACGGTGTCGATGGGGCTGAACACCCCATTTACAACTATGCTCTTAATGCCCTTCTCGCGGATGATAGCGCATTGCTCTTTAATCTCATTCTCGTCGATATCGGAGATGAGATATCCGTCAACCTCTAAGCCTCCTTTCAAGAGGGCGTAGTAGCCGAGGATGAGCTCCCGCATATCATCGGGCCAGTCCACACAGGGCGGTGCATGCTTAGAAAAGGGGCCGCAAAGCCGGAGCACAGCGACTCTGGATAATCGCGCTGCATCTCTCTCAACGACGGCGTTGACGAAATGGGTTGTTCCAATAGTAACGCTAGCGACCTGATCCGGGCTAATGCCCGCTGCGCTAAACATAGTAGTAATGGCATCGTTGATACCAAGGCTCGGATTTGTCGTGGTTGGGGCCTTGTGCCAGGCGATAATACCTTTGTCTGGTTCTAGAGCTCGTGAGGGATCGAGAACAACACCATCTGTGTTGGTGCCACCAACGTCGACGCCAATGCGTAACTTTTTGGCAGAGCTAGCCGTAGACGCCATTTTTTTCACAACGAGTTGTTAGGATGTGACAATGTTACGAGATGTATGCGTCTTTCGGTTGCGACCGAAGTTCGGCAGACTTATAAAAGTGACCGTTTGGTCTGTTTGGCCTATTCTGTTCGGCCTATTCATACCGAAACCGGCTTCGGCCCTAGTTAGGTTACTTGAGATTTATACCAAGCCAAGTCGGTGATTCTCGGGGTACTCGGGTTCCTGGAAGACATCTCTGATGTTCGCGTTTGTTTGGTAAGCTTCGTCGCGTACATTGTAACTCATATGTCTTCTTCACATTATCTATGTACCTAACATTCCATAGCTGGATATACCTTATATTCTATACGCGTAAATATAGTGAGAAAGTAGATATTAAGGATGGCATTTCGGATAATTGATCCACACGTACCTAATGTTTTGAATGCGAGGGATGGTCTTCCAAGTCCATGTGGGGTGTGAAATTCGTTTGGTCCACTATAGCAGTATGAAGACTCCACAGCTTGGCAGATCAGATAAGATAGGCGGTTTATCTTTGCGGTTTATCTTTTCGATAAACCGTATCGTGTAACGCGCAACAAGTAACAGTGTAACCATCTATACCTAGGTACCTAGGTACCTGGTACATAAGGTATGCCCATGCCCCCATGTAAATACCTCCCAGGTCAATTCCACGTACGTGGGGTAAAAGCTATACTATGTAACAGCTTGACTGATAAAAAGCACCTCCTCTTTCTTATCGCACCCCCTCGTCGATACCTGGTTTATCTCATACAGCTGTATGGTAGTTATAAGTCGGTCTAACTCGATCTGCGTCTTGTCGGAAGACATATCGTTCACTCTATCCTATTTGTTATCTCTAGTACCCGGCCCTCCAGTCGGGGCATGCAAGCTTCCGGCAGTAGACATGGCAATAAGTCGTACTTGTGCTACTCGGGAGGCAATATATAGGTAACTACCCGCCGAATGGCTGAGCCGCTTGCATTATAAGTACTACAGTTACCACTTACTTAGTACTTACATGTATGTAGGAGAGCCCCCTCTTGAAACGGGCTTGTCTAAGTTGACTTCTCAACCTGATTCCTATCAACTCAACCTTAGACTCACCACCGCATAAAAATGGACAGTGGCTTGAGATCTCGTTTCGAGGTAGTAAAGGAGAAGATTCGTCTACACGGTGATGAAAGTCGACATGAGCACACCAATCAATGGAGCAATCGTGATCTAATCCCCTTACCCCCGAGCCGAAGGACTTGGGGTAAGTTTGATTTTACCATTATATCCCATTCGAGATCTTTGCTTACCATGTTGCGGTGTGACTAGGATGGTTTCACTACTTCGGCTTCTGGACGTTATCATCTCTGAATATCGTCAACTGGCAGACTCCAAGTAGTTTCTTAAGTAAGTAGTTGAATAAGAACTCTAATCGACTAGTATATGGCACCCTTCTAACAAGCAAGAACAGCTCAGGGATTATCGGTTCCTCAGGCCATGATGATAATAGTCGTCGGTCGTCTGTTAATATCCTCCTTTGCAATTTTGATTGCTGTACGTTACGCCGAAGATTCCTTTTCCTGTCATTTATTAATATCGCGTCGACGAATGAGTTATGCATCCCTCCTAGGACAACCTAATACCTATCTACCTACCCTTCCTTCCTTTAAATAAACAATTGCTTATTGATCAGCATTCTCATAGTGGTGCGGTATACGGTGGCATATTGGTTTCACAGTCCAAAACCGTTATACGTGGGGATTGCGGGGGAGCTACATACCCCTATTACAGCGTGTTCTACTTAATTTCATCTGGAACGCCGTTCAGTGTTGGAATGGCGGACGGTTAGCTGCTGTTTGTTTAACAGCTATCTTTCCATCCTTCGCGAAGATGAGAAATTTCTTACCCGAGAGTCTACCAGCTACTAGCGACCAGTTCGTCGGCTTCATTGTCTTTTGGGCCTTGTCGACACCTCTGCTATGGATCCAGCCGGAGAAGTTTAAGATACCCTTCTTATTTACATCTATCTACAGCGCTCTTGGAATGATTGCTATGATGATATGGTCGTTGGCTACTGCGAAAGGTGTTGGTCCCCTTTTTAAAACTGGCGTAGCGCTTCCGCAAGGTTCGTGGAGTGTCTCCTGGCTTTTGATGGCCGGTATCAACCAAACTGTCGGGGGGATTGCAGCAGGTATCACCAATGGATCTGATTTTTCGCGATACTCACGGAATTGGAAAGACTACGTTATCGGTACTTTTATGTCAGGTTGGATAACCGGTGTCCTTGTGTGTCTTGTTGGTCTGGTGACCACTAGTGCAGCCCAGAAGATCTATGGCGAGGTATACTGGAACCCGCCAGATCTTCTAATGATGATGATGGACAATGGGAACGGGTCTCCAGCATCTCGGGCTGGAGTCTTCTTCCTTGCCTTTGGATTTGGGTTGACTAGTATGTTTGAAAACATTTGCGGCAATGCTGTATCGGGTGGTATTGATCTGGCTGGGCTATGGCCTCACTACATCAACATCCGAAGGGGTGCTATCATTACTTTCGTTGCCGCTTGGGTCGTACAACCTTGGCAGCTTGTGAATAGGGCCGTGACTTTTATTCAGGTCCTGAGTTCATTCTCGGTTTTCTTGTCGCCCATGATTGGTCTCATGGCAGCCGATTTCTTCATTCTACGTGGGCGTAGAATCCGACTATCGCATTTATACTCCGGAATCAACTCGTCATACTGGTATTGGAATGGTTTTAATTGGCGAGCGACCGTAGCATGGACCTGTGGGTGGGTTCCAACCATCGGCGGTCTAATCGTCACTGTTAGGCAAGATATGGATGCGCCCACAGCTCTATCCGAAATATACTTTATGGCTTTCTTCGTAGGTGAGTATTTTCAGTGTATACGAGAGAATAACAACTTGGATCTCTGACGTTATGTTACACTTAGGGTTTTTTATAAGTGCTATTATTTTCATCTCTCTTAATAAGCTTTCTCCTGTCGTGGGGGTGGGTGAATACGACGAAGTTGATGTTTACGGGACATTCACCAGAGAAGAAGCGACGAAACTAGGGGTTATCCACGTGGAGTTTCAAATCGATGCATTGGAAAGCGGGGAGAATTCCTCAGGCCAGGAGATATTAGAGAAGAAGGAATAGATAATATGTGAATACCTAACCAGATTACGATACTCAATCAAAGGACTCTAGGTTTGGGCTTGCAAACAGATCTAAAGTAAACGACATCCTCTATCTTAGATATACGCTAGAAGCTACATTTTCCCCAATCTATAGTGAATGCTGTATATATAATATAGGCTTATAGTTAGTTCATGTGGTTAGTTTGGGGTAGGTGTTTCCCATGATAATCTAGGTAGAAATGCTGCTTGCGAATAGGGGCATATCGAAAGGGCCCGATGGTTAACAATTACTAGCATCTACAGGTAAGACGTGCCTACCTGTAAGGTAGCTACCTTAGGTAGGTAGGTAGGTAAGTACCTGCTCAAACTATACGTAAATAGTGTTTCCACTATATTAAAAAAAAAAAGAAAAAAAAAAGAAAAAAAAACTTGGAAGTTGTATAAAGTACTAAGTCACCCAACTTCGCTCTTTCCCTCATTGCAGCTAATCACTACATGTGTTTATCCCACATGGCAACAGCTGCCAACTGTCATTTTGGGAGTTAGAGCAACTAACTCACCTTCTACTCCCCTTCCTATTATCTCCACTACTCATCTCCTACATTTCAATCATCAAGCTATAGATACTGAACTAACTTTATTCTTCAACATAATTTACTTTCTTGTTCACATTTTGCTGCCTGTAGTTAAAGATTTTTGGCAAGATGGCTCGCGCAACAAAAGCTAGCAGTACACGCAAAGGCGAAACCGAAAATGAATCCAAAGGCAAGTCCAGAGGCAAATCGAAGGGCAAGTCCATCGGTATCTCCAAGGATAACCCTAAAAGAAAGCCCAGAGTAAAGGACAGCCCTCAAGATGAACCTACTGTAGTCGTCTCTGAAGATAAACCAACATCTTCAGAACCACCGTTACCCAAGGAAACCCGCCGTAAAAGAACCCCTTACAAGGGAGTTCCTCTTCCCCATCCAGGGGAGTCGCGACTTGCTGTGCCGACACCGACAACTCCATCGGAACCTATAACAAGCTCGTCAGTTCCGGAAACACCAGGGCTTGACCAAGGAACAGATGACTATCCATTCGACCGAGGTCAACAAACACACCGAAGACGAGGGGGCAGCGAGCAGTCCATTGTGATGCGAAGGAGACGGGAAATGAGAATGAAGAGCTGGCTAGAACAACGAGCCAAGCAGGAAAGGGAGGAAGAAGAAAATCAAATCAAAGCCGCCCAGGCCGCCGATATTCCTCCTCCTGGACCTCGTGTTTGTCGATTCTGTGGTGGCACTTTCGATCCTGGAGCCAATAACGCCTGTCCTAAACACCAAAGTGAGATGCCTTGTGCATTGTTTATTTATTTATTCATTTATTCTTTGGAGGGGCATTTGCTAACGTTATCCAACCAGTTCATTACGGCGAGTTTCAATATGGATACACGTCGACGAAGGACAGGTGGACAATGGAAGAAGACATAGAAGTCAAACAGAACTGGAGTTGTTGTCGTAATGAGAGGTTGGATAGTCCAGGATGTGCGTAGGGAGTACATCAGGCCTAGACCTAAGCTTTTTAGGACGGGAGCTTGGGGGAGCTTGGGCAAGATCCAGGTACAATACAAAATAAAGTACCTACCCTAGACCTTGCCAGGATAGCCCCACCTCCATAGATCCCATAAAATCTCCATATGGGGCACCAATTAGGGCGACTTTTAGCATACTTGAATCATTACGTCACTGTACTTTTAGTGGGCTTTTTACCCTGGTTTGACCAAATCATACATGTTGTACTATGGTGTACTGTGTTGTACTATGATAGTTTAGGTAGGTTAGGTAGTGATAGGTTGTAGCTAGATTGCATGCATGTACGTAGTATAGGAGGGGAGATACTACATTGGTAGGTGCCTCATAGCAGCTACCCAACCCTGCTGCCCCCTGCTGCCCCCTGCTGCCCTGCTAACCCCACCTTCACAAGACCAAGGCCTCGAATCTTTTTTTTTTTTCTGCTACTTGTCGCATTACACATCGTCTGATGGTCTGATATAAATACAGTGGGTTACCAAAAGTCTGTGTGCAGAGGGTCATTTTCCACCAAAATTTAACATTTATACAACAGTTTTAATAAATAAATAAAAATAAAAATAAAATAGTAAAAATAATTTATTTTAAATATTATTAAATTTAATTATTATATTATTTATTATAATTTAAAAAAACTTTAAAATTAATTATAATGGTGGAAATATATTAACGATATTAATAAAGGTAAAAAATTTTTTAAATATTCCATACAAAATATGTAAAATGTTAAAGAAAAAATTATTTTTTTTTTAACTTTATTTTTACCCTTAAATTTAATAACATTTAACCTTAAAATCTTTAAAATAAAAATCATAAATGGATTATTTAATCAATTTATCATTTGTTAATATAATTAAATTATTTTTTATTATTTTATTTTATTTTTTAATTACTTGTCAAAATTGTTAAGTAAGTATTGGATTTTGGTAGAAAATGACCCTCTGCACACAGACTTTTGGTACCCCACTGTACCTACCTGATCTATATAAGTGGTTGTAGTTGTTCTTTTGACTACCTCCTTACCTTAGGTATTATTCTATTACCTTACTACCTCTCTCGTTTTAAACTTCCCATGTTTACCTAGCCATTTCTTTCCTCCCCTCTTTTCCTCACAAATGCTCATCTAGTTCCTCGCCAGCCCTTTACATCCTCTTTGCACCCTGACAAGCTTAGAAGAGCAGATAGTTGGGCATCATGGTTCCCAGGACGGTTACCTCAAACGAGGTCTACATCTTACCTCTAAAGGATGACGGTGCTCCCGATATCCCTGGCGAGTACATATATCTGGCCCCGAAAACCCACGATCCCGTCACTGTACGATTTACGATCGAGGGTACATCGTCGATATGTAGACAAGGTAGCTTATGGGTCAACATCCCCGAGAGAGGATCTGAGTTCCGCAGAGACCATTTTCGCGAATATAAGTAGGCAAAAAGTCCGATTTCCAACATCCCTGGGTGCTTTGTTGACAGGCTCCCCTCAGGCTGAACCCTGACTTCAACCGAACGATAGAGATTTCGATCCCTGTCTACGAAGCTGGTGCTTTTGCTTTCTACACCACATATGCTGAACTGCCAGACCTGTCTTCTGCTTTGGGCTCAAACTCGTCAGGCACAGTTGAATCTAAGAAGACGCCTTTATACTATATCGATGTCGCGCCTAGATTATCTCTGGACGGCCGACCCTTGCCGTTACCAGCTCTGTCAATATTCTCCGTCATCAGCAAATTTATGGGAAAATACCCGACAGACTGGGAAAGGCATCTGCGAGGTATTAGTGGACGCGGGTATAACATGATACATTTTACTCCTCTCCAAGTTCGGGGTGCTTCAAACTCGCCATACAGTTTATACGACCAGCTTGGATGGGATCCAGCATGCTTCCCTCAAGGAGAGAAAGATGTACAGCAGATGGTCGATAGTCTGGAGAAAAACCATTCTCTTCTCAGCTTGACTGATATAGTTCTTAACCATACCGCGCACAACACCAAGTGGCTCTTGGAGCATCCAGAAGCTGGATATAACCTTACTACCGCCCCATGGCTAGAGTCGGCCTACGTTCTGGACACCCAACTCCTTGTTTTTGGCTCCAAGTTGGAGGAACTCGGATATCCCAAGGAGCTCAAATCTACAGATGACCTCATTGAGATCATGGACGGCATAAAGAAGCATGTCCTTTCTGACCTTCGCTTGTGGGAGTATTATGCGCTTGACGTCGACAGAGATGCAGATGCAGCAATACAATCCTGGGCAGCCGGACAGTCGGGCACTCCCGAGGAAACCCAGAAGGATGACTTAACAAAACTTGAGGTCAAGGACCAAGCCCTATACCTGGTTAAGCACGGCCTGATTGGGAATGACAGGCTTGGCGAACGCTTTAGGCGGCGCATAGACCCAAAGGTTTCTGCTGGGTTGATCGTTGCTCTGTTCGGGAAGTACAGGGGTGAGGCAGATGAGGCCGCTATTCGAACCAAAGTAGTTCAGATCTTGGATGTGGTCAATGTTCCATTCTACGAGGAGTACGACAAGGAAATTGGGGAAATTCTCCAACAACTGTTCAATAGGATCAAGTATGTCCGCCTCGACGACCACGGCCCAAAACTTGGTCCTATCGACGAGAACAACCCTCTGATTGAAACATACTTTACACGCCTAGACAAGGCGAAGGCGCCTAGTCATCTGAAGCCTGGAGATTTAGTTCTCGTCAATAATGGTTGGGTATGGGCTGGAAACGCGCTGATCGACAACGCCGGCCCCAAATCGCGAGTGTACCTGCGGCGCGAAGTCATCGTTTGGGGCGATTGCGTTAAGCTTCGTTACGGAAGTGGTCCTGAAGACAGTCCATGGTTATGGGAGCATATGACGAAATATGCTCGCATGTTGGCGAAGTACTTCGCTGGATTCCGAATAGACAACTGTCATTCTACCCCTATTCATGTCGCAGAGCACATCCTTGACGAGGCTCGTCGAGTTCGACCCAACTTATATGTTGTGGCAGAATTGTTTACCGGATCCGAGGAGATGGATTACGTCTTTGTGAAACGGCTAGGCCTAAGCTCGTTGATCAGAGAGGCGATGCAAGCCTGGAGTACGGCAGAGCTCAGTAGGCTGGTACATCGTCACGGCGGACGCCCCATTGGCAGTTTTGAGGTCGACGAAATCTCGAGAGGTCCAATTGGAAGTGCTCCATCAAGTCCCGGTCCTAACAATGACTATTCCCCTCGGGAGGTCATTCGAAGGATCAAGCCCGTACCGGTTCAGGCCCTGTTCATGGACTGCACTCATGACAACGAAGTTCCTGCTCAAAAGCGAGACGCTCGTGATACTTTACCAAATGCTGCATTGGTATGCATGTGTTCCAGTGCGACGGGAAGTGTGATGGGTTACGACGAGATATACCCCAAGCTTGTTGATCTCGTGAACGAGACCAGGCTGTATACATCTGAGTCATCTTCTGCTAAAGAAATCAAGATTGGAGGAGGTAAAGGTGGTATTGGAGGTATCAAGAAACTGCTCAATCAGATCCACACTCTAATGGGCAAAGATGGCTACGACGAAACGCACATCCACCACGAAGATGAGTACATCACCGTTCACAGAGTGCATCCAGAATCGAGGAAGGGATATTTCCTTATCGCTCATACTGCCTTCCCGGGTTATGGGAACGGAAATGGTGCGTTTAGTCCTGTACGCCTTAGCGGCACAAAGGCGCGGCATCTAGGAAGTTGGATGCTAGAGGTTGACACGAGCGACGAAGCAAAGAAAGAGGTTGAAGGCGACGATAAACTCTTACGAGGACTGCCAAGTCGCGTGCTTGATGTACCCGGTATTCGATTGGAATCCAAGGCGGATGAAACAATCGTCACGGTGCGTGACAAGTTTCCGCCCGGAAGCATTGCGTTGTTCGAAACCTGGATTCCGGCCGCAGAGCACTCGTCAGGATTGGATAATTATGTGACGTCTAGTGCTAAGGAAGCTATGGCTGAGCTGAACTTGGTCGACCTCAACTTCCTGCTATACCGCTGTGAAGCTGAAGAGCTTGACGGAAGCGGTGGCAAAGATGGCACCTATGATATTCCCGGTCACGGTAAGATCGTATATGCGGGTTTGCAAGGCTGGTGGAGCATTTTGAAGGACGTCATCAAGGACAATAACTTGGCTCATCCTCTTTGCCAAAACCTTCGCGATGGTCAATGGGCTCTAGATTATACGGTTGGACGTCTCGAGAGGATAAGTCAACAGTCGGAGTTTGCTGGCCTTGCTAAGCCCGCAGATTGGCTCAAGGAGCGTATTGATGCGGTGCGAAGCATACCTAATTTCCTCCTCCCGCGATACTTTGCACTTATTATACGCACTGCCTACAAGGCGGCATGGGAAAGAGGTCTGGAGCTTATGAATGAAAAGGTGCAAAGCGGCCAGTGGTTCTTGCAAAGCCTAGCTATGACCAGTATACAGATGACGGGTTTGGTCAGGTCAGCTTCGCTGTGGCCTAAGAAGCTCGTCCCTTCACTTGCTGCTGGTCTGCCGCATTTTGCTGTGGAATGGGCGAGGTGTTGGGGTCGCGATGTTTTCATCTCTCTCCGTGGTCTGTACCTCGGAACCGGTCGATTTGAGGAGGCGGCAGAGCACATATTCGCATTCGCTAGCGTACTTAAGCACGGCATGATTCCTAACCTTCTTGGCAGCGGGAATCTTCCACGATATAATAGTCGGGATTCCATCTGGTTCTTTCTGCAGTGTATCCAGGATTACACTCGATATGCCCCAGATGGGATGAGCCTCCTCACGCGAAAAGTTAAACGACGCTTCTTGCCATACGATGACGTTTGGTTTGACTCGGAAGATCCGAGAGCGTACTCTACAGAGAGCCTCATACAAGAGGTTATCCAGGAGGCGTTGCAACGTCATGCGACAGGGCTGAAATTCCGCGAAGCTAATGCAGGCCCGAGTATTGACTCACAGATGCGCGACGAGGGTTTCAACATTGAGGTCAACGTAGACTGGTCTAACGGTATTATCTTCGGCGGTAACCAGTTCAACTGCGGTACCTGGATGGACAAGATGGGTGAGAGTGAACGTGCTGGTTCGAAAGGAATTCCCGGCACTCCTCGTGATGGCGCTGCAGTTGAGATTACCGGGTTACTTTACAGTACATTGAAATGGCTGGCCAAGCTTAATGCGGAGGGCAAATATCCACACAAGGGAGTGACGAAGGCCGACGGTGCCGAGATCACTTTCGCAGCTTGGGCGGACCTAGTCAAGTCGAATTTCGAGCGCTGCTACTATGTACCGGTTAATTCGTCAGACGATGCCCAATACGATGTGAATCCAAAGGTTGTCAACCGACGTGGCGTCTACAAGGATCTTTACCGCTCTGGAAAGGAGTATGAAGACTACCAGCTTCGACCTAACTTTACCATCGCCATGACAGTCGCTCCAGATCTCTTCGACCCAGAGCACGCCTTGAGCGCTCTCGTCCTAGCAGACAAGGTCCTTCGTGGACCAACCGGAATGGCGACGCTCGATCCTTCGGACCTGAATTATCGCCCGTACTATATAAACAGCGAGGATTCAACCGACTTCGCTACATCTAAAGGCCGAAATTACCACCAGGGCCCCGAGTGGCTGTGGCCCACAGGCTTCTTCCTACGCGCCCTGTTGAAGTTCGACCTCATGCGACGCGACACCCAACATGGACGTGTTGAAGCATTCCAGCAGGTCACGAGGCGATTAGGTGGTTGTAAGGAGATGATCAAGCAGAGCCCGTGGGCTGGACTTACGGAGCTCACGCAGAAGGACGGCCAATATTGTCACGACTCAAGTCCCACGCAAGCTTGGAGCTCTGGATGTCTCATCGACTTATATATGGATGCTGCTGACTACGGCATGAAGTGATTACGATGTTTATAACCTGGATGGACAGAGCATCGCATTCGGCGTGTCTAAAGCAACGAAGGCGCAGGGTTTGGAGGCAGTTTGAACAATTTGCACTTCGCATCACGACTAGGGAAATTTTCCTCGGAGCGGCTGGATACTTGAAGGCTTGGATATATCGAGGGATGAAGGTGAAGACACAGATTCCGGTTATACTACTTATTACATATCGTAAAGTTGGATAATATGAGATGAGATGAGATGAGACGAAATACGTACCGAACATGATATACACGAATACGTAGATACGGAATACGAAAATATGAAATATGATTACGAGATGGGTTGCATTTATGTATCGTTCTTAGCCTATTATTCCCATTCTATTCCCCCCTTCCTTCCAATATTTCCTTTGGGTGCCTAGACGAACCGTCGGTTCGTAGCTGAGTTAAGCGAAACCAGAAGTAAATGCAGGTAGGTTAAGTTAGGTGCCTATGCAAAGCATTAGGTTAGGAGGTAGGCTATTAAATCATCCTAGCGTTATACATATCTCCGGAGGCCCCATAACCTCAGACGACGGGAAGCCGTGTACGATAAACCGTAGTATCTACTCGTAATGCCGCAGTGCCGGTGTAGCGACCGTGGGGCCTATATGTCATACGTTCTATGGCCCTTAGAAAAAAGGGGGTATCGTGAGCTCGATTGAGATCAATTGGCTTGGCAATACGTAGTAGCGTAGTGCTAAGCTGACAAACAATACAACGGATACATAGAAGCTATGATCATCAGAGTTGGGGAGTTACCGATTGATGATTCAAACGAGCAAGTTGGAATAAAAAAAATAAAAAAAAGCATTATAATAAATGAAGACCTCTTACTTGGTGCCGTTATTAGAAAGTGATTTGGCGAAATTAGCATGTACTGCGGGTATTGAAAGCGAATGCTTGCTAGTCTTGTCAATGTGAAGCAAGCCGCCCGCGCAGCGAAGGGAGAAACGGAATGCAATAATCCCAAGCAACAATAAATCCAATCCAAACACGTCTATACACATGTGTTTCAAGAAGTCTTTGTACATTAGGTAGTTAATTAGTATTGATTCGCGGATTTATTTTTGATGTGAGGTAGAGAAGACAAGAATAATATCTCCACTATGCTCGTTCGTTCGTTCCAGCGAGAAGACAGCTACTACACCACACACACCACACCCACCACACCCATACACACCCATAACCCGAAGTCTTCCCGTTCTCATATATCTCCCGCTTAAATCGGGGGACTGTAAAAAAAAAAAAAAAAAAACTGTGATATCAAAAACCATCCGATGCTGCCTGACTCTCTGTTCCTTGTCTATCCAGATCAACCTCTCCACGCCTATTCAAGAAACGGACAATGGGAACCCGCATTGGTATAAAGTTTACCAAAAAAAATATATATAATCACCCTTCCAACCTTTAACGCCCATAATGTAGAATTCGGAATCGACGAGATGCTAAGGAATAGTCCCATAGCTGTAGGACCAGTATAGTAGATAACTTGTGGTAGTAACGATACCGTGTTGGCATCTAAAAGGAGTGTCGGTTGAATGATATAGGACTATCATTTCTTTCATGTGTTTGATGTTATGATGGTCATGTTCGTTGTGTAACAGTCCACTTCTTGCGCTCTTTCTTTGGCTTTTCCACATATCCAGAACCTCCAGACCCGGACATAAACATGCCCGGATTGGAGTAAGTGCTATCCCTCGCGCCCGGACCGACCAAATTGCCTTGGGTGTTAATCGCGATATTACTGGGAAGGCCCTTGCCCAGCTCATACATTCGGTCCTTCTTCTTGAGGTATTTCCGACGCCATATACATGCTCCAACCCAGATACCGACGATGCCGACAACAACAATGACTATCATCACAACCCATCTCCAATGTGTTGACATCCTGTAGGATTATAGTCAGATTTCCGAATACATCAAGACATCATCAGCAAGACAACTTACCAATCCCCACCGCCACTATTACTTCCTGAACCTGCACCACTTGTTGGTGTGCTTGTCGATGAAGAGGTTGACGCAGTAGCCGCAGCCTTTTCATTACAGAAACTTGTAAACCAGCCTTGTATACTTGATAAGCCCCCGGTATCGGCAGTACAAGCAGTGTCGCATACTCCGGATGCGCCCTGTTTGAACGGTTGAAGACTGTTGTAGGCACAAAAGCACGTGTCGTAAGCATTTTCATCGGCAGCTGGAGCAGCGGGAGGTACACAAGCGCCGTTGGCATCATAAAGAGGACCACAGCTTGTTGCGCACGAAGGCAGGGACTGGAAAGGTACTATCGTTGTTACTGGCTGAGCTGATAAAATTTGTTAGTTAAGGAACACATTGAACCAGAAGACTTATAGCCAATTCTTCAGGACCGGGTTAGGAAGCATACCCATCTTGAGGCGCGATTCCGAGGTAACCGAAAGATATTCGACGTAAAGATAATCAAATGTAATGTATTGGACCTGGGGTATTAAACAATGCCGGCGATTCTCGTTGAAAACTTCGACTCGTGGGTATGGAAATAAACAATGCTCTTTTAAACTCTTGGGTATTCAATGGAGTACAGCAACACAACAGGAATTGTAGTATTCACAGTCCGGAACCAACCAAGTTTCCTGATCACCAATCCAAGCTGTTTATACAATTATACTTGGTCGTCCTGATACGAAAGGATTCGATTATCGCTAGAATGACAATATATGAGTTGTCGAAGACTGCAGCCAAGTCAAATGGGCAAAAGCAAAGATCCGGCAAATCGGCAAAGAGTTGGTCGGGTCTTTCGTAATAGCGGCAGTAAACTGGCAGGGTGCGAAAAGGAACGAATGGAATCGTTTTCTTGGCTATTATGTTCCTTTATTTTTTAAATCTGCGACATGTTCGCGTCTAGTTTTTTTTCCTCCAGATTGTATCAAACGAATGTGGTGGATCGCACGGATGTTGGGATTATTCGGATTGCGTGGGAGTGCTTGTCGCGGGGGGGAAAGGTTGAAGAATGGAGAAGCAAGGAATGAATGAAAAAAAGGTAGGGAGCGAATGGAGCAAATGAGAGCGAATGTGGTGGTAGCGGTAAGTGGTGGTATTGGCGAATTGAATCTAGATCTGGGGAGTGTATCTGAGAGCGTGACCTATGGACGGAATCTATGGGAGGGACCAACGGCTAGAATTGGACAAGAACGAGGAAGAGGAAGAAGAAAAAAAAAAATTGGTTGTAAAACCTTGAATCTGTCAGCCAAGAAAGACGGAAAACGACTCGAACGGCCTGGGGTTGTTTGAATCGTGCCAGATTAAGTGAAAGTCCATAGGTACGTACCGATTATGAAAGTGGAAAGGCCACTAAAAAAGCAACGGACAAGACGGCGCTTCGGCGGAATGAAGCTAGTGCCTGCTGACTAGCCGTTGCATGTCAGCCCGCACCTGCTGTATTGTACCTACTATGTATGCATAGTAATGTACCTACCCGGGTAGGTAAGGTATGAAAGTACACTGCAATTGGTATAGTACCTAGGTACCCTCTCGCACTTATTATTGTACGACGATACCAAACCTGACATGGTATGTGGGAGGTAACTTTGCTGCAGGTTCCCGTCATGTTTTCTTACGCGGTCAAATGTGCCTGGCGTGCCTACCTTAGGTACCTAGGTACCTAGACCTTTAGGTACTAGGTAACCTGTAAGCAGCAGCAGTGACACACGTTACATCATTTCCCATGTATTTCATACATCCGAGGGAAGCTGTCACCGTCAAGTTAGGTCTCACCATATTCAAAATTTACTTGCAACTGATCTACTATGTAGAATATTAGGTACGCACTACACGGCTCTATGCATCGAAGACGTGGGGCAGCATGGAATAGGTAAGAAGGTTAGGCTAATTATATCCATTAGGAAATCTTAGGAAATCCCAGCTTCCTGAAGATCATCCAGATCTACATACACTACTTTAATGTACGTAACATAGGTAGACGGCAAGCTGGGTCCGAAGCATTCCTTCCAAGTTATAATACATCCCGTCCTTTCTGTAGGCCTGATGGATGTAGGTACTGCGTGTATCTAATTAAGGTACCAGGGTACCTACAGGTCATGGAAATAATTCAGGAAAATGCCTAACCTCAGGTACCTAACCTTGAACTGTCTGCACGTGAAAGCAGGTACCATACATAATTTCGCACATTATTTATTTTCAATTGCTCCCCGTGGAATGTGACCGCGTCATGCACAACTCACCCTCTTCGCCTATTGGATCTTTATGGATCTGCCTACAAATACCGGATGCACATGGCCTACCTGGCCTACCTATCCTAACCTAGCCTGCTACGATTCCAAGCGCTCGCCTGCTTTTTTTCTCATTGCCAAGCGACAGCCAAGTGACTTACCAAGTGGTTGCCAATGCGAATGGGTCGAATGGGGGTGGTAATATTGAATTAGATAAGACGTCTACTACAAAGTATAGAAGTATATCCGTACATGTACGTATTTTAGGTGTATTCGATACAGGTAACTTAGAAAATACAGAGTTCGACCGCATGTCACACCTTCTGATAAGGTTATATTATGGAAGTTCCCGGTTGCCGATTCCCGATTGACAAGACTGTAAGAGAAATACCAAGACCCAGGTGGTCCCGCTCGTATTCTGGAGATTTAAACCTTCTAGTTTTGTAGCTCTAGCCGTTTTAGAAGTGCTAGTTCAGGTACTAGCGCTTAACCTATGAGAGTAACCTATATTGCCTCCCCGGGAATAGCCTGTGTATCGAAATACGCTATTGCGCCGGAAGAGTAAATGAACTGAGGATCAACGCCGCAAACCTCCTTCATGCCCAGATGCCCGTATCGTAGAAACCTACATCAAATTCGTCCGGGGCACTTTTTCGACAACACAACGGCGATGGAGTGAGTTATGAGGAATCTAACGGGTTTGTAGTATAACACAGGTTAACAAGGGCTATCATCATATAATTCAATTTCTGCTTTTCTGTTGAAAGCTACCTAATGCTTAAGGCGTCTGAGTAGTTGATATTTTAACATCATGTCTTCCAACTACCATTATTGGATCGTTCTATCCGAGCTAAATGCCATTTATGCCGTTCTCTAGCCCGGCGTATAAAGTCATAATTCTCGTCCTCCATAACAATGATATCCTCGTAAGTATAGTCCTTAATCTGTTGGTATGACAGCGTTAACCATTCTGCACATCGAACCCTACGATAGGCTCTACGTTTCTGACCGTTGATAAGGGGGCTCATTCCCAATATAGGCTCCAGATAGACCAAGGGGACCTCCCACTGGCCTGATGGTGCTTGAACTTCGCACGAAAGTGCTGCAGGAAAATGTTTCCCAGACGCGTGCTCACCGGTTTTCCGTCCGTCAGCTCCCTCTTTGATATCAAAGCCCAAGCAAATAGTAAGCCCGGCATTGGTCATCGCGTAAGGCGCAATCATCTCAGGCGGCCCTAATACTGAAGGAGGGCCATCTCTAAAATCGGCTGGAGATCGAGCAAGCAGTCCACTGCTATCGTAGTCTCCGCGCCAGGCGAAGATAGTCATGTCAAACGACGTTCGCATGATTTCGAGTTGCAACCGCCTGAACGCGTTCCTAGCCCCTTCACCGTATAAGACGGGTATGCTAACATCGAAAATACCCGCAAGACAATAAGCAATGTCTTCTTCCCGCGTCGTTTGACGTGTAGATGCCCATTTCATACGCTCGCCAATGGAGAATCTACGCAGCAGATCCCTGTCTTCTAGTATTCTTTTACTAAGTTGGGCGGATTCAGCAATAGTATCGAGCAGATCGTCACCGTCCTCAATTTCGGACCAATCTGAGGCGAAGAAGGATCGTCGTGCAGGCGCGATCAGTTCTTGCAATGTCCATCCCCTCGTTAGCCAGCGAGTCGCTCGTATCCTAGCAAGTAGTTCATCTCGGGTGATTGGTTCCGGCGTGGGTAGTGAGTAGTCCGCTTCCTTGTTGTACATGTGCACATCTTCGAGATATATAATACATAATGCGGAGTCATGGTAATATCTATACATGGAATTGATCGCTTCAGATAAATCGGCGCTGTTACGTTTGTCGATGCAGCACGTATCTATCCATGCGTGCAGATATCCACGTGCAAAGGCCTCCTCGCAGAAACGGACTGTCTTCACCCATCCAGCTTTTCTTCGTATGGCTGCCCGATTCCCTTGTACCTCATAAAAAAGTACCTCATCAGGTCCCCACGCGTGCGAAAGAACTGCATATGAAATCTTTTGTACTTGAGTCTCGTTGAAATATTCAAGGGTGAGTTTCGCGGTATTCAAAAGCCACATCAGGTCAATATAAATGTGTGCAGTTATAGACGAAATTTCAATTATTAGGCTGGGTACAGCTAGAATATATGCATACCAGGTACCTAGTGAGTGAGTATAGCTACCATCCATCTCGTCAGCGACCTTCTATTTTTCTAAATTCTGCCCATTTCAACCGCCTTTACTGCATGTAGTAAATGCGGATCCTTCAACCAAGAACAGAAATCGGTTAGATCTTATTTCACGTCAGCGATGTATTTCAAGCTTATCTTTTCTTACTTCCAACGATGTGGCGTATCTCCGACCCTGGCTAGAGCGTCGGCGTCGGGGGTATAGCGTATGGGTTTGTTTTGAGAAATAGGGGTTGTTAGTAAAAGCTGTCAGATATATCAGCCACATTACCCCTTATAATACCCCTCGGTTCTCCGGCACGCAGCATTTAAACAATCTTGCGTGGTATCAGTGTCCCTTACAACCAGCTTGACCTTGAAATCCCTAGGAATTGCAACCAGTGCCGACTTTATAGCGTTGTAATCCACGTAGTCCGTATTAGGCGGTTCAGTCTCGCTCGCTATGATTTTATAGCATGAAATAAGGCGGATTAAAGCAGTATACAATAGTCGAGATGCTATGTATTGACCGGAACACGCGCGAGCTCCAGCTCCAAAGCTTAGGTGGTTAAGACCGGCGGATTCACGTCCCGTTGGAGGATTCAGGCTCTTCAGCCACCGTTCAGGGTCAAATTTATTAGCACTAGGTCCAAAGTGATCGATATCTAAACAATGTAAGTCCTCGCACGTATACATCCATCCACGAGTACGTTCTACTTACCATGGTTCCCTGCTTGAGCATTTATCAAGATCATAGTCTTTGGGGGAATTATGGCGCCGTTCCAATTCACCTCTGTGACCGTCTTCCGCGGAAGACTCATGGCACTAACGGTGTAGTATCGCCCTGCCTCCTTTACGATCGCGTTAACATACGGGACCTTCTCCTGTACGTAGGAATCTTTCCATGCATCCCGGATGTCTGGATAGTGTCGCTTAATATCTTCGTAAGCGCGGTCTTGCCAAACCTGGCCTTCTTTTGTCGATAAGGATCCGATAGCAGAAGTCAAAGTTCCGGGAATCGTTTCGAAACCGCCTGAGACTAGCGACAGACAGATTGACGATACCTCCACCCCGGTAAGCTTCGTTTCTTCGTCCTTCAATATTGCAGCAGAGATACAAGGCTTGTCGGTGCCTTGCTTTATCATTTCTCGAACCTTGTCTAAAAGAAGTTTCAGATACGCATCTCGCCGTTCTCGTAGTTCCTTGGAGCGAGCATTCTTTTCGTTATTAGGGAAGTATCTCAGGATAGGCACATAGTCTTGCATGTTCTCCGATGCGCTGCGTAAGAGCGAAATGGCCGAGCCAACGTGGAGAATCTCGCGTAGAAGGTCATCGTAAACGGCGTCCATGCGAATCCCGTAGCAAAGGGTCAACGTCGTGTTGAGCGCATACCTCTGAACATACGGTCGCACACTGATCTCGGTCTCCCCATCATGGCTGTCCTTATAGAGATCCCTTATGATGCAATAGCTCTCCAAGTCAAACATAGGATAATACCTTCTTAAAGCAGGTCTACTCAATGCTGTCCCCGCGGCTTTTCGCTTCTTATTACAGCTATCATCCCAAGGCGAGGAGCCGATCGTGAAGCCCTGGGTGCTGCTAATGAGCCCATGGAACGTATAAAGCTTTGGCCTGTCAATAACCGCGTTTTGGTGGCCCACTAGCATCTTCCTACAATCATCGAACGAATTAACGACTACAGCCCGGGTATTCCCTAGTCTTATTTGGAATACGGAGTAGTTATACTGGCGCCACCATTTCTCACAGACACTGGCGTGGTCGTCACCAAGCTCAAGAAGGTGGCCAAATATTGGGATTGCGCCAGGAATCTCTGGTATCCCATTGATATGGGGGATATCTGTGCCACGTGCAACCTTTATGCTCTCAGCGAAGCCCAGGAACGTGGGATATTGTCGACGGGACAGCTTACAATGAATAATAGATAGGATACTAAGACTACCATTATAGCAATCAATATAGGTCCGGTATTTTGAATGTCCACAGCAAATATGCTAGGTAAGCTTGTTTCTAATTGAGCCATAGCTAACGAGAGAAAACACTTAGAAATTGCTTCAGATCATTAATGCACGAGAGAGTAAAGGTGTACCTGTTGTGCGAATTAAATTAATAAGATTATTTTTTAATAGCGATTTCACATGCGGTATCTCAACTACCCCTCATCGCGCCCTCTATGCTGTGCTTCTTATCTCGTTGCAACCAAAGCCATCAAGATGCTAGTCTCCTCGTTATCAATATGCCGTGCGTCGAAGGCCCGTAATCGGATCGGGCCTAAGCGGGGCCGTGGTCGGACAAGCCGGCAAGGCAATTGCGGCAGTAAGGGGTACGCTTGCTCTTGATAATGATGATAGCATTTATACGCCGAATATATCTTCCCACTGCCTAAATGTATAAACCGATTTAACCTAAATAAATTACAAGATGTCTGAAGCCACTGTTCACAGTCATCATAACGCCTGCAGCGGTTTAGACGATAGTAGTGAATGGGCTAATAAATATCTTCATCATAAGTTTGGAGCACTTGACGACCAACTCCACTAGCCTGTTCCGCATGCCAATATGTCTCCGCAAGTTCGTCTAAGACCCTAAGACTTCTCTCCACGTCATCTCTAGCCACCTTCCTCGTAGTCTCTAGTGAAGTCTGCTTTAAACTGTGCAAGGCCACTGTCATAGACAGAGACGCCGCGTACGGTATAAAAGGAAGTTTCGATACGTCGAGGTCGAGGAGGGATAATATCCGCTGGGCGCAGTATTTATGCCTAATCTTGGAGCTCCGGATTTCAGTAATAGATGACGTGCTTTGCGTGACGCTAGCTTCTACAGTCTCGATCTGAGGTGGACGGTAGGATATGACACCGATGACATTATATAGAAGCTCCAGAGAAGCTTGCGAAGATGGATGTATGGTTTGGGCCTTGCAGTCTTTAACTAACTCTTCGAACTCAGGCCAAGACGCTTCCCATACACAATCTTCTTTTGCTGTCTCATCCGGCGGCCGCGCCTGGTATAACTCTAAAACTCTGTCGAGCATTTGACACAGACGAAACATTAAGGCAAGGCCTGGAGATAACGTCTTCATTGAGGCATCATCTTTTGGCGGTAAGTACATTTCGTTGATATAAATCATGGCTGGCCGACCTGAGATCATGGCAACGATCTTATCCAATGAATAAAGGGAGCAAAGTAGTTCCACGCGACGTGCTTCCGAAATAGCATCTCCTAGTCGGGAAGAGTAGTGTATCCCGGAGGAATATGCGAAATGAACGGCCAGACCACATAAGCGGGCGACTTCGTCGTCACCATCCGGGCCATAGGAGTGGAAAGTCATCAGGGCGAGAACCTGGACAAGCTCTAGCCTATCTTCGACAAGACCGATATCCTGTGCTATTTTTAGGACACCGAAGAGCCTGTCAGCGAACTCGCGAGGAGTCATGAGGGTATATTGGCCATCTTCGGATTCGGGAAGGTTGAGGTATTGTCTAGCCGAGGGGCTCTTAGAAACGACTAGGCAAATGGCCTGCCTAAATATAATGGTTGCCGGGCTATCTCGGCTTACTGGGTCAAGAAGTGCCTGTGTACCAAAGTCGACGATAGGCAGAATCGGGTGGATTTCGTGCTTATATATCTCTATAATGGCATCGAGATCCGGTTTGGGAGGCAGTACCTGGAGGCATTCGATTTCTAAATATGGCAGTACTGCTCTTACTACCATGGGTAGAAACCCCACAGCAACGCCCGGGCGCCGCTCAGAAGGTGGTGCCCTCATATCCTGGAAGGAGGGGCGGAGGATACGCGATGGAGGGAGCTGTCGCGCCGGATCCATTTCTATGCCCAAATTCGCGTAAGCAGAGAGAAGCGAATGCGCAGACGACGGCCCAGCGAAGGGGACCGTTAACCTTGAAGTCGGCACAGATGACAAGGTTTCCAGATTGTCGTTATCAATCTCTCTAGCCTCGAATGATTCGGGCGCTTGTTGGCCCGTTACGGGGAACTGCGCATCCAGCAGATCCGACACGGCCATCGTTATCGGGTGCTTAGCTCCCTCCTGTTGCGCCGGGGGTTCGTCACCAACACCATGGCTGCATTTCCGTTTCCCTTTCCTACATAGTTCGCACGCTTTTTTTACTTGCTTGCGCTTAGACCCGCTGCCGTCGCTAGGGTCTCCGAGAAACCTGATTCTCTTCATGTCGTCTTGTGAGGAAAGTTTAGAGTTTGCCGCAGAGATCAATCATAAGAAAGTCCGCAGGGTCCAGCGGTGTGTGTGTGTGTGTGGACCTTCTCGATGCGGCAAGTCCGCGGATCGTCAGCGTAATGCGACGCTACAGAGCTCCATAGAATATCAACTATCAACCACCAATATCGGCGTTGCAGAGTAGGAGAGCATTCTAGTCCTCGAAATGCTCTTGGATCTGAATTAGTAAAGTTTTAGAATAGTGCTATAGAGCATCGCCGCATCTATTGATATTTATATAAAGTGTGAAGTTCATGTCCTTTTCGAGCATCAATTCTGACATTAACTCTTTACTTTCGGTACACTTGAAAGTACTCGGCCAAGTTTATCGCATTTTGAAATATTCGTAAATCTCAACATGCATCTTTCCACGCACACATGGATGAGGCCAGAGCCTCTCGATGTAACTCTCAAAAGGGCAGCCTCCCTAGGCTACTCGTCGATCGAACTCGCTGGCGAACCCTCCCGATATGATATCAGCGAGACACAGACCCTTTTAAAGAAATATAACATATCTTGTTGGGCGACTGTAACACTCATGTACGGCTCTCGAGACCTATCTGCGGTGGATCCATCGCAGCGAGCGGACACGGTTAGCTACATGAAGAGTGTCGTCGACTTAGCCGCTGGATTAGGAGCAAAGACAGCAACTGTGGTACCTTGTACCGTAGGAAAGCTTCAACCAGCGGCGAGCGCACCTGAGGAATGGGGATGGGTCGTGCAAGGTGTGCGAGAGGTAGCCCAATACGCCCTGCAGAAGGGAGTACGCATAGCGATTGAACCTCTCAATAGATTCGAGACGTACATGATCACGAATACGTCTCAGGCATTGAAGCTTATCGACGAAGCCGACGTGCCAAATCTTGGTGTCGCGTTTGACCCCTTTCACTTAAATATCGAAGAGCCGGATCTAATCGCCGCGTTGCGTAAGTGCGGTAACAAGGTCTACGACTTCCACCTTGGGGATAACAATCGTCTTGCTCCGGGCGACGGCAGCTTGGACTGGCCTTTGATCGTGCAGACACTACGCGAAATTGGTTACGACGGTGGCTTGGCTCATGAAGCTATGCCGCCAATCGATAGGTCTTCCGTTGGGCAGTTTGGGTTAAAGCAATTGGAAGCCGAGCCGTGGGATGTAGACGAAGGGACTCTACAATTCCTCAAGGACCATGCTAGCGGTGTACTAAGGGATGATTATTATACTGCTATGGTAGCGCGGACGGCAGAGACGATTCTCCCACTGATTAAATAACCTAGGTAGATGTAAAAGGACTGTAGGAAGACCCTAAGCCTCAGAATCGGATACTTAAAGATGTATTAATAACAACTTTTTACCTCAACTTCTCATAACCATTGACGTTATGTGCCTAGCACTCGTGTTGGTATAAAAAAGGAAACGTCGCGGACCTAACGAGGCTAGTCCGGTAATTTATGCGGCCAAAAGGACTTAAGACACAAATATCCGAGGGCCTGCATAGTGTTTAGAGGTTCGACAAAGCTTCCACCATAGGTATTCCAGGCGTTACGTGATATGCAAGGCTGGCACCAGCCGTTGTCATCGCACAGAATATACGATTTTATCGTCAGATATGCTAGGTATCACCGAAGTCGATCATCACTGTTTTACAAAGAATAGTGGTTTGTAATCTGGTGACGGAAGTTAATACTCCATTTCTTAGTATCTGTTGTCTAACAGGCAGCTCATATATATAGCATATGATATTCCAACTTGAAGATGTTTTTATAATTTTTAAAGTCATTCATACTTCATGCTGCATATGTCGATTGTACCACCTTAATTGTTATATATATATATATATATTTGACAAATAAGTACATCTACGATGGATGCTCCAAACACAAAGTCCTATCATTTACCCCGTGATGCCGTCTGGTTCAGTCAGTGGCCCGCTATTCTTCTTCTTCCGTATAATTCCTAACCAACATACAGTTACTGGGTGCTCTTCTGGAATCGGCCAATCTCTAGCTGAGCTTATCGCGAAAACTCCCAACCGCTTGGTGGCTACAGCTCGCAAGCTATCAGCTTTATCAAGTCTTCCAGACAATGACCGCGTCCTGAAGTTAGAGCTGGACGTCACATCTCTACCCGGAATCGAGGCTGCTCTCCAAGCTACGGTAGAGAAGTTTGGCCGCATCGATGTCGTGGTCAATAACGCAGGCTACACCCTGGTCGGTGATACTGAAGGCGCAGAAGACCAGGAATCCCGTGCGGTGCTAGATACGAACTTCTGGGGCATGGTAGACGTGACCAAGAGAGCTCTGGGAATCATGAGGGATGTAAACCCCAAGACAGGACAGCAAGGGGGTGTGATTCTGAATCTGAGCTCAATGGGTGGTTGGACTGGCTTTCCGGGGAGCGCCTTTTATCACGCCAGTAAATTCGCTATGGAAGGATGGACGGAGGCTGTGGCAAAGGAGTTACCGGCCTCATGGAACAGTAAGTTGCATATCTCCTATTGTGGAATTAGCTGGATTAGAAGATCAAACGCGACGACTTGTGCTTCAAGAGAACAACCTGCTAATAGGTGAAATCGAATAGTCCATTTATGCAACATCGAGCCTGGAGGTGTAAAAACCAACTACGCGACGTCTTCTCTCAAAAACATGGCCAAGAGACACCCGGCCTACGCCGACCCTACTTACCCCACGAATCTCTTGTTGGCGTACATGACAAGTGAGCAAGGTCGTAGTTTGTGGTCAGAACCAAGTGACCTAGCTGCAGCGATATATCGTGTTGTAAGTCGCGGCCAGAGAATTCCGATTCGTGTGCCACTGGGACCGGATGCCTGGGGAATGATAGCGAAGGACCTTGAGGACGCTAAGAAAGACTTGGAGGAGTTGAAAGAAATCAGTTTAAGCGTGGGTGACCCGAAACAGCTAGAGACTATTAACTTTTTGAAGTAGTCTTAGGTAGGTGGTTTAACAATATAGCTGCAAGCTAGGTCTCTCACACCTTTATCACTATTCATGATGTTTTACGAATCGATATTGGTCTATAGGATGCTTCAAAAATGAATAAACGTAACATTATAAGATACGCGTCGCCGTTTATGCTCTGCTTGTCTGTCTAGTCTCTCCAAGTGCCCAGTCCCTCCAAGCTTATACCGAAGCGTACTCAGACAGTCGTCGAACCACACAAGCAATGAGCATTATGGCCCATAGGCCTATTAGAGCTTAAGCCTGGTGTAGTATATCGGTGAGAAACTAACAGTGAACCCCTCAACGGGTTGACTACCTATCTTGGGATCCAGGTTGACGTTATCCGCGGGGTATTTGATCTCATTTGGAGATATCCTCATCGCGCCTTGACGATTCGCCAAAGATAGCAAACTTATTGACGTGATTCTGCACATTATTGATACAACCATTATACTTGGCATGGGAGTTCGATATGGGCTTGGGATCTTCTTATATATAGATAGGTAGGGGCTCGGTATACTTGAAAGCTAGAGTCGGAATCTAGGGGTCGCCATAATTAATCAAAAAATATTCTTTCGAATACTAATTAGTCCTTATCACTCTATCATCATGGCACCTCCAGCAGCAGATGTTGACGTCCAGTCGGGCGTGCAGGTGCAACAGACTACCAAGAAGTCTGCTGGTCCCGTTCCCGTCAAGACATCGACCAGTTCTAGACTTGACGGACCCCTGAAATATTCTGGAAGTCTTGACTCGTATGAGCAGTTTGATGTCACCAAGGTTATCGGCCGGGAATTCAGCAACCTCCAGTTAAGCGAGATCCTACCCGATGACACCAAGATTCGCGACTTGGCAATCCTCGGTAAGCAAGACCGTCATATAGGCATTGGTAAAGCAATAAGTTTCTGATGAGCAAAGTCTCTGAGAGGGGCGTTGTGTTCTTCCGAAACCAGGATATCAACATTGACGATCAAAAGTTATTGGGTGACAGATTTGGACAGCTGACCGGCAAGCCGGAGACATCTAAGCTCCATCGCCATGCTCTTTCGAACAGTAAACGAGGTATCCCCATTGATGAGAATGGACGTCTTGACGATGAAGTATCTATTATCTCTTCCGAGCAGAACCGTAAATTCTACAAGGATCGATTTACGGCCTTCTCTAAGAAAATTGCTAGCCATGGCTGGCATGCGGAGTATGTACTTAGCGTTTACGCGTATCGAAAGGGGTTGATACTTACACTAGATAGTATCACATTTGAGAACATCCCTTCGGACTACGCCATCCTCAAGATTGTCCAGCCGCCCGAGGATGTCGGTGGTGACACCTTGTGGGCATCGGGCTACGAGGCTTACGATCGCCTCTCTCCGCCCATTCAAAAACTAGCAGAGAGCCTAACCGTTACACATAACCAACCAGGATTTATGCAAGTACAGAATGATTTCGGTGAAGAGCTTATTGACCAGAACAGAGGCTCTCCTGAGAACAATGGTCTTGACTTCAGAGCAGAGCAGTGAGTTCAATACTCTAGACTCGTCTGACTATTACTTAGAGACTTCAGTTAACTCTAGTTACTTAGTCCCTTGATTCGTACAAACCCCGTAACTGGGTGGAAGAGCTTGTTTGGCGTGGGCGGTCAAGTTGAGCACGGATGGATCAACGGAGTCACCGAGCGAGAGAGCGAGATACTCAAGGCATATTGTGAGTCGCCAGGTACTGAGTCCTAAAGATAATATCTAACGAAATATTATCTAGTCCTCCAACTAATCGTCGAGAACCATGACCTTCAGGTCCGGTTCAGGTGGAACAAGAATGACCTTGCCATCTGGGACAAGTGAGTCACTTCATCAAGAAACAATAGTTATAGGCAATGGCTCTAACAAACGTTTTCTAGTCGCTCCGTCTTCCACACGGCTACAAAGTAAGTTACGACTTATAATTGTGAGGTTGCCATCGTGTAACGCGCAAAACTAACATCGAGGTTAGTGACTACGTCGGAAAACGTCAAGGCAACCGAGTTGTGTCTATCGGCGAGAAACCGTACTTTGACCCGAATTCGAAGTCACGCCGTGAAGCTCTCGGGTTTCTAGGGCCGTAGTTCGAACTATGATTAACTGAAGCATCATAAGTAGTCTGAACTGTTCAATGTTGACTTTGAATATCTGGAGAATTGGGGATCAGTTATGATTATGAATATGTCCAGGTCCTCTCCTATAGCAGTCGAACAGATTATTGAGATAGTATTGTAGTTTGGTGAAGGATTTCTCTCCTGTTAAATGAGAAGCGATTACTTGCAGCACCTGTAGGTAGTGAGTTTAATGTTTTATAACTAGCGGGATCTCAAGTACCTAGGTAACTTTATTTACGGAATACTGGCAATGTTTAATCTTCAGATAAAACCCCACTGTGTAGGTAATAGTTCGAGACTCCGGGTGACCTGCGACCTGCGACCTGCGACCTGCAGTTTTTAGCACTCTACCGTTACAATACAGTAGCGAAAGAGGTACCTAGGTCCTAAACTAAAATCAGGCTAGCGGGCAGGCGGGGCAAAAAGTTTACTATGTAGAAGTCAGGAAGTCAATCAGTCAAGCATCAAATTTGGAGGTTCGATGCTAGTTGCCCCACCTTAAAAGAAAAATGTGATGGACCCCTACCTGCTTTTTTTGGAGCTTCTTTCCCGCGCCTCGACTCAACTTTTCGCGGGTCACCTGTCAAAGCTTCGACTTTTTTTTTTTTTTTTTTTTTCCTTGTGAGAATTTCTCCCTCTTCTTTCCGCAAACACCCACTCAAACTCAATAATACACTTGGTAATATTCTACCAATTTACCCAAAGTCTCGTCGTCTTAATCATCTTTACTCAAGTTGAATAAACGCCTAGGCTATAAGTGTGAGAGTGATTGGTGGTAATCTATTCTTGTTCATCTCGTCGCATCCTGCGCGAGACCTTCGCGAGTGACTCCCCGCCGCGACCTTTCCATTTCTGCCCCGCGGCAATTCATTCCTTCGCGCCTCATCACTAACCCTTCTTCTATCCCGACTCTTACGTCAACCGTAGTATCCTCCTAGTCTTTACTACGTTGTCGATATTCAATCACACACTTGACCGTTTGTTTCAAGCAAACGGCTCTATACCTTTCGATAATCAACCCCCCTTCAACCAATATGAGTGATCAGGTGGTTCAGCCCGAGGAGGGCGTGAAGAATGAGGTCCCGGAGGTCCAGAACCAGGAAACCGTTGACACTAACACTGAGGCTGTCGAGGAGACCAAGACCGATACTCAGGACGCTCCCGCAGTTGAGGATCAAGAAAAGCCCGAGGCAGCTGACGCTGAGAAAGATCAGGCTGAGGGAGAGTCAGAAACCAAGGCTGATAAGGATACCTCCTCGGCTACGCAGCCTAAGGAAATGTTGAAGGTCAACAGAAAGGGTTGTGAAACCAGACAGAAGTCAAACGCCTCTGTTCTTCCCGACTCGGACAATCCCCAGGAAATTCGCAAACAGGTAAGAAATAGCTCCTGTATTTTTTAAACTCACGTAACAATTTTTTTTTCTAATCGTCATATTCCAGGTCGAGTTCTACTTCAGCGATAGCAACTTGCCTGGCGATAAATTCCTGTGGGGTCAGACCGATGGCTCCAATAACAAGCCAGTGCCTCTCTCCGTGATCTGCAACTTCTCGCGCATGCGTCGTTTCAAGCCTTACTCAGCTGTCGTTGAGGCTCTCAAAGGCAGCAAACATCTTGTCGTAGAGGGACCCGAGGGCGAGGAGACAATCCGCCGAAAGCAAGCCTACAAGCAGGCCGATGACAGGCAGTACCAGATCGATGAGCGCAGTGCCTACATCAAAGGGTTCGGAGAAGAACAGTCATCTACCCAGTTCGACATCGAAGCATTTCTTGCCCAATACGGAGAGTTTAACTCCGTGCGCCTTAGAAGAGCGGATGATGAGACAAAAACATTTAAAGGATCCGTATTTGTCGAATGGGCTAACAAGGAAACACTGGATAGGTTCATGGCTCTGGAGCCCAAGCCTCTATGGAAAGAGCACACGCTGGATATCAAGACAAAGCTTGAGTATAAGGCACTTAAGGCACAAGAGATCCGTGATGGCAAGATTCCCATGAAGGGCTCTAACCACTTTGGACGTTCTCAGCGTGGCCACCGCGGTGGTGGCCGAGGTCGAGGATCTCGTGGAAACCACCGAAGCTCCGACTCTAATGACTGGAAGAAGCGTCGTGATGAGGATCAGCGAAACGGCTTCCAGGACCGTCGCGATCGCCGCGATCATCGCGGCCGAGGCCGAGGTCGGGGTAACAATCGTGGACGGGGTAGAGACCGTGGTGATGATAACGGTCGTGCAAAGGAACAAGAGCGTCCCGCCTCGCGCGATGATGGCAGACCCAAGATCAACACGAGCAAGGAAAGCGAAAAGATGATGAAGGAGGATAATGCCAAGCGCAACTCGGAAGCTCAGGCAAACGGAAAGCGTGCTAGGGATGAGGATCACACAGATACACCCCCCGCAAAGAAGGTCGATACCAAGGAGGCTGTTGCTGACGCTGCATGAGCAAATCAAATAAAACTTATGGACCTGTCATATACAAACGACATAACCCTTCGTTGCGTCTTTATTTCACATCGATTCCCATAATCTTTATAGCTCCTCCTGTATGCTACTGTGCTTAAGGCACTCAAGCTTTGCATTTCAAGGTCGGACCTGGTAATGGAATTATTGGTAGGGTTCGGAAGAGGCGTTCACGGATTCTTTAGATACCTTTAGGTACATGCTAGGCATGAGAAATATGCATCTAGCAACGAAAAAGAAAAAGTCATGATTTCAGACTGTTACCTATCATATTTCTCGCCGCTGCAGGCAACATGGCCTGGCTTGTCAGGATGTACAGTCTCTTCGCAGACACGACAAAAATTAAAATGAATTATGAGAAGTAGTTCTAAATTCTTCCTCGTCATCTAAATACCTTTTCCCCTTTTTTTTTCGCCTAAGTAACCAGCTCGTGCTACCTAGTTGCACTAACCCGCAGCAAACGGGCTCTTCTTCCTCAGTACCTCTCCACTATTGCGAGGGTTAGTAATAAGTTCTTCAGTTCGAGTTATATAATGCCTTGAAGAGAATTGATCACGAGACAGGAAAGGAAAAGGAAATAGTAAGAGACAAGACATGAAAATTCGAGAATACGTACTATTTCCACAATAATATTGGCGAAGGCCAACCTATGGCAATACCAAGGAACGCCATAAGGGAGTTACCCCAACCATAACCCAGCCGATCGTACATATAGGGCGCGAAAAGCGGGAACCCAAAGCCGGCGAGAGACCGCAGGACGGTAGCAGCACCAACGGCGCTCGCGGCGTAGCGCTGGTAGGAGTCGACGACGAAGGCCTGCAGGGACTGGAAGCAGATGATGGCGCCGACGGCGAAGACGAAGGCGCCGATGTTGGGGCCGATCCAATGCGTCTTGAACTCGGCGGTCCAGCCGTAGATGAGCAGGCCGAAGGGGATGAAGATCGAGCCCGGGATGATCATGGGCACGCGGTACTCGGGCTTGCCGACGCCGCCGTACCGCCGCTTGAGCGCCGCGTAGATGCGGTCCTGCAGGGGCGCGCTGGTCTGCGCGCCCACGAAGAAGCCTAAACCTAGGGAGATATAGTTGAGCCCGCCGATGCCGATGGACATGCCGTACCCGGATGGCGGCGGGGAGGTGAAGAGCACGGGGAAGGACGCGAGCAGCAGGTACATGAGGCCGTAGATGTACATCATGTACAGCGCGATGCACTGGACGATGATCTGGGTGGCGACGAGGCGGAAGGGCCGGGTCATGGCCGTGGCGAGGATCGAGGGGAGGCTCCTGCTGTCGGACTTGGCGTCGTCGAACGGGGTTCGCAGGGCGGCGTTTCCGGTTTCCGCGATGAGCCGCTGACGCTTGCGGTTCAGGAGGAGCGGGGCGTAGGTCTCCCGCAGGAAGAACAGCCCGGCGCCCTGGATCACGGCGTCCGCGATGCTGGTCGCCCAGAAGGCCCAGCGCCACGTCGTGTTCTCGGTTATGAAGGCGCCGGCGATGGGGCCGACGGCTGGGCCGAGGAGGGGAGCTAAACTGTATACTGTAGGGGTCAGAGTTAGTGACTATATCTTCTATATGATGCTAGGACACATGTATGTATATCTCCTTAGCTTAGTGCTACATACTTGATATAGCGCGGCCACGCTGTTCGGCAACGAAAAGATCACTGAGCACTCCACCGCCGATGGCTAGGGAGGCGGAACCACCTAGACCGGAGAGAAAACGAAATGCGATTATCTGCCCCTTAGTACGCGAGAAAGCACAGCCTAGTGTAAATGCAAGGAATCCGAGATTCGAGTACTGCAGCACAGATACTCGACCGTAAATCTCTGCGAGCGGACCCCAGCTGTATTTCTTAGAGTCAGCAAACATGGAATCGGACACGGAAGATATAGATAAATAGGGGTTACGGGGAAAAGGGGAAAGGGGGTGACTTACACCAAGGGCCCTATGGCGTAGGCCAGAACAAAGACCGAGAGCACAATGTTCTGCTGGACTTATAAAGGGGGCGCTTTTTGTTAGATTTGTCTTACTAGACTTTTCTTTAATATAGGGGTTAGTTAGGGTCTTAACTTACATCCTTCAGCAATACCAAACTCGGCACCAATTGCAGTCAGACTCGGGGCCACCATGGAAGAAGATACAGGCGAAACGAAAGTGAACATCGAAACGATGAAGACGACACCCCATTTCTTGGGAAACGGCCAGTTCTTCGGGTTTTCTGGGTCGTCAGGTCCTGCCCAGGTTACTAAGTTAGGATCCGTGGTGTCCGGCGCAGTCGCAGCAGCTGTGTTTTCCTCTTCCTCCGTGAGTTCGCCATCTTCTAGATCTCGTCGCGATTCGATCCCATCTCGTACCTCCGAGATAGTTCGTGAGAGAGCCCTTGAAGCGGCCCGCGAAACTGGCTGTCCGGAAGCATCGTGTGGTTCGCGATGGCCACTGTCGCTAGTAGTATCTGAACCACTATTTGAGCCCGGCTTAGACCCGCGAGTGTCGCATTTTTCTAAATCGTGATCATCGCTCGTTCGTGACTCCCTCATACCAGCGTTGGCTTCAATATCAGTTGAGCCGTTCTCGGCTCCGACTTCCTTACCACCCAACAAATCCTTCATCACCACTCTCCAACTAACCAAAGGGTTTTATTTCAAGCAACACTACAATATTATACGTACGAAAACTAGGTGCAATTATAGCGTCCGATATTATTCAGCCAATTACATAGAAGGTAAATAGTATAATGCGCTGACACTAGATGGCAAGGAAACGAAGACTTCGACGGTGGCTTGGCGGTTCTTCTTATATACACCGTAATCACGGTATTTGCAGTCACGGAATACGAGCCGAGTAAGGACCAAGACGGGGATTAGTAGCGGTAAAGACCGGATCCATTACGTAGCGTACGCCTCTCCTAACATTATAACCCACTCTTATAAACGGTATGAACATTATCCTTTCGACTTACATAGATCGGGGGGTCGGGGGATGAAGGACATGTATGTATTTGGAATTGCCCAATCAAGGTGGGCTACCCGACCTTTCGTTCATGGTCGTATTTCCCGGGTATAAACAGATTTGGGGACGATGGAAGATTTAGCATCGCTGGGTAAGCCGGTTCGGTACCGGGACGGGTTACGATTCAGCATATTACTATGTATTACTTACCCTATCTCTACCAATAGTCCTTAGGGTAGTTGACAAAAAAAATTGTTAGTTAGTATTAGCTACTATTATTATTTTCCCTCCTTCCGAAGCGGACGGCTTAAGTCGGTGAAGAGTCCTCCTAGAACGGAGATAAGCACCAGTAATACCGGTCAGGGTTTAGAAACGGGGTGACATCTGTCCATCGCTTGTCAGCATCTCCATTCTAATGAGACAAGTTCGTTATGAATTTTCAGATCTATTCGCGACTTAAAATATCAGCGATATCCTCCTGCAATGTCTTATACATCGGTCTAAGACTACACTTAAGCGACTAAGTTATTCTCAGGCATAATATAGTTGCTTGTTAACACGACACGGCTACTTAGAAATAAAAACCATGTGAGAAATAACTACCAAGTCTAGGTTAGGTAGGTAGTTGGGTATCTAACCTGTTGAAAAGGAGTTGAAGATCAAGTGTAACAGCATCGTGTAACAGCATCGTGTAACCCGCTTCTTTAGAAAGAGTTCTTTAGAAAGAGTTCCTTAGAAAGAGTTCCAAGGTTGTTAGGTAACTTCTTCACGGCAGCACGGCTATAATATTGCCGATAACTACCCCCCGTCGATCTTTACCTTTGCTTAACTCTAAAAGAGTAACATAACATAATGCAATGCAATATTATTTTGTTGTCTCTTCAAAGCCTATTGGTAACACATTTACTCTAAGACTATATCAATAACCATAACCTACCTCATTAATTATTTATACGATGAGGTTACACCTATGCAAACCATTGTCTACTCAGCAAGGAGCAATGGGCGTAACTAACCAAACGCTATTGAATTTCGTCCAGAAAAAAAAATAAAAAAGGACGAGTTATATCCCATCTCATAGTTAATCGCGAAGAGCGAACTGCGAATTGAATAAGGTTGTGCCGAGATAACGCTTATGAGGCCCGAAGAGAGATTAAAGTACCCAAGTACCTAGGTACTTACTCTTTCCGTGTCTATCGATAGGAGTAACTGAGCTTGAGCTTGGGCCAGTGGACCGCACGAATTAAATGAAAGGTTACATCAGTACCTGGGTACGTACTTCGTACTCCGGATGCTTCGCAGTATCGCACGTGATCTCCAATTCAGAAATTTTGGCGGGCAGCAGCAAAAGTCCAGGGTCTCAAAAGAATCGCGGGAACCTCGAATTGAGGATCACGACCAAACACCGGACGCCGTTGTTCGCATAACGGAACCCGGGGAACAGCAGCCGAGATGAAGCCCAGAAGGTATCACGGTCTGAAAAGACCGGTAAGTCACCGCCAATTCGGCTTTATTCTTCTCTGTCTCATCAAGATACTAACTCGATTTTTTTCGTCTTCGTTTTTTCTAATAGAGACTTCGGCAAAGTTGGAACAAATACAACCTCTTCAACATACATCGCGTGAGAGACCCGAAGCTCGGCAAGGGTGACCTCGAAACCTTCTTCCAGCAGAAATGGAAGGCCAAGGGCATGCTGCGAAACTACCACGGCGAGCACGTCGTCGAGCGCAAGTGGACGCGCATGTTCAGCCGCCGCCTGCTGAGCGTCGCCGAGATGGACCCCAAGTATATGGCCCAGTACGACGGTTCCGAATTGGCCGCCGGTAGAGGATCCGGCAAAGACGAGACCCCGAACTGGTCGGAAGATACCGTCCCCAAACGTATCCATACGCCCTACATGCAGATGACATTTGCGCCTATGGAGAGGAGATTGGATATCGCCGTCTTCAGGGCTATGTTCGCTAGCAGCGCGAGGCAGGCGAGGCAGTTCTGCGTCCACGGCGCTGTGAAGGTCAATGGCAAAGTGGTCAGTACCAAATCCATCAAATATATGGAAGAGACATATCACTAACACATACCACACACAATAGATGCCATACCCCTCCTACCGTCTAAACCCCGGCGATATGTTCCAGGTCGACCCCGACCGCGTCCTATACGCAACCGGCCTCCCCAAGCCCGACCCAAACAAAAAGAAGAACAAGAAGTCCTCAGCTTCGAGTGCCGATGGAAAATCCGAGGAGCCAGCGGAAGAAGGGGAGACGGAGGCAGCCGCTGAAGGAGAAGAAGCCGCCGAGGCTCAAGAAGCAGAGGCGCCGCAGCAAGACCCCGAAACGACCGACGCGCCGGAGCCCATCAAGGAAGACATGAAGCCGACGCGGAAGCAGATACAGTCCATGGTCGAGCAGGCCAAGACGATATTAAACGAGGACATCGACCTCGGCGTGCGCCAGAAGCAGCAGCTGCGGAAATTCATCAAGAACATACGGCCCCTGGTCTCCCGCGCCGGCCGCGCCGACGCCTCCCCGAAGGCGATTACCGACGAGCTGTCGAGCCTAGTCGCGAGCCTGAACATATCCGGTTCTTCTGGCGAGGCTGCCGCTCCGGCGGCGACAGAACGGGCAACGGGCAACAGCAACAACTCGTTCGACGACCTGAGCCAGGACGAGCTGAAGGTGCTGGAGAAGCGCATGGCGGAGTACATACGCGAGGAGCAGGAGAACCCGTGGGACCCGAGCAAGCCGTACAAGACGCCGTGGCAGCCGCGGCACTATATGGCCCCCTTCGCCTTCATCCCCAAGTACCTCGAGGTCAACCATAACATCTGCGCCGCCGTGTACCTGCGCCACCCCGTCGCCCGCGTCGGCAGCGCCGAGGTCCCCACGCCGTTCCCCGAGTCCGTCAGTCAGCTCGCTTTCAACTGGTACCTGAGGAGGAGGTAGAGCGGTTGGGAGTAGGAGGAGCTGAGGCTTTTGTTCGGTATTTGGGCACCTTCGGAGAGAGCATCAACGAGTTGGTTCGGTCTGATTTAGCTCAAACTAGCATGGCATAATGCTTGCTGGATGAAGACGTACTTGGCCATCAGCCAAAGCGAAAAGGAAAGAAAAAAAAAACATATCGGTAGATCTCGATAACATACGTTGTATATTACGAACGCTTGCGAGCTAAGAAACCCCTTCTTCTCATCAACTTAGCTCGTCTGGCTGGCTACTCTAGAGGCGTGTCGGATAAAGGCAAGCCAGCCTGGTCGGCGGAGATTCTTCTCGGCGCATATACCTTGGGTAAACCTTAGGTACCTGTGTATATAGAAGTGGCATGTACAATATGATGTGTGTCGTTGCCAGTGAACGGTTGTCTTCTGCCGTCTTGTGTTCTACCCTGTAACAGTATAAGGTAGATACCAATTCCTGCTTGTTAAAATCTATGATATTGCTCAGGGGCTTAACCATGACTTAGCAGCGAGACAAGAGTTACATGTATGTGAGATAGTGTCTATCAAACAAGCAGTTGTCTAACATCTATGGGATTACGATGGTAAGTACCTGATTTTGAATATCTACCTAAGGTAGGATTCATGATACCAGTGACGGTTTGATATATTACCGCCCTGCTGTGCGTATGAAATCATTCACTACCAACATTGGCGGCAAGTTTATATCTATCAAGTTCGATATGCTTTAGATGCCGCAACCCGAGCAGATCTCCCTGTCCCTCTACTTGAATACATGTTCCCAAATATGCATTCAGAAGGTCAGAAGCGAGTTCTCTTTGGTAATTATGTACCTACCTAGGTAGGTAGGTATGAAAACATAAACGAAGATAAAGCATTGGTGCGGTTTCCCCTGGTTATGGGTAATGCAGTTAGACAGCTATTTTAAGGTGACGAATATATCAAAGTGATAAAAGTACAAAGTCAAGACCAATAATAATTAATGGAAAGCCACCGTCAAAGCAACGCATGATCAGTCTCGGAGAATCAAACAGACAATACTGTCAGCTATATTTATCTTGTATACTACCAGGTAAACATTAAGTACACTATCAAGTTTAGAACAACACTCAAGTTAAATTTACACACCATTATTACAACGTCTAGAAGCCTAAAAAATCAAAAGGCAACAAGCAAATCGCACAAATCACTTCACGATGAAAAGCACCAAACACATAAGAGAAAAAAAAAATCATCCTTTCTTAATTCAGACGACCTAAACTGAGAAACACGTCGAGGCTAGAAACACAAGGAAAACACGAGACAGTGGGTTGGACGTAAGGAAAACCAAGAGTGAGCCAAGTTCGTGGCCAGATGTGCGTGTGAGTCGAGAGGGCCTCCTCTTCGTCGGATGGCACCGGCCAGCGAGGCCGGTGAAATACACCCCACCCGGTTGAACGAGAGAAGGGCTTACTCCTAAAATACAGACATCTAATTTTTTTTAGGGGAGCATTATAACTTTGACGTCCTCCTCCGCATCCTCCACGAACACACCAAGCCGCCTATCGACTTTCCGCCAATTCCGGGTATTTTGTCGTAACAGCTGAAAAAACAAGCACATATGGATCGTGAAGGAAAATAAACGGTAGGACGAAAACTTTGACGGAGGCAGCGAGCAGCCTGTTGTCTTCGAGGGGTAGCGTTCGTGAGGGGGGACATTTCGACCAGACAATAAGAATTAAAATAGATGCTTTCCTGCCATACCTATTCGCTATGCCATACACGCGCCCCTCTCCGAATTACATATGGAAAGTCGAGGCGGTTTTAATGAGACATATAAGGCAGCCTGATGCACAACGTCGGAGGGAATAGGATACAGTCGTCAAAATCCTGAACCAACTATATCTCGCCGCAATGTTCAAGAACGCCGGAAAAGCAACCCCAGACATCAGGAAACTTTGTCCCTCGAGAGCCGGTCTTGTCGTTTTCATGGGAGTTGCCGGGTGCTTTTTTCGGTACCGCTAACCACGGCCATGGGTTACTCATCCGAGCATTGTCCCGCTGACAATCTCTGGTGAGGTTATATTAAGTGGGTGAGTAATTAAAAGAACAGAGGGTTGAATAGACAGAATGACGAAGTGAAAGAACGCGGCAGGCTGGTACTGTACGGGCATCATGAAGGCTCCGGGCGTAGATCATAGATTAGTATGGGGTTGTCGTTAAAGGAGGTTTAGTTCCGTAAGGAGAAACCCTTTCGCTTGCCTTCCTTTTCTATGGGTCTTCCGGATTCGATACGGGCCTTCTTCTCTTCGAGTTCTAATCGTTGCCGTTCTAGCTGCTCCTTCATCTCTCTATGACGGGCGTACAGCTCTTCTTCGCTCTGTTTCAGCTTGCTCTCCTTCTCAGCCACCTTCTGCTGGAATACCATCTTCATTTCGGCCTCCATCTTGGCAAGCTTCTGTTCGTGCAGAGCACGCTCCTCTTCTTGCTTGACAGCTGGGTTGACCTCCTTGAAGACGCTAGGATCTTGAGCAACACCCATAGCAGTAAGCTTGTCTGTTCGGTAGTTTTCGTACAGAACGTTATTGGTGTGCTCCTTGAGCTCTTCCATGTGAGTTCGGATGAGCATTTGGCGTAGCTTGACGAAATCGCAGTGCTCCTCGTTGTCGACTTCGATAACACCCCATGGGTATCGACGGCCACGAACTTTACGTCCGTCGGCATTAGTGACTTCGTTGTTAGCGCCAACAACGGCGAAAGGAACCTTTGACATGATCTCATTGTTCTCCGCAATCGTTTCTTCGTCATCCAACTCATATCGAGGGCCCTCAAAGATCTGAATACCGTGGTGCTTGATATCTGCGAGGATCTACACAAAGAAATCAGCAACGTATTAAATAGGTCAAACATGGGAATACATACCCTGGATTTGAAGCCGGCAATCTCGTCGTCTGTAAGGGTATCCGACTTGGCAATGACCGGGATCAGATTGACCTTGGTGTGAAGACGACGCATAACTTCGATATCCAGAGGCTTCAAAGAGTGACCTGTGGGCTGGATGAAAAAGACGCAGGCGTGGATACGGTTGTCTACGATGTTCATCCGGTTGACCTTGTTCTCCGCATCTAAATAGGCGTCGTAACGCTGCTCGATGTTGTCAACAATTGGTCTCCACGACTCGTCGTTGTTCACGAAATCTCCGAATCCTGGGGTATCGACAACAGTCAAGCGTAAACGAACGCCGGCCTCCTCGATATCGGCACTGATGGATTGAATAGAGACGGTCTTGGGTATTATGTCAAGGCTCGGTCCCTTTCGGTCCTTAGGCGGGTAAAGAGAAGTGTTGAATAGAGTGTTGACAAGAGTAGATTTACCCAAGCCAGATTCACCTAAAAAGGGCCACGTTTAGTTTATAACCGGACAATTGAAGGGGGATGGCAAATCCCTTACCAACAACCATAACATTAAAGTTGAAGCCCTTTCGGACACTCTTGCGATGCCATTGGTTTGGCAAGTTCGCAAAACCAACGTAGCCGGTCAACTTCCTTCGAACGATGTTCTTGTTGTCGTTGATAATTGGGCCCGACGTCGGGGCAGCAGCTGGAGCTGTTGGCTTGAGGTCAGAACTCGGCGTAATGGACGGTTTCGGCGAGGATTTGCCCTCGGTCGGCACAGGCGACACTATCGTACCGTTTGCAGCTGCTACTAGTCAGTATAATTTGATACTTTACGAATATCAGACGTGAAAAAAAGGAGAGCAAATTGCAAGAGGCTGCCACAAGAGTTATTATACCAGCAAGCGGTTGATGGAAATAGAGTTCTTCGTAGGACATCGGCTTCAGGGGGCCAAGAGACGGAGCATCCACGACCAGCATGCTACGATAATGTCGAACGGAAGGGGGCCTGTTCTCCTGGTCTAAACGGGTGCTTGACCTCACGGCGGGGGATGGGGACGGAGCCGACTCTCTCTGAGGCAAACAGAGATTTTCCATGAGGTGAGTGCCGTCCAATTGGACACTGCGAGCTCGTGCCTTGCTGTGAGGGCTAAGGAAAGCTGGCATCGTGCAAATTGTTGGGATTTTCTTGTTGTTGTTTTTTTTTGTGTTTTTTTCTTGGTTTTTTGAATTGACGGGACAACTGCTCCTAACGATGGTCGAATATTCCAAAGAACCAAAAAAGAGGTCAAGACCCAAGAAGTGATAGATCAACCAAAAAAAAACAAAGGTGAGGTTGAGGTGGTAAGTCGGGTAAGCGGATGGAGTTGATGCTATTGGGATAAAGGTGTTCGATCGGGATGGGATCCATTTTGGCCAAGGCAATGAGAAATAGGGTTTATAGGTTGATCAAGTGCTGCTTCCATCACGGCGGCGACTCTTGCAATATTGCTCTCCTCTTCTTCGACAGGTGACTGCATCAGTGGGAATCGGAAAGGGCTTACCCATAGTTAAATACGTCAAGAGATGTCAGGACCTAAAAGATACGGTGCGGAGAAAGTGCGAGATCTAAGTCTACAGGTACGAGATGGTCAGTCTAGATTCCAAGGTTCATCGTTGCTGTTTATGTGTAGGGCAAGATGGGAGTTGACTTCTAAAAGGGAGGGGGAAAAGGGAAAGGGACGGGAAAGTTGACGCGACAACTGGGTTCCGGCTTCTGCGAAAAGGTTGCGAAATGAAAAACCATAGATCACGGGAAGCTCAACGGAAAGGGTTCGACCCTGTATATGCTGTATGTGTTCATGTGTTCCTATGCGTCCCCGCGTCTCCCTGACGTGTTCCTGCGTATTTCTGTGTATTCCTGCGTATTCTTGCTTGTCCCTGTATATAGGGGTCTAGACATGTATGAAACATGAAATTCGGTGTTTTCACATACCCAGAAGATGACTTTTAAGTCGCGTGTCAATTACAGAAAAGTCGCAGAGCGTTCAAACAGTTATTGGAGATGAAGCGAGCGGAAGAAGTATAAAAAAAAGATGAAATAAAAAGGGTCGAGGGACGGACTCTGCGCGTACCGGTTATCTCTTCAGAATCTAGAGAATGTCGGAGTGGCAGTAAGAAAAACGATGAATTGGATGAATGGGATGGATGGGATGGCAGAAAAGATTGCCAGTCTACCAAATTAGGAGAGGTTGAAGACTAAACGGAGGGAAGAATTTACGTGGGAAAATGAAGTTGAAGGTGGTGTGTAACCCGACCTCCTGTTTCTAATGTCTCCTCATTCAGAAAAAAAAAATCAAATTTGGGGCCCTGGCATCGCCCTGGCTGTTTTTTTGCTTTAAAAGGGGCTTGGGCTCAGAGCTGCTTGGGGTCGCGTTACCTGTTAGGTACATCTAAAACAACCCCTGTAACCAACCCTACTTACACCAGTTACCGTACCTGAGTCCCAAACTGCCTTAGGTAAGTTCAGTACTAGAGTACTACCTACCTAGGTACATACTTACCTCTTTTATTAGGCCCTCTCTCTAGCTACACTACCAAATTTCACCTGGCAATTAGCTGTTCTACTAGTATAGTCACTGTTAATGCGCTAGAACCGGGTGAGACAGGGATACACAATGCACTCCAAAGGCACTTATGGGTACCTACCTGGGTGTGGCTAGGGACCTTACACAGAGCTACAGGAACTTATCGACAAGGGGTCATTATTGGGCGGAGGATTTAATCAATTAGCCCAAGTTGAAGGGTTAGGTAGAAAGCTGCTTTTCGCTTCTGCATCGGCTCTGCAAGCTCTAGTAAGCTTTCTGCCACCTCATCATATCCTTTATCTTTTATCTTCATCGACTCTTTCTAATTACTTTTTCTTTTCTTTATTGAAAACATTTCTCTTCACAACTGTTCGACCCTCTTCTCTTTTTCTTGTGGTTTATGCATGTCCCCAAGAACTAAACAGCATACCTACCTAAGCTCGAATTGATTAACAGGTACCTAAATCTACCTCCCCTACTCGAGTGATAGGTAAGTACGTGTAAGTTCGAGGGGGGGGATACGGACCCCCCCTAGACACGGACCCCCTGTCAGGTCTGACCAATCGTATAGAATGGGGTCACTAGGGGCCCACTCATTTGAATTTAAATTCGTTGTATTTTTCTATTTTTATTTTTACACTTACATTTCCATTTCTCAACCAATTAGAGCTTTCCCTTTTCATTAATATGCCTTATAATATTAAATACAACAATTGATTGGGTAGCTACCCCCCAAAGGTCACGTGATATTCTCGAGGCTGCTTAAAAATAAGCCAATTAAACGGCTTATTTTCGAGAAAGCAGCTAAAAGTGTTGATTTATATGCTTGCCGATTGGTTGCAACTCAAACTAAGTGCGACAGCTTAAAGCAGTTAGTGGCTCGGTTAAAGCCTGTAAAACGGACTAAAGTTAACCCGGACCCAAATGACATTTTGCTAGCGGCGAAATCTAACCCAGTAAAAACTAGCGATACGGTTTTATTGGCTGGCTTAAATGAGCTATGCTTCGAATGGCAACTAAGAGTTTCGTAACCAATCAAATATTAACAATTTATCTTTTACCTGTAATGTACCACGCTAGACCTAAAAAGGCTGTGATATGCCTGTATTTGACAGGGGGTCCGTGTCTAGGGGGGGTCCGTATCCCCCCCCTCGAACTTATAGGTATATTCCTATGCAGGCTAGGCCTATTAATTACGTAGGTACCTTCCTAGCTACCCCCGTGCGCACCTAAGGGTACTTCATTACACATGGTTGGTCCACTCAAATTTTATATTGTGAGGTACAAGCCTCGCACAGGCAAGGAGACGAGAACGAATCGAGAACTACATACATTGTGATGCAAGGCAAGGCGAGGCGAGGCAAAGCAACTTGACATTATTAAGGTAATAAACAATAGCTTCCTAATCGTCAAATCGTGGATGTGTTCGTAAGCACCGATGATGCAGAAACTAGTCATGCTGCCTCTGCGGAGACTCGTATTCCTGTTTGTTATACATACATGTATCTTATATATAGCCTGCATGTGGTTGCTTATGCGCGTAGAAGTTGACGGCTTTGTTCGTGTTCGTAGGAAGAGGCAAGTACATCAGAACGACAGGCCACTAGGACGGCAGGGAAGCAACGGTCCAACTAGCAAGACGAGCCAACTTGCCCGTTGGTGACTAGCTGCAAAATTAAAAAGGTGACCAATTCGGTGCGGGATGGCATGTTGTTTGTGGGGAAACCTCTTCAACTTGCATTGCCCCCTTTATGCAATTCTCGGGTATCTTTGGTGAGGTACGTGTTTACCTGTATTTTACTATTCGGGAATCTTCTCTTTGTTTTCCGACCCTTTAGCTTGCTGTTAGTGTTAGGTACATGTCAATTAGGTACCTAAATCCACCAAGCCTGCAAGTCAAGCTTCTGTGTCGGGTATCGTACAATACCGAGGTACTTACCTGTACTGCTGTACCTGTACACCATTAAGGTTACAGTGCATCAAACCGATGGACCCATGGAAATTTTATTGTTTCATAAGCTCTCGAACCTCTGCACACACGCGTTTACAGATACAGATACAGATACCGATAACCCCTATTTTCTTTTTCTGTACCGAGTAGCTAATGGTCTAAAATAGAAACAATTTTATTAACCCTTTAGCATTTGCTAAATAAGGTATCGAGTATCTACAATTACCAGTTAGTTATATGAACTATTGACACCTTCTTACCTACTTGGTAATTCCTATATCTTAGGTACGGATACCAGTAATTGCGGAATATTCGTGAGTGGCGCCCAGTCCTCGGCATTATAAGTGAGCGCTAGATCAAGCTAAGAAATGGCTATACTTGGTACCTATCATTATGAGTACAGATATCATATAACGTTGTAAAACGAAAAGGCCTAGACAACTTACAGAGAGCTTCAACATGTGCAGCCACGGGCTCTCGTAGCTACAAGTTTTGAAAAGGGCCCTTAATTCTTATCTAGACGTCTCATATATTACGTATCCCGCTATCTTATTTATGAGGAGTGTGTTCTAGAAAGGAACTTCAAATTAGTAGAAGGGCCTAGGAATGGTTAAGGTGTTCGTTACACTTCACCGACAAGAGGAGAGAGGATATATCGATGGACTCTTGAAATACGAACGGAACTCATAGGGTGTGATTCCATAGCGCTCTGTAAGTATTTGCAAGTCTTCTGTCAGGAGTCTCGCTTGAGACTCCTTGGGAACAAAGGAGTTGTTTTCCTACCTCATGCTCCGCGACGTGACATCTTCGATGTCTACTAATGCGTCATAATCCCATGATATATGCCCAATAATACAATAAATCTGCTCCATATAACACGGTGTTGCTACCATTGCTTAATGTCACTAGGTATACTCCTATGGCCTAGAACACAAACCAGACAACATATCCAACCTTCAGTCCAGGAGAGATTTTGTGGTTTAAACTGATTATTACAAAATTAGAAAGCAAGATTAAAGAGGCTGGCGTTCTGGATAATTCATAATATCGATAGCCTCGCATAAAAGTTACAGGGGCTTGTTAATTGATATCTATAAAGATGAGGCTTTGCTCCTAGGTAGTGGCGACAGTATATGTTAATAGAAATAGGGAGGTGACTATAACTATATTCTAGGTAAGATACTTAGCTAAAGGGGACAAATATAACTCAGGGGGATGATACAACGGACGAATTACCTACTTGCTTAGGTAACTATGAAGCAGCCGCCGTCGTGGTTCTAGATGGGATATCTGAAGCAAAGGATACATGCCTTTAAAGGTATGTATTGGGTATCTTCAGACTCGCGCAGTAAAGCTAGGTAGAATTTCCGGCTGGTTAACGAAATCGTATATTTTAGGTACCTTTTTGGTTAAATGATGACAATATTATAAATAGGATTATTCGATATTTTTTGGAGCACACTTGCACAACTAGTCGACCTATACACGGATGTTTCTTATGGCTTTAAGAGTTCCGGATCATAGCAACATAGACCCCAAGTCCTATAAAGTCTCGTGTAGGTATACTTGAATTGAAAAGGTCTTAACAAAAGATTTTAGTATCACATATAAAGATAATATGGTCAAAGCCCATCATATAGTGAATTGACTTTATTTCTATTTTATCTACGCCGAGTCTACTCTATATCCAGCCCGATGCTTCTTTAGGTTCGAGGGTCTGAGCATCTTGCGAGGGTATTGTATTATCTGCTTCTGGAGATGAGAGGTGTTTAATAGGGATACTGAAGTCCAATTCCTCTGATTCCTTCCGCTCTCGAGTGGCTTCAAGTAACCGCTGCACTTCTTTATCAACGGACATACCCCGTTTACGACATTCCTCGATGAGTTCTTGCGCTCTGATGTCTTCGGAATGGATGCACCTCCTGATGAGTGCCAGGGCCGAATCCCTACTTATCCACCAGTTATTGGGTATTCCTCCCGTCTTACAAGACTTCATCTTCTCGAGAAATGCGAATGCTTGCTCGTAGTTGTCTTGCATGCTAGAGATTCGAACGAGATGGTCATATGTGGCTTGGGTAGGTTCGATAGAGAAAGTCGCCATCTCTGCGAACAAGAAGTTCATCGACTTTCTCATTGTGCAGTGGTTAAAGAGAATATGGTAAGTTTCAATATCAGGACCGTCAGCACAAATCTGCCGCACGCTTCGATAGAGATCTAAGGCGGCTTGGAACCCGTGATGAATTTCCGTGGCTTCTAAGACGACATTGAAAGCAGCTGCGGGCACGCGATGATGTAAACGGAGGTCGTTCAATATTGTCAAAGCTTTATCTGTTTCCTCTGGCGAGCTGCGTAACACTCGATAAATTGATCGTGTACTAGAGAGACTTGGACGCAAATCTGCCTTGGCACAGATACATAAAGTTGTGAACGCTTTTGACAGTTCATTTTGCTGGGCGTGGATGTCTACGAGAGCTTCATAATGATGCAACTCAAGTTTCTTTCCGCGGTTCGAAAGCATCTGAATTGCGCTTATTGCTAGACCCGCATCCGCATGATTCGACGCCGCGTTTATAATATTTAGAACGGTGCCATCTGGTGGATTTATATACCCAGGAGAGACTGAGCGATCCCATATGAATTTAATCCCTTCGTAAAAAGCATCTCTACTAAAGACATCGAGAAGAAACTGCCAAGAATTTAAGGATAATGGTTCTTTGACCAGATTTTCGACCTTCATTCGATGCTTGAGGATTGAAAGTGTTTCTTCGTGGAAGCCTAGGTCCCCAAAGGTATATAAGAATATGTCATAGAGCCAGAGTGGAATGTGGAGGGAAGTCTTTCCGAGCTCCTCTAATTTCTCAAGCGCGAGCTCATATTGGTTATCCCTCAACAGTCCAATGATGATATTTACCGAATCGTCTGTCGTCAGCGAATACCAACGATTCTTCATGTCAAAGAGCGCGGTGTTTCGAAGGACATAATCAGGATGTACCGCTGTGACCTGGATTGCGATGTTAGGTTAACAGAATAGACACAGATATAGGGGTCAAGAAACGGGGTTGGGAAACGGGGTTAGGAAACAGGCTAGAATCTTACTTCTAGAATAGCTTGATAGATCTGCGGTGTCGTTGGAACGCGTAACTTCCGCATCTCCTCGAGTAGCCGACCGACGACCTCTGCGGACCCATGAGATTTATCAACATTTGCCCTTATAAGGTACTCGTAGAGCACGCTATTCGGTTTCTCTTTCCTTTCCTTTACTAAGTACTCGACTAATTTTACAGTCGACCAATATGTATCTTGGACTCTTGCGAGTTCCTTGAGAGCTGCATAGATGGTCTGTGTCGGAATATCCTGGAGCTGTGGGACTAAATTTTCGACGTTGTTGAAGAGCTCCCCAGGAACCCACGGGGTTCGTTTTGCTACCCGCTTGAGATATTCAATCCGTATTTTCTCATCTTCGGAGTAAATGTCGTGAGGTTTATAAGTAGGATGAGAAATAGGGATGCGATCGTACTCAAAATGGTACCCTCGTCGACCTAATCTACCGGAGATGTGGGCATTGCTGCCGGGGGACAGAATCGATCGCTGTCTAGAACCGCGACGAGGGCAACTTAGACTTGAGAGCGTGAATATATCGGCAGAAGGACATAGACATCGCCATAGCCCATCGACAACAATGCGCTCCCCCGGCATTGCTCAGCTAAAAAGAAGATGTCAATTGACGCAGAACATTTATGTTGGTACAAAACATTACCTTTGAGGATATTCGGTCGCCAATTCTTTCGCTTGAGGCGCATGGAAATGAACACCGTAAGGTACCTACTTACCTAAGGTATTGGAGGTGCTGGATTGCTCTAATTTGATAAGATAGTGGGGGTAGTATTAGTGATAAGATAAAGAATATAATACTACTATGTACTTAGTACCACCCATTCTGCCATTCTGTACTACGGCTGCTAGCAGCTGGCATTGTGAACTACCTATGTACCTAAGATAGCTCTAAGAAGAGGCATGTAAATCCAGGTATAAATTACCTATGTCAAGAACATTTTAGGTATTAAGCTGAGGTATACCGTCCCTCACAAATGGGATGCTTTTCATCGACTCAGCATATTAATGAGCCAGGTACTTTCAGTTAGCATCACGTAGCTGAATTTTTTATAGTAGGAATAGTACGAAGGCTCGGGGAATTCAACAAGATACGTGTAAGTTGACAGCATATCTCGGAGCATAAATGGATTTTTCGCTATAACTCTCCCCACGGCCTATGCTCGGAGTTCACAACAGTATAATAAACACTGTTTGCGCCAACACCATCGCGGCGGGCTGGGTATCTTCATCTGAACTGTATCCTAGCGCTGCGGCCCAACTCTGCTAGCTTTTTTAGGAGGCGCGATAATACGTCCTCATGCTGCTACTGTTCGGGAGCCTTAACAGTGGCTTTTGCCACCTGGATATTTTCCACGTTGTCGTAATACTTTGACCGTCTTCACGCACCTCGGCCTCTACCCCTACCTCTTCCTTGGCCTCGTCCACCACGACCGCCCCTGTCGCCGCCTCTACCGCCGTGATCTCCTCTCTGCTGGCCGTGTCCGCCACGACCACCTCTAAAGCCGCTTTGTTGACCGTGCTGTTGTTCTTTCACAAGGTCGATGATCTCGTCCGGCACTCGAAGGTATTTAATCTTTGTATCCTATTAGCCTTATGTTTCGGACTCGGCTTTCTGCTTATGCTGTGGGGCTTACATTATTTCCTTTGATATATACTTCGGGCAGACGGACGAACTTGTCTCCTTCCTATTTTCAGGATATTAGCTATGACACGGCGTTGGTCGGACGGTAAAGAAGGGATTGCGCACTGGACTGGTTTGGATAACTTCCTTCAAGGTCAAGTTCATCCACGTATCGCATTGTATTAAGTGTCCGTTAAGAGTCTCTCCGTTCTTGAGCTCAACAAGCATAGGGTGACCTTGGGCCGCATTTAAGAGACCGAGGGGCAACTAGGATAGGATCGCATTAGCGTGATGAACAAACAGATGGAAGGAAGGGAGGGAATAAATGCAGGAATTACCATCTTGAATGAACCGCACACTTGAAATTTGTTGATATAATTTAACAATCAAAGTAAAGCACAGGGTGGGTGCTTTATGCGGGCGTTGCACGACTAGGAATTCTTGGTTGGTGATGTGATGATATGTTGTATGTTGTATGGTGTATGGTGACAAAGTGCTGGAGCTGGAAAGCTTGAATTTAGTGGGGTCGAATTCGGGACCTGCAATCACATGTGCCACACACTTAGGTACTTTGGTACATCCTACATATAGCTTCATGATCAGCCACAATTCCAGCTGAATGGGCTATCAGCCATCAAGCTTCAATGAACCCACCAGTCATTTTACAACTTTCAAACACCAAACACCAAATCCCAGACTTCCTCCGCGGCGTTCACCTATGTCCATTTTCAAGAGACGCTATAGTAAAATGAATGCTCTTTGTCTAATACTAATGGACATATCTGCTCGCCGATCAAATTCGGGATTGGTATTGCTTCATTCTCTTTCATCTATTAACTCTCAATTGGTACAGTCTTTCCGATTCTGAAGCCTCAATAGGTTGCTGGCTTGAATACCTATACTCATAGACAAGTGTCTCAATACTTAATGGGTGCGAAGTCGGCTCTCACTTATACACATTGCTATTCTCTTGATAGGACATACTCATCTACCTAAGCCAAGATACCTAGGTACCTAGGTATGCACATAATATTTTCTACGCGTGTACGAATCCATCTCCCGATTTTGGTCGTCATTAATCCCAGCCCAGTTCGAGCTGGGTTAGAAGGACTCGTCAGCTAGTTGCAGCTCATTGGTTGATGCGCTTTACTATCCCTACCGAGTCGTAGTTAGGCTTACACTGCCTCCTGAAAGGCAACACTAAAGTTTCTATCATTTCAACAGCAGATCGTTGATAGTTGAAGCAGTTTCAGAGTGGAATATATTCAGTTATTTAGTATATGTATAATATTTCCTGTTCCTTTTTAGTCTAGTTAATCACGACTTTAGCATCTTATGTTGTTTTGGGCCCTTGAAAATTGCCTGCTGTTCTAGCGCGGGTGGATTTCCTAAAGTGAATGTCCACGCGGCTCTCTCCACGTAGGACTCGGGACATCTTACATATTGCTCGCTGTCGCTTGTTTAGGCAGCCGTTTAAGTTTTTCTTTACACCTCAACACTAATGTTGAGGATGGTTAATGTGTAGTCTTACCATACCAAGGCAACTTTGCTCTATATACCTCCTACACGATTTCTAGGTGCCTAATCGCACGATGCTTGGCCACCAAAAGGCCCGGTGGCTATTAGCACCGCTGCTTGCCGCTGCTATTTCGACCGGACAAGAGGGTAAGAATTCTGTCATCCAATCTCATGAAATTTGTGGCAACTTTCTGACATATAGCCATCATTTGAAGTCAAGGGGCCACATGCTTTGATCAACCTCGATATCAACTCCACTTCAGATGAAATTAATCATCACGAAACTGTAAGTCACGGTAAAGGCGCCGCAGGGGGTCAATTAGCTAAATCTATATTGCTTAGATTCTACGCCTTGATATCCTTGAGTCGAAGTCTCCATGCGGCTACGGAAATGTGACCCTTAACGGTCAATTGCTTGCACAAGATGAAAATGGAGCTGGATCTGGGCCTGTCATATCCGAAAATGGCATTACCATTCTCGCCAACTGGTCATTTAGTTGCGTACATCTCGAAGATGAGTTCCAAGGCCAGTTGATGACCTTTGATGTCATCTCTGTAGATGAAGAAGAGGTTCACGATGTTAGCTTTTCTGTTCAATTCCAACAAATGGCACCGCCTTCCATTTCCAGCATCAACGGCACGGTATCTATCACTGAGGCTCATATTCCGACCCCGGTTACGAAAGAAAACTTGAGTAAAGAAACTTCAACACTGGATGACGAGCTGTCCGAGTTGAAATCGATGATGCGGCAACTTGCGGCACTTGAACAAGCTATCGATTCCAAGGTGCAATATATCTCTGAGACTTACGATGTCAACAGCCACGAAGAATTGCATTCTGTTTGGAGGTGTGACAGCCTGAAATGTGTTGTGAAAACAATGTATGGGCGTGCAAAACACATGGCTAGTAGACTTTATGGATATGGAAGTGAGGGCAACGGGCATTTTGGAAGTCGACCGCATAGACAGGGCTGGCGATTTCATCACGGTCATCCTCCTGACTGGTTTCCCCACGACGTCGCTCATTGGAACCACTCGCATCCACACCCGCGACCTCGGCCCCCTCACTATCAACCTCCCCATGATCCTCCCCATGGTCCTCCTCATCATGAGCCTCCCCATTTTCACCCACCGCCTCCATTCTGTCACTGCGCACCTCCACCCCCACCCCACGAATCCTACGGCGAGCAACCCCCACGGTTTCATCCGCCACCGAGTCATCAAATCCTAGAGGACGGCATGGATCAAGAGAACTTCGCATTAGGCACTGGGCCTAACGATGGTATGGTAAGTGTTGTGAGAAGATCTTAGTATGAAGTGCAATATTGAATTTTTTTTAGCGACCAACTAGGAAACCTGGCGGTGATAAAGCCGAAGCATCGCCACATACTGTTGGCGATGGTAGCGCTATACCTCCACCAATGTCAGATCACCACCACCGACCGCCACCCCCGGGTTTCAGGTCACATGGAGTAATGCCTCCACACCCGCACCACAATCCTGTAAGCATTCTTTATTGCCATATTATAACTGAGGCCTTGACTGATCTGATGAAGCATTTTGAACACCGTGGACCACCTCACCCTCTACCTCTTATCCTTATTGTAGTTACAATCGTCTCGCTTTCTTTACTTATTAGCGCCATTTGTATGCGGTGTTGTACCGCATCCTGCAGGAACAGACATAACAAATGCACCGAGCGACGTCAATCCCGAGAGACCCGCCGCCATTGTCGTCGTAATACTTGGGCCAAAAGGCGTGCAGCTATTGGAACTAGATATGCAGAAATCGTTGGATGGCTCAAGGAGACCATAAGACGTCAAGAGGTCGAAGATGAAGAAAGAGAAAAAGACGCGCTTATGAGACAGCTGCACAGATCTGAAAGTGAAGAGGACGATAATATTTCTACGACAATGGAGCAGGAGATTGCACAATTCCGTGCAGTTGCTAGCGTCGTGGGCGATTTAGTTGCAGCAGAAGAGGGCCGTTCTCGCGAATACGTGGATGAGAGACAGTACCATAGAACCCCGACTCCCCTCAGCCCAACTTCGGCTTTCCCGGAATATGCGTCCATTGACGAGGAACTTCCGGCTTATGACGAAGGGTCAAATGACTCGCGCTTCGTTGCCGACGGGTTTAGATATACTCCTGGTTTCCCGTACTATACACCAACTGATACTTCAACGGTGCAATCATCGCTTGATGAACATCTGGGAAGAAAAGACTAAGGGGTAGCAAACTCATTGAAACTCAGTCACCCCAATCCAGTAGGTGTCGCATTATTCTTGTAGCAGTAAAGAGCGGATTGTTATGTAACATTATAATCGCTGTGTGTATAAGAAATACAGAGCATAATAAATTTCACTTATAACGTATACGGTTTACAAATGTGGATTGATGCGAAATGTTCTCCATATATTGCCTGCCTGAGACATCGAATAGCTGTGCTTTTTAAGAGTCTATCAGTACCAGCTGCCGCAAATGGGCAGTTTAGCGAACGTGAATGATCTCATGGCTTCAAGATAAAGAAATGGTCGATGCGGATTACCTAGACTACTCCATGGGCCCCCGCAGATTAGACTCCGTCATACCTACGTTGGAGAATCAAATCGGCATATGTTTTACGATCTACACTGATTGGCGGCGGCGTTGTGCTCATAATCGCGGGGTTAAGAGGTCAGGCTTACTATATCTTCAAGACTTTTATAATAAATTGAAAGCCGTATCAAAACCTGTGGTTCAACTGCATCACTTATACGCTGGCATTATATCTACTATTTACTTGACGTTCGACAATATGGCATGGCCTCGTGTTAGCAAAGGCCAAGCCATCATCGTATTTTCGCTTTTTACCTGGACCAATGCATGTCTGCACGAGAGACGCTCGCATTCGAGCTTGGTTGGAAAACGTGACACTACCTCATTATCACTTTTGAGTCCGGAAGAAACTATCCTTGTGGATTCTATATCCAATACCAGCATCTCAGAATGGTCCTATTACTACACCCACGGAGCACATCTAGCAGGGAAGAACTTGACGATGGCGCAGTGGACAGCGGATCGTTGGAAAGAGAACGGCTGGAACTCGAGCGTGGTCTCTTATGATGTATACGTGAACTACCCGGTCAATAAGTCCCTGAGTTTGACGTATACGAATGGGACGGTTTATCGGCCGGATCTGGAGGAAGCTGTGTTGAGCGAGGATGAAACGACTAGCTATCCAAACTCGATACCTACGTTCCACGGCTACTCGGCTAGCGGTAGCGTAGATGCCGAGTTTGTCTACGTTGGACGTGGTCAGCAGGTTGACTTTGACCGGCTGGTCGAGCTAGGGGTACCTTTGGAAGGCAAAATTGCTGTTGCCCGTTATGGAGGCCCCTTCAGAGGGCTAAAGGTGAAGAACGCGCAAGAAAAAGGCATGATAGGCGTGGTCATCTTCACAGATACCGCTGAAGACGGGGACATCACCGAGGCTAACGGGTACGCGGCCTATCCAGATGGACCGGCGCGCAATCCCTCTGCCGTCCAGCGAGGTAGCGTGCAGTTTCTCTCTACGTATCCCGGCGACCCTACCACTCCTGGCTACCCCTCGAAAGAAGGCTCGCCCCGTGTAGAACACCCAGAAGTTCTCCCATACATTCCCTCAATACCAATTTCGTACGCAAACGCGATCCCAATCCTCGCTGCTCTCGACGGACATGGGACGACGGGTAACGAGGTCAACCGCACTGGTTGGGTGGGTAAGCTGAACGCGTCGTACAGTACCGGACCTGCACCCGGTACAACGATCAGCCTGTCGAATTTCATGGAGGATACGTACACGCCGATTTGGGATGCGATTGGGGTGATAAACGGCACGGTGGCGGACGAGACGATTGTGATAGGAAACCATCGTGATGCTTGGATTGTCGGCGGCGCTGCTGACCCGAACAGCGGATCCGCAATCTTAGTTGAGCTATCGAAAGCGTTTGGTAAACTCCTGTCTCAAGGATGGAGGCCGAAACGAAATATTGTCGTATGTATTGGCTTCTCTGAAGCCTCTAAAGGGACAACTGTGCTGACTGTTTACAGATCGCGTCGTGGGATGGAGAAGAGTATGGTCTCTTGGGCTCAACTGAAGTGTGTCATACTTGAATTATTTTACCCCTGTTCACCTATCGCGGTTGGCAATACTTACCTGAAGATGCTTGGCCCTAATACGCGTTCAATCCCCTTGAAAGAACGTTAGAATAAGCTTCTGGCTGCTAATATATGTCATGATAGTGGGTTGAAGAGTATGTCCCGTGGCTTACAGAGACTGCAGTCTCATACCTGAATGTTGTAAGTAACCCCTGAATTCGTCTCTGGATTTTTAATGTAACACCTATGTCATAGGACGTTGGTACATCCGGGCCCTGGCCATACATAGAAGCGACACCGGAACTCCATGACATCGCTAAAGAGGTTATGAAGAAAGTCTTGTGGAAAGATGGGCGCACCATGTACGATGTCTGGCTAGAATATACTCAAGGGTCGATTGGTGTGCTGGGGAGTGGTAGTGACTATACTTCTTTTGTCCACAACGGCATCGGTTCGGTGAGTTTATTAATCCCCGATATTTTCTGTGCGGGAGGATTTTCTAATTGTTGTTAGATCGATATGGGCGCTGGCTCGGGTGCGACCGATCCCATCTATCATTATCACAGTAACTTTGACTCTTATCATTGGGTGAGTATAATAAGGGGGGAAGTTTTAGTTGGCGATCGCTACTGGAAATTCAGTGCTGTGTCACCTAATTGAGCTCTTCAGAACCCCCCATCTTCATTACATTCGTAACGTAGTACTGACGATAGGTATTATAGATGTCGACGTTCGGAGATCCTGGCTTCCTTGTCCACAAGTCTATGGCTCAGGTACCACAACTTACCTCTATCTAATTTCCTCTCTTTCTGAATGCAATGAGATACTGACTGGTTTTTTTCTAGTATATTACACTCCTAGCTTATACGCTTGCGAGTGAAGACGCAATACAGTTTAGTCTACCAAACTGGGGTGTAGAACTAGAGAAATATTATGAGGATTTACTCTCCCTAGTAAATTCGACCGAGTACGACTTGGATACTTCTACGTTACGCGAGTCAATTCAAGGCTTCAAGACGGCAGCGGCGGAGGTGGATGCTCAGGAGAAACAAGCAATTTCAAGTAATAACTCCGAACTCCTCACCCTCGTCAACCATAAGTATAGGGACTTCCAACGAGGCTTCGTATCTCAGGGTGGCCTGCCTGGCCGCGAATTTTATCGACACCTTATTTTTGCGCCAGGACTTGACACTGGTCTGTTTTCCATCATTTCTAAACTCTTTACGGGCCAAGACTAACATTCTCCGGTTATCTAGGCTACGCAGCAACAACATTTCCCGGGATAACGGAGGCGGTAGTAGCTGGAAACATATCACTTGCAGCTCAATTTGTGCAAAAGACTTCTGATGCCATATCAATAGCTAGAGATATAATTAGAACATAAACACACGCAATTCCTGCGTTTGAAACTTACCACCTCCAGCAAAATCTTTAATGAGATAGGCAGAACAGTCTTAGCACATGATTATTTACTATAAAATAATTCGGCTGCAATACTGATGTTTTGGAACTATTTATAAGTGAAGGTTTTAGTCATGATCTGCAATGATAATTACAGAGAAGAACGAAATCATATTTTTGATTCAACATCACAACATATGCTTTTATCCTTATCATTACTATATAAATGAACTGTAACTACTGATTGTTTAGTAAAAAACATGTAAATTGTTATTCGGTGACCTCCATTATATAGGCGCTTAAGTGCTACTATTAGAGCTTCTCGTTTGTGATATTGCAGCTACAAAACTACCTTAATACCTAGCTTCAGCTTACATTAAACCGTTCTACCTCACAATATCATACCATGGAGCGAATGAGGGCTTACATGCAGGCTAAGGCTCTGGGGTTGCCGACGGATGGGTTTGATGCTCCGCTACTGCAGACTCCTCCTGCACGGTTTTTACCCCCTGATCAGGAAAGAAGACACAGGCTACGCCAGATGGGTTTCCAGCGCTATTCAAGATTAAGAGAAATAACTCCCAACTTCATAATTGATGAGTATGAGCCTCAGGGTCGGTATCTTGAGTTCCCTAATCTTCCTGATGCCCCTAGTGGTTTACCTAGGAAAATTTCCTGGTGGCGTGGTAGGGGGATCCCTCACGAGGTTACCCGGCCCTATGTCAACAACCTAGAACATAACAAATTCGTACTCAATCCATATGAGCCATGGATCCCCTTCAAAAGGTTCATGATGGATATAGCCCGGATGTGGACGCGACCCCAGCAGCCACCGGAAGGAATAAGCGAAGAATTGTTCGGGGGCATTTACGGCGCTCCTCGAATCAACTTCTTCAGAGTCATGAGATACCGGATTTCCGTGCACAAAGCGTATGCCTTGTAAGTAATACTGCCCTTTCTTCACCACTTGTTTCTTAACTATACCTCCCAACGTACCCCTTGTAGCTTTAATAGACGTAACGCCAGCTGACTTATAAATCGCAGTTGGACGGATTTTATGCGAGACCTACAAGTTCGCGCTATGTCGGATACACTTCCACATATGAGTGTCTACAATGAACCCAATGATCCTGAGGCAGGTGCACGCCAGCGTTGCTATCATCGACAGTCGTTGATAATGCTCAGTTTAATAGGTCTAAACAACCAGCTTCCCGAGTACCATCCGACATATAACACTGCGGGTGTTGAGCAATTGCAAGAGTGTAAGTAACGCCCAGTCCTTACCCATTCTTTGTATCCCCGTCTATCAGTCAAAACGATGTAACTAACTTTGATCCAGTTATACGATCGCCCGCCGTTATGGGACCTTGGGTCGAATTTGTCCGGGATTATTTGAGTGATCATCCCGACTCAGAAAACCCTCGATGGTGTCTATTGCAGCCTGGTGTGTAAAACCCTTATATTTGTTTTGTCACCCCTTCAACTTGGTATGTTTTTACTGACTGCTTTTATAGCAATGGCAAACAAAGACATTGCGACCGCGACAAGGAATTTCTATACGCGAGCGGACGCCAACAAAACGAACTGGACTCTTTTAGACCACGCTGTACGGTTTATAATCATTATTTACGACCACGGCCTGAGCATGAGCGAGGATAGAGAAGATACCGTCCACATGTGGAGCTACGACTGGCCGTTTGGGCATTACTTCTATGAGGGTGTCTCTGCTATTGACATGACTGACCGATACTGGTTTGGCTTCTCTCTGCTTATGCTGCTCATGAGGTCTTGGCAATATAACAGGGCTCATCCTGATCCGATTTATCCCCATGTCCTTGTTCCAGCGTTGTATTATCCCTATGAGCCGCATAATTACGAGTTTCCGCAAAATGATGTCGGGATGGTTGACTTATCCCCCAAGTCAAAGGTATGTTTGTATTTCCTACCTCCCCCCTATCTGCCAGTCTACGTACACTTTCAACTTTGCTCCTTTCTCTTTTATTGATATACACGCCTCAACTAAATATTCCCGCTTTGCACACGATGTAAGGTGCAAATTGCTAACTTTTGTTACAGTGGGAGGCTGGAAACCCCGTTAGAACGACTTTCGATTTTAGAAATGCTTTCGACTCCGGCTTCATTGGACACACGTGGGGGAGGAGCTACCATGAGGACGAAAGCGACACCCCGATTCACGAGAGCGGCTACCGTATCCCCCGTGTTAGACCTGAAACACGGTCATTCGATGATGCTTTCGGTGACGGCATGGAAGATTATTATTAGTGGCTATACGCTACATTCTATCTCGTGGACCGTGATAGATGATAGCCACCTACCTGTTATGCCTAATATTAGATAGGTAACTAGACAACACAAACACAATATACACCTTGCAAACTGCATCTATTCTAAAAAGTCCCTGATGCACTTATATGTCCCATAGCTTCTTAAAGACGATTACTTATTTGTGCAGAATTACTCAAGATTTAAGTGAATAGTGTTGATTGTCTACGATTAGAAGTCCGAGCTATAATATGCACTATGGAAAAGTCTCTTTATTCTATTAAGATGCACCTATAGTTGATAGATAGGAAACACATATGTACCTACCTCTTACCTAACGTAGAGGTAGAGGCCGCTTATGTAGCCTGCTCCTGTCTACCAAATTTTTTTTTCAGCTTTTTTTATACCATCGCCTTGGCCCAGAACGCCATCAATTCGTGAGTAGCGTGCAATAGCTTGTTATCCCGCACCCCTTCGCGGAAAATCCTGCTCTGCATGTACCGGTCTCGTTCACCGAAAAATTGATTAGTTTGGCTTCTCCACATTCGGTACTGTGCCGCTTCTTGAACGGTAGGAGGCTGTAGCTCCTCCACACCAGCATCTTCACGCGGAAGCTGGACAGGTAAGATGAGTCCATGAGTGTTAAGTTGATTTGGAAGAGCATCGTTCTCGTTAAGTTCGGGACTTGGTAACGTGGTCTTCACCTTGTATAGTGCACTGGCCGCCTTTTCTAGTTCCGGCACTTCCGTACGAGGTAGTCTTTGCACCACTAAGGAATACAAATTCACTCCCTGAGCCCTGAGATGAGCGTAATCGTGAACCTTGCTGTCGTATAGCTTAACAAACCTTGGAGGCTTCCTCATGCGCTTCTTTAGCTTGTTCTTCGCGGCTGCCTTACGCTTACCAAGTTTCGCTTTGGACCCCTTGGTATTGACTGTACAGTATTCTTCCGAGTCAGAAGACTCGTCCATAGCCAGGAGACCCTCGTCAGATGAATCGTCCTCTGGACGAGGTATTAAGCTGGGTACCTTCGGATTCGAGTTTTGCTTTTCAACAAAAGCCGCGAATTCGGCACACTTGGCCGCTAGTCTCTTTCTCTCCATCTTGAAATGTGGTTTTGGGACGTATTTAGGGGATAGAAAAACATGAAGGAGTCTTCTATCTAATATTCCGGTCTCCGCTGCAAACACTTGGCCGTAGGTGCAGATGATAGGCTGGCTTTCGAATAGTAAACCGTCAGAGGATGCGGGGGGTTTCCAATCAGTAAGTCCAGATTTCTCAACCGTCGTTTTCAGGGTGCGCATATCTCCCGGAACCACATCTCCTCCTGTTTGAAGTAGGTTGTAATAGTGCCGCGGCATGCGTCTGGTCGTCTGCAGAAACTTATAGTCCTTTAGAAGTAACGTAGTATATTCTTTCTCATGTAGTTTCTTCTTCGAATCTCGGCCCTGTTTACTTTCGTAATCTTTCCGAAGGGTGGTCCATCGAGCGTCGTCGAAATTATTCTTGTCGGGCGGTAATTGCAAGTTGGTACTAATATCTTCGAGAGCCAGCTCATAGTTCACCAATGCTACACTCCGAGTATCCAGCTTGAACCGTGCTACGGTCCGTAGGAGTGGAGAGTGTGCCATAATGCCGAGTATTAGCAGTTGACGAGTGGGAGGTCCAACGACGCTGAATATTCCATCCGCTGAATTGTTTCAATTTGGAAGGACTTATCGGAGGGTAGACAACATTATTATTCTCGTTCGGCAACAATAGTCCCTAAACTCTTTGTGTTAATGGAGTCCATCTTGCACTTCTTGTTATTGTTGCCTCTAGGATATTATGGCCCTTTCCATTCATTTCCTTTGTTTAAGAATGGAACAATGTAGAACAATATGTTTATGATAGGTAAGGGTATACCTAACCCATTAAAACCAATTCTTTTAGAAGCTGATATCTAATAAAAAGGGGTCAAGGGTTTTCACAAGACACCTGGGGGGCTTCGAAACCTGCTAGGGGAAAGAGTATTCCATTGTCTTCTTGTTTGGACCACGATGTCCTATTCTGTGCCCTTCCCACTAGAAGGTTAAATCATGTACCTGAATGTGATGGCTTTATCTCCCTTGGCGGATAGCTCCTGAGCAGTAAACTGATCCTCTCCACCATCCCTTATTATCCTATCTCGCTTCTTGTTAATGGTAGTGTATGCAATAGCAAGAATCACCGCAGCAATTACGCCTACGCCAATGAATCCCAACTCTAAACCATGTCCTAGAATGTACTGAGGGGAGTCTCCCTGTCGATAAAAGTTTGATGCCATAGCTCCGCCTAAATTTCCAATACCAATTTGGATGGCCATTCCCGCACTGCGCTTATAGCTCCCTGCTAAGTTATTTGAGAGCCATGTAACCACGCCTGGGAACGCTGGATAGATGGCGCAAGCTACTATAAATACACCTCCGTAGACTACTCGAGGATTGGTACTAGATATGCACCTGAAAAGCATTAGCCATTCTTCCACTACTCATTTACTTATTTCTGAGCTTTGACTTACATTGAGAACCCTACAATCATTATCAAGAAGAATGAGATGACGAATGGACTACGCTTTCCTACTCGATCTGACAGGAAAGCGAACACGACAGCTAGAATCGCTGCGGTGATATATATCGGAACTGTCATAAGCTGAGCAGTACTGGAAGAGTACCCAAGGTTTCTAATAATCGTGGGTAGAAAAAGGCTTATGCCGTAAAGCGGACATACGACCTATTGGCGGCGTTTGTTAGTCTCGGATGATGATGCGACGGACATACAGAAAAGTTGAAGAAGCTTACACCCCAGTAAACAAATAGGTTAACCCATATTTGCCAGTCCTTGAAAGCTTCTAGGACGTATTTCCAGTCAAACTCCTCCGCTTGCGCAACCTGCACGTGTTCTTTTCCTTGTTGCTGTCCCTGGTACTTTAAGCGAAACACAATAAATTCCCGTTCTTTCTCGGTGAGAAACGAGGCAGTCTCGGGAAAGTCGTATAGTACAAAGAATGCAAGAACAGCAACGAGAATCTGAAAATGATTTAGCCTCGAATTGAATACTCGACAAGGAAAGCTAGGCTTACTGTTGCTATTCCCTCAAGAATAAAGATCCAACGCCAGCCCTCGAGGTTTCCGACCCCGTCCATCTTCGCGATAGCAAAAGCCAGCAGCCCGCTAAATGCTCCAGCTATCGATGCAGCTGAGAAAAACATAGCCTAAAATAGCGTTAGTAATAAGGTAGAGTGGTAAATTTCGCCACTGCTGACGAAGAGGTTCTTTCATATGTTAACGTACTTGGCGAAGTTGAATCTCATGGCGACAATACCACATCGTGAGATAATACTTAGGAGTGAATTAGTGTGAGGATATTGATGTGGGAAATTGAGTTCATACAGCACACCCTGGGTATAAACCAGCTTCGGTTATACCAAGAAACAATCGTGCAATGAGTAACCCGTGATAACTCCTTACTATACCCATCAAAGTCATTACTACTCCCCACTGTTATGGGCAATAATAGTTAGCAATTGCCATTTGTTAAAATGAATATCAAAACGCGGTTAGAGATACCCGGAGTGAATTATTCAAGGCACAAGTGGTCTTGCTAGGAGGTAGATAGATCAAGAAGAAAAAACAATTTTCACTTACTGCAACCATGATTAGTGGAAGCCATCTTGAAGGACGTAGCTTCTTTAGTAATAAATTGCTCGGTACTTCGAATGTGGCATATGTAAAGAAGAATACTGTTAAGCACCAATTATACTCATCAGGGCTCATCCTTAGGTCTTCCTGGAGGCCCTCGATCTTCGCGTTCCCTATGTTGCCTCTATCTAGGAAAGATAGTAAGTATAGAATCGCAAGCATTGGAATCAACCGGAGGTCCATCTAAAATATGTGATTAGAGTTAGCATATAGCTTTCGATAGTTTAGTATACTTGCTAGTCACTGAGAGGAGTTATGACCTTTCTCAATATTTTCTTTTCGTCTAGGTCGGCAAACGATTCTAGAGTTGCCTCAGGTGTTGTTGCTAGGGTGTCAGCGCGATCGGGCACATTAGGAAGTTCTTTGTCAGTGCAATATTCATAATGTCCAACAACAGCTTTGCTAAAACCTGCTATCTCATTATTCGAAGCCATGATGGATGGATGAGTAATCTCTCTGCTAGAGACTGCTGTGCTATAATAACATCCGGGTGTATTTTGAGAAATAGAGTAAGGTTGTTAACAATACTCCAGACGCGTCGAAAATGTGTAGGCAGTACAAGTAAGATTGAGCTATCTGAGCACTTATAGAGAGAGGAAACCTGAGTTGACTGTAAGACCCCTGGGCCCCTCGGAACATTCCACCGAGAGGCACTAGGGGGGCGCGGTCAAGATTCCGCGGGTCACATCGGTGGCGTTTGCGGGGGATGAGAAACAACTCAGGTTTCCCTGAATAAAGGGCTCGACGATTTATGGATGGATTGCATCATCCAATGGGCATTGAAACAACACATGGCTTTGAGCCGTGGCTTCTCGTGGCCTATGATCGAACGAACGTATGAACTAACCATCTTGGTACGTGACGACCACCCCTGTATTGAGCTGGGTCATGACCGCACCGAGGTTAATGATAATGACTGTCCTTGTAATTGGCATACTTAGAACTGAGCGGGACGAAGGATCGCTATACCGGCAGACTTGTCGGCATTCCCTATCATGTACTTCATTGGAAGCAACCCCCTGGCCATATCAAAGATCCTTTTCATATTACGTGCTAGTGTGCTCACCCGCCTTTGTGACATTCGTGGAGATTGTGGGGCTATTTTGCTCCCCCGCGAGTTTTGATGGAGCTCTTTGCGGGGGAAGCGCCAAGTCGAGATCCAGATCTTTGGGGTTATACACTATCTTTGGTTTGGTGGTGAACACATCGGGGTTTCTTATCAACTACCTCGTACAAATAAGATCCAGAACCATGGGAGGTATACTCCATATCAAGTACATGACCATGACCACGCGACATCTTATATGGAGATATGGATGGTTGCTACTGATATCATACCATTGGCAAGCTGTTCTTACATCTATATAATACAAATCTAAATACATGTCTGGTCTATGTTATCTAACAACAAAAGAGAAGGGTGCTTCGGAATTAAATAGTTTCTAGGTGTGTAAGCGTAAAGTCCGATGGATTTGAGAAACCCCGGACGTCGACATGGATAGTCGTGGTTCCGCGGTAAGCATTCCAAATCATCATCCTTGAACTCCAACGGTGTTGCCTTCGTGGATTCGATACAGCGTCATGGCTGAGATGACCGCTGCACCGATGCCGCTTCCATCTTGCGCGCTCGTGATAATGATGGGATCTTCTTTCCTATCTTCAGGCCAATCGAGAATTTCACCGAGGGCCTCTGTCCAGCGCTGCTTGAATTTCGGATGCTTATTCGCGACGGTGCCATCGGCTGCAACATGACCTGATGCGATGCCTTTCATTTGGCATATCGCTGCGACGCCGCATGAGCAGAGCCTCGCACCCCTGGTGGCGATAACTTCTGCTAAGCGGCGAGCGACTCTCATCTCGTCTGTTGTGGCCTTTATACCTAATGTCTCTTCTAGGCGAGTGCGGGACGTCTCTAAGGGATCGTTCTCCAGAGCCGAGAGGAAGCCGGTGTCTAAAATATAAGGCTCGCTCAGTTTCGCAGCATCTTGACCTACGAATATGAGACCGCTCTTATAAAGGTCGAGTGCGATAAGTCGGAAGATTTCGCCGAGATACAGGCCTGCACTCATCTTCTCGAACGCTTGCTCGCCTGGCCGCGGGGAATCTTCATCGATAGCCACGTCATATTTGGTCCGTGGTAATACGCGATGGGCATTATCGAATGCGCCGTATTCGCAGTTAATTGCCATTGGTGTATCAGGTGGTAAGTTGTTGGTCTCCAATTTCGGTATTGAGCCGACGTTTTCCACGTACGCCGCATTACAACCGGTGCCGAATATCGCGCCGATAATTGTATCCGGATCTTTGTAGGCCGAGGCTATCATAGCACCGGTCGTATCGTTTACAAGAGCAACCAATTCTAAAGGCAAATTCTGTATTCATGTCAGTGTCCATATAGTTGTACTTACTCTCTTGATGCATCTTTGTCGCCTTACCCTTTCAGCCAAGACGCCTCTGAGTTGCCCCGCGGCGTTTTCGCCCTCAACGCCATCAATGTCAAATCCTTTGGTCCACGTCTTTAGAACGCCGTGGTCGATGCATTTCTGTAAAGCTGGATAGGAGAAGCAGAACCCTAGTGGTAACCTATCAACCCGTTTAGTAGGTAGTTACCTCAGTATTTAGTTGCGCAATAGGTCACAAGTAATAAACACGTCAGCGCATACCTGTCGTTGCGATTCTCTGTAAGTTGATGCGACTTGACAAACTCTTGGAGAGAATCGGCAATGAAGTCCCATAGTTGTTGTGCACTTCCCGTCTTTATTTCTTCAGGTATGCGATAGCTTTGTTGCTTAATATCAATTTCCTCGTGTTGCCCTTTCAATACAACCAAGCATACGCGTAGGTTCGTTCCGCCAAGATCTATTGTTACGTAGTTGCCAATTTCATCCCCGGAGGGGAGTCCGAGAACCCATGTTACATTCATAGCCTATCAGCTGTTAGGTCTCATTTCGCATAAAGAAGATTGTGTTATTAATTGTGTTAGGTACCTAGACTTACAATATTTGATCCATCTTTTTCAAGACCTTCTCGTAACTCTTTTTCAAACCATCGGGTGATTTCCTTGAGTTTTTCGCTGGTAACATTGAATTGATTTTCGATATCGATAAGCTTCTCTCGTAACTCCGGTGACAGGTTCACGAATTTGTCTCGTTTGGTTGATTCGGGTATATCAATTCCTCTCGCCATAGTTCTTGTCGTTATGATATGATATTCTTGTTATTGAGTATCTCTCGGAAAATAAATGCTCGACGTCGGCTCAAGGTTGGCAGGGTATCTAATCCATATAAATTGATTTCAGATACCTCTAGGTACAATACATTAGGTACCTAATGTTCATACTGATATCATTCTTAGACTTCCATGTGAGGGTATCGAGGGTCCCGCCAAGCGCCAAGCAGCTTAAGCACTGACGTCAGAGATGGATATAATGCTCCGGGATCCTACGGAATATACTAGATTCCATTCTTGCTATTCCACCAATAGTTCTACATTCATCGTATCTTGGAATGCTTTATTACATTGGCAAGGGATAAACATATGTCCTTGAATATGCCAAAACTATGAAACTGATTTAAGTAACAACTCTTTTAACTACCTCATAGTTATATCATTGCGCTAACCTTTCCACCCAGATTAGAGAGAATATCCACCCCTATCTTCTCTAGCTTACACAACAGAAACTAGGACTAGGTGAAGGTACGAATAAAGATGCCAAATTCGGCAAAGAATTGTACAATAGGTACCCCACAAAGGTGTGATAAAAGAAGACATTGGTTCTCGGTCTTTGATATCCTATAGTCATATTAAAATTACAGTGTATTTCCTTCTAGCTACACGTGTATTCGATTCTAATTATATGGCATATCTCAGAGGGATAGAGTTCTGACGCGCAATCTGAATAATTAGTCGCACGAAATTGCCAATAGTCGCATTCCTTTCCATCTCCGGTTCGCCCACAACCGCCACTCCCCGTTCGAAAAATCCATATTGGAAATATTTCTTGACGAAATCGAAACGAGTATAAATTTGCAAATCTCTCTCCAACTCCTCTAAGAAAGTGCCCCATTCTTCTGGGTAAACAGAAGTCGGACTAGCACCCGCGTTTAGTAACACCATTATCACCCCGATCTGTTTAAGTCGAACCGCGTCACTCAACCCTGATCTGGCAAGTTCGCACCCGGGGAAACCCAATACCGGGTCTATCGGAGGCAGCTGTGTTTCTAAGGATCGTCCCGTTTCGGCCCATCTGGAAGCAATAACCTCGACTGCGCCGGCATTGCCACACAGAATCGCTCGGTGCAACCATTCCCTACCAACAAAACCGTCAGTGCTTTCGACAGCATAGGTAAAATTTTCTAGGGAGCTTTCCCCGTTCATGATTGTGCGCAGCACAAGAGAATTCCTGTACTCCATGATATGCTCGACGTGAGGAGAATGGGAATGATGCCTCTCTAAGAGGAACCTCCGGATGTATTCTATGTGCTCTTTGAAATAAAGGATGTGTTTTCCCTTCGCCGCCTCAGTCGTTACGGTGTCGTCGGTTAACAACCAAATCGCGTACTCCTCCCACTGGTGATTTTCTCTTTCCGCACTCTTGATGAGCGGATATTTCAGTATCTCTAGAATGTTGAGAGCATCTCCGTCTCCACTCCCGTGTTGAGAGGTAAGAGCCATTGCGATAGGATTAATGTAGGGCTCCGTGTCGAGGGGAAGTGGTAGCACCTCACCATCGGTCTTATACGAGAGTTTCACGATCTCCCGGATGGTATCAGGGAGCCTGCCCGACTGCGCTGCCCTAGGTAAAATATCACGAAGTCCCTCAGTAAGAAATCTTTGCCGGTCAGGGTTTTCTCGCGGCAGGTCCAACGTTCGTCTTATTACTGCGGCAACATACTGGTCCATTCCGGAGAGGATCGCTGAAATGAAGCGGGAAGTAAGAATAAAACGCGGTGGATATTCGAGCCCCTTCCCTATTGAGGGCTGCGGTGTTAAGGGAGACAAATACGTTCCATAAGTGACCAAAGCCAGAGCGCATTGTGAAAATTCCCAGCGAATGTCATCATCTTCCTCAACGGCATATAAGTCCACAGCACAATTTAGAGCACTTATGCAGTGTCTGGCTAGAGGTGACCTGATATGAAGGCCTCTATTTTCCTCGATAGCCTCTCTCTCGAAAGAGGAGAGTACGAACGCCGGGTTTTCATCTTCCGTCAGAAACTGCATCCAGTTGAGGAGTTCCACAAAGTTTTTCAGTAGAAACTCGATGATATCGTTGCGACCTGCTCGGACGGCTGTTACTAACGGCGACTCTCGTATCCACGGTCCCTCGTTGTCGGACCAGTTTTCCCGTTGCAGTCTTTCGTTGTCAAACGCCGTGAAAAAGGGGCGAATGAAGTCGATGCTAGAACGCTCGTCCAGGATAGCGGAAACGAATAGAGGTGACGGGAGTGATCCTCTGGGGGCTCTTACATGCTCCCGTGCATCTAACTCCGCAAGGTTATTGGGTTGCTGGAGAAGCTCGGGATGCTTTAGCATATGTTCAATGAGAAAGCTAGGGGTGGCTTGCTCCATGATGTTACCTAGGTAGGAAGGTATATTGTTAATCGATATGTTACCTATTACTCGATAATTACAACAGTCGTTACTGATGATTGAACTGTAGAAACAAGTGCAGTGTAGGTAATTATGGCTAAATCTGACGATTTACGGATAATGCATACAAGGTAGATATCATCGGTACCAAGGGGGACATGGCGGTATTATAAGCTCCTTTAGAATAATGTTAATACAATAAACTGTTTCTCAACATAACTGTTATCTACAATCGATGAATAGGTTGTATAATATATACGGCTTTTTATTGTTGCATAAATGATCATGTTAAACTGTTATTACGCATTGGGTTCCTATCGCATCAGAGAAACCAGAGTAGTAGAATAGGGGTAGTAAGCATTGTAACGCATATATAAAGTATAACAAGGACCTCTCAAGCCCATATTTTATTGAAGTTAAGGTGTTAGTGATGGATATCGTATGAACAGTGAATGTTAGAGGTATAGTATGCAGTCTATTGTAGAGATCTACAGTAACGCCTGGCCTTCTAGCCTCTTTCGAGGGAGACAGCTACCCTTTATACAGACAATAGACCCTTGTAGTATTCTAGGTACATATCCCTATATCCCTGACAAAAGGTGGGTAGACAAGCTCATCACTCTTCCTATATAGATTACGTAGTCATCAGGAAGCCATCCACTTGGTCTATTCTTATTATCTCTTGATACTCGTCTTAAAATGTTTCCCCTTACGGAACACGTAACGATCCACAGTTCCTAGCCTTCAATATGCATTCTTTTCTCATGCATGTAACACGGAAGGCTTCGGGCACCTATGACGCGCAAAGAATGACCTTATATTTTCTTCATTGAGCGGTGTGTGAGTTGTGCTAATCCTGCACCATATTCCCCGCCAACAGGGGATCCTAAAGAAGTAGGTAAAGCCTATGACAGGGTGGGATAGTTCGTCGAGGTGGAAATATTTATATCCTCCCCGAATGCCGACAATACTCTCACATTCAAAATATCTTAATGTCTCTTTCACACCCACACCGTATCAAAATCGACCATCATGGCTACACCGACCATATTATTCGTCCCTGGGGCAGCGCACGAGCCATGGGTATTCGACGACGTTCGTGACGCCCTGTCAAAACGAGGCTTCGAGACAGATGCTGCAGCACTAGCAACTGCCTCATCTGGCGATGCCACTCTCGGTCTCTATGCTGATGTGGCAGCCATCCGATCCGCCCTAGTCCGGCTCATTGACGCGGGTAAAGAAGTTGTTCTGGTTGCCCATTCATATGGTGGCATGGTCGCATCGAACGCGGTCGAAGGACTTGGTATCAAGCAGCGCGCCGCCGAGGGCAAAGCCGGAGGGGTCATTATAATTCTGTATCTATCCGCATTTGCACTTCCCGTTGGGGTGAGCCTCATGATGAGTTTTCAAAATAAGCTCCCAGATTGGTGGATTCCCACAGAGGTAAGCCTGTATACTCTACCTATGACATATGTTATCTGTTCCATAGAGCCGAGATATTAATTTCTCATACAGGACAATAAATTCTTGACACCTATCAAGACCGAGGAGCATTTCTACCACGATGTAGAGCCGTCGCTGACGGCCAAGGCGGTCGCAGGCTTAAAGCCCATGCCCATGCAGATGCTGTTAGAAGAGTCAAGATACTCTCCACTCAATGAAGGCTTTGACGTCGGCTACATCTTCTTGGAGGATGATAAAGCCCTTGTTATGGACGCACAGCGGGCTATGTTTTCTCAGTTCCCGGCCGGCTCGTTTTCTGCTAGTCTCTATGCTAGCCACTCTCCGTTTCTCAGCATGCCGGCTGCCTTAGCTGATACTATCCGAGACTCTATCAGCCATGTACGAGGGAAGAATTCCGAGTAAACGCACTCTGCTTGGCTATATTAGATACCCAGCTGTCTTGGTTAATTAATGAGCCCCGACCCTTCAATTCAGCTTAGATGAAGATAATTACATTGTAGATACTTAGAAGAATATTACTATCCTAGTCAAGCAACAAGGCAAGCGCATGTATCCTCCATGGTCTGTAGTCCAAAGGGTTAATTAGTATTAAACCTAAGAAATCATTTTAACTGTGACTTTTGAAAGCCCTGAGCGGCTACTTACTCCCCAGGTACCTAATGCCCTAGAGAGCTTACTATCTATTGAAATAGTAATGAAAGAGCCAACGAATATTTGGAAATCACGGCAGCTGGACCAAGGCAGGGGTTATTTTTAACCCCACAGGTAAATGCGGATATATCACCCTATGAAGCGAAATGGATTCAAGCTTGAATCCTACGAAAGACGGCAGAATTGGACACGTCGAACATGGCATGTTCATCTTTTGGATCGTCGTAGGATTTCATGCTCCATAATCCTTATATAATGTGTTACCAAAAGTTTGTGTGCAGTGGGTTAATAACCCAATTTTAAATTAATCCATATTAATACCCCTTTATTTTTAACTTTTTATAATTTAATAATAAAATGGTTAAAATTTAAGTTTTTAATATTGAAATAAATAGTAATAAATAAATTAATGGTAAATTAAAATTAAAAACTTATATTATAATTATTATAATTATAAATTATAATTAAATAAAAATTATTATTATAAAAAATTTCCACTATTATTATAATATTATAATTAATATAATTAAATGTTAATATTATTATAAAACGTTTAAATTTTTATTTAAAAAAAGTTATTTAAAAATTTTAAATTAAATACATTATTATATTATTATTTTAATGCATTAATTTTTATATTTTAAATATTAAAATATTATTAATTAATTTATATTTAAATACTCGAAATTAATAATATATTATATTTTTTATAATATTAAATTATGTAAATAATAAATAATAAAATATATAAAATTAATATTTAATAATATTAAAAAACGTTTAATATTTATAAATAAATATAAAAATTAAAAAAATAAATTTATTACTATTTTTTTTAATAATAAGTATATTATAAAAAATAATTTTTATTACTTTAAAAAATAAATAATTTATTTTTTAAATAAATATTATTATTAAAATTTTATAAATTTTTAATTTTATATTAAACCTTTTATTTTTATAATAATATAAATTATAATATAATTATATAATAAATTAAGTAAAAGTAAATTAATATTTATAAAATTTAATTTTAAAATATAATATAATAATATAAATTTAAAATTTTATATAAAAATATTAAAAAAAAATATATTATTTTTTTATAAAATAAATGATTTATTTTATTAGATAAATAAGGTTTACATGTAAAGAACAATAGTAAATTAAAGGTATTTTTAAGGTTTTATTATATTTAATTTATATATGTAAAAATAAAAAATTTAATTATATTAATTATTTATTTTATAAAAAATATAAATGGTTAATTAAAATTATAAACTTTAATAATTATATCATTTATAAAATAACATGGTTATAAAGTAATTATATTAAATTAATTAATTAAGAATTATTTATTAATAATTTATTTTAATATTAATAATTTTTTTTTTTAATTAATAAAGTTATTTTTAATTATTTTAATTTACATAAAAAGTTCATATATTTTATATATTACTTATTAATTTTATTTTTAAAATCCTTATTTATATATATTTTTTTTTTTTATTTCTTTATTTATTTTTATAATTATATTATTAAGGTATTTATTTTAATAAAAATTTACAAATTTTTATTTAAAAAAACTTTTATTATTATATTAATAGGATTATTTTTACCATATATTTAATAAATATTATGTATTTTTTAACGTTCATATAATTACTATAATATTATAATATTAATTATTAAGTATTTTTCTTTTATTATTTTTAATTTAATTAAATATTTATATAATAAAAATAAATTTATATAAATTATAATAAGTATTTTTAATAGGTTTAATTTTTTAAAAATAATTATAATTATAATATTTATTAAAATAATTATATTTATACTATATATTATAATATAAATTTTATTTATTAATATATTATATATAATGTATTTATATTTAATTAAATTTTAATAAATTATATTATTTATAATTATAAATGTTTTATTATTTAAATTTTTATTTATTAATGTAATTATATATTTAATTTATAATATTAAATTTTTATTATTTATAAATAAAATATTTATAAATATATATAATTTAATAATTTTTAATTTTAAAATAATATATTATAAACTTTATTTAACATTATTTTATTACCACTTAAAATGATAATTTAATTTAATAATTTATTTATTTTTAAACTTTTTATATTAAATTATTTTTAAAAAATTAAATATAACTTTTAATTAATAAATAATAATTAAATAAATGTTTTTAATACATTATTTTACGTATTATTACATTATATTATTATTATTATAATTAATTTAAATAATTTTTTTAATTTTATTTTTATAATATAAATATAAATTATTATTATTTTTAAACGAAAAGGTATAACCATTAAATATTAAAGGTTTATTTATAATTAAATAAGTTTTTAATTTAATTATAAATTTAACCTTTTATAAGGTTTTTTTTTTAAGTTTATTAAATGTTTTTAAAGATAAGTTAAATATATTATTAATTTATATAACGATAATATTAAATTATTATTTATTTATTAATATTAATAAATAAAAGTTATATGTAAATATTACCATTTATAATTTTTTTAATGGTAATAAATATATATAATTTATTAATAGGTTTTTATTTTAAATATATTATATAAAAATTTAATTATTATTATAATTATATTTACAAGGTATTTTCTTTTTATAATTTATAATTATTTAATTAATATTATATATATTAATTTTATTTTTAATTATATATATATTTGTAAAATATTTTATATTTATATTATTATATTATTTTATAATAAAGTAAATGTTAAAATAATAAATATATATTAGTTAATTTATTAAATAATTAATAATTACATTAATATTTATTTTTTCTTAAAATTATTATAATTTTAAATAATTAACTTTAATTTTTTATATAATTTATTTATTATTATTTCTTTTATTTTTTATACGATATAAAAATTATAAATATATATATTATTATATTTAATATTATTATATTTTTTAAATGAAAAAATTTTTTTATTAATTAAAGCTTTTATTTTAATTTTATTAAAAATCTTAAAAGGTTATTTTAATGTAATAATTTTACTTTTTTAATATAATTTAATTATAAGTTTTTTATGTTTTTTTTTATATGGAATTATATGGGTAATATTTTTAATGGTAATTTTAAGTTTATTTTTATTATTTAAAGGTTTATTTTATTTTTTATTTAAAGTTAATAATTGTGGAAATTAATAATTATTATTTTTTTTATTATTATTTTTTTTAAATTTTTATTATAAGGTAAATTATTCCTTAAATGTTATTATTATTTTATTATAATAATATAATTATATTAATATTATATAAAAGTTAATAAATTTTTTATTTATTTTTATTATATATATATTATTATTTTTAATAAAAAACTTATAAAAGTTATTTTAATTATTTTTTTTTTATTATATTTTCACTTTTAATAATATAAATAATTTAAATGTAAATAATATATTTAAGTTATTTTAAATATTAAAGGTATTATTAATTTATTATTATATTTTTAATTTATATATTTTATTTATAACTTTTTTAATAATTACTTTATATACTTTTATTATAAATGTTATTAATAAATTATTTATTATATAAATATAAATTTTAAATATTAATAAAATAAATATTAAACCATTAAATTTAATAATATTATTTACTATTTTTACAATTATTTAAAAATAATATCATTATTTAACATTAAAGTATTTAACTATTATTATTTTATAAACTTATTATAATAATATATAATATTATTTTAATTTATTAATAAAATTATAAATTTTTATAAATATTTTTTTTAAAATAATATTTAATATTATAAAATTAAATTTAAATTCATTAAAAATAAAATTCTTTTTAATATTATATATTAATTTATTAAATAATTTTAAATAAATATTAATTTATATTTTTTTTAAAATTATTGTTATTTACATTTTTTTAAATTACTATTAGGCCTTATTTATATTTCTAATATATCCTAGTTATAACCCTAATTACCCCGCACTATTTTCGGTAAGCGGTTACATTTAAAACTAGTAAAATCCTTTTTACACTAAATTATTTATAACATGTACTTATAATACCTTTTTTCATATTATTTTAATTATTTATTTATAATACTTATTTTCGTATTTTCAAAACAATTAATTACAATATTATTCATTTTTATATTATTATAAATCTTAATATAAATATAATTAATTTATTAGTTAATATAATTTTTAAACTTTTACTTTTATTTAATCCATTAATAAATTATTACCTTATTACCGGGCCTTTTTACTAATTTTACAAAAAACTTAAAGCTAATTTTAAAGTATTTATTAAAGTAATTAAATATAGTTTTTATAAAAAGCGTAACGTTAATTACCGTAATAAAAGCCTTACCACTATTATTTTTATATGCTTTAAAAACATTATTCACACCTTAAAATCGTACTACGTCCGTAAATCTTTTACCAAAAAAATCAATTATACATAAAAAGTTTAAACCGTTTTTCATAAAATTAATAATTAATTTTAAACGTTTTAAATGTATAAAGGTTATAAATATTATATAAATTATAAGGTTATTAAAGATAAATTTATTTCTATTAATTTATATTATTTTATTCTTAAGATAAAAAAATTAATAACGCGTATATTTTTAACTTAAAGAATATAATTATACGAAATTATTTTTACATTATAAAAATAATTCTTAAATAAACTTTTTATAAATAAAGATATTTATAATTATTGTTAATAATTATAAAAAAAGAAATTAAATGGTTATATTTTCACTTAAATATTAATTTATTAATTTAAAAAAAAAGAACTTTTATATTTTATTTATAAAGATTTAATTAATATAAATTAGGTTAATAATTACTTTTAATTTAAAATGTAAAGTATTAAAATATAATGAAAATATTTTTATATATTTTTTTTTAATATAATATATAAAATAAATTAATATAAAATACCTTTTTTTATTAAAATTATATTTATTGTAATTAAGAATATTATAAATATTTTTTACACGTTTATAAATAATAAACGTTTTAAAGGATTTAATAAAATATTAATTAATATTAAGTAAATTTATATATAATTTAAAATCCTTTTATTAAATATAATTATTATTAATTATAATAATGTTAAATAGGGTGTATTTTAATTTTATATATTTATAATTAAGTTGTAATTATATATATTTTATATTAATAAAAACATTATTTTTAATATTAAAAAATATTAAAAAAAGCTTTTTAATAAATTAATAAAATCCTTAATATCCGATAATAAAATTAATATAAAAGTTAATATAAATAACATTTTTAAGTAATTTATTCCTCTTTATAAAAATTATAAAAGCCTTTTTAATATAATATTAAAAAATATCTTTTATACTTATTAAGGTTTATTTAATTTATAAAAATATATAATATATATAAAAATTAAATAAAAATTTAATTTTATTTAAAAATTATTAAAAAAAAAATTTAATAATTAATAAATTATTATTATTTATATTAATAAGGAATATATTAGAAATAAATAAAAATAAGTAATTTATTATATTTTAATTAATAAAAATTATAATTAAATAATTATATTTTTTATTAAAAATATTTATTAAGATTTAAAAAGTTATTTTATTTATAATTGTAATAATTTTTTTAAAATATGTAAAATAATTTAAAAAATAATTATAAAATAAAAACGTGTTATTATTATAATATAAAATACGTAAATAAAATATTTTTATTATAAATATTTGGGATTTTAATGGTTTAAAAAATTATTTCATTAGATTTTTTATTATTACGTTAATTTATTTATTAATGAATATTAAAGAGTATTTGGTACGTTAAAAAATATACTTTTAAGGATTTATAAAAATTAAATTAAAGAATAATATAATATTTTATATATTTATAATATTATTTTGAAATTAAAAGTTAGTAAATTTATTAAAAAAAAGGAGATTAATTAATATTAATAGTTAAATTACGATATAGTAAAAAAATACCTTTATTTTTATATTTAAAATTTTAATATTATTAAAAATATATGTAAAAAGTTGTGTAATAGTAGCTTATTTAGGGAAAACCTATTTATTATAAAATTACAAGTATTATAATTTAAGTAATAAAACTATTTTTAAAAACTTTACCTTATTAATAATAATATATATTATTAATTTTTTTAATGGGAGTATAGTAAAAATTTTAAATAATTTAATATTATAAATGTAATTTTATTTATAATTTGATTATTTGAATTATAATTAAGTGTTTAAAGCTGTTAATAAAGCCGTTTACTTAACTCGAAAAAAGCAACTTTTTTTACATTTATAATATTATAACTTATAATATCGTAAGTTATAATATCGTAATTAAATACTTAAAATTATTAAAAAGATTATCTTTTAAACTTTAAAAATAAGTTAAAATTTATTATTCCAGTTAAATAAAAGTAAAATTAAAAATAAAAATATATATATTTATTATATTATTAAATAATTAATAATTTATAATTAGTTATAAAGAACGAGGAAAATATAAATAATAATAAAGATATAAAATATAAAAAAATAAAAGATAAAAAATTTAAATAAAATAATATAATAAAGATAATATTTAAAATACATTAAATGTTTTTTAATTTTAAAAGTAAGGTTAATTTATATTAATGTAATAATATATAAATTTAATAAATGAATTTTATATTATATAATAAATAGATTTAAATAATTAAATAATGTTTTTAATCGGTTATAAATAAATTTTAAATCCGAAAAAACCGTTACTTAAAATAATAACCTTTTAACATTTTTAACTTTTTTATTTACATTTTTATTTACATTTTTTTTAATAATATATTATATATATAAATTCCATTTTTTTTTTTTATTTATAATAAAGTACTAACCATTTTATATTTTAACATTATTAATGTTTAAAAAGGTAAAATAATAAAAACTTAAAAAGGAAATTATAATTTATCATTTAAAATACGCTTTATTTATTAAATTACTAATTTTTTATATTTTAAATTATAACTTTTTAAATTATAGAATTATTTATTATACTTACTATATTATTATAAATAATATTTAAAAGGTTAATAAAGGTTAAAATAAGTAAAATTAAAATCTTTTTTTCTCATTTAAACGTATTAGGTTAAAAAGTAAAATAATATTTATTAATAATCTTATCCCTGTTAAATGGTATTTCTTCCACGTTTCTCCATTTACCAACGATTAAGCTTTTCTTCTTTTTTTTTACTTTTACAAGCCGTACTAATTATATATTACAAACGAACCCTACCCGATCGTACCGTTTTTCCGTGAGTGGATTTACCTAATTACAACGCTTAAACCATGGCTAGCTTTAAAAATAAAACATACTCCAGCTATTGCTACCCGCCCTAAAACTTCAAATATTAGCACGCTAAATACTAACAATCCAAGTACCTATACCTCCTATCCATACGCTAATAGCTTTATTCCTTTTATTCTTTAAAACTTAAATAATTATAATAATAATAAAAATCCATATCCTATAATATATAACCTTATATTAATAAAAAAAGCTTATATTATATTAATAATTAATTAAAATTAAGTAATTATTAATAATATAATTAAATTTAAACCTGAAAATAACATTTAATTTAAAAACTTTATTAATTACTTATATAATATAATTTTCCTTTATAAAGATATTTACGCATTTTATAATAATAATTATATTATTATAATTTTAAAACTTAATTTAAAATACGAAAAAAAATATTATTTAAATATACATATATAAAATTTACCAAATAAGTTAAAAAATTTAAATATATAAATATATATATTTTATTAAAACCACTTTTACTATTTAATAACATATATACTTATAAAGTTTTTCTTTATTTACTTTATTTAAATTATTTTTACCTATTATATAATTAATATAATAAATAATAATAATACAAATAACAAATATTTTATTTATTATATAATAATAAAAAAGGATGGTTTAAAAAAATACGAACATAAAATAGCTCTAAGTAGCAAGATTAATAAGTTATCTACTACAGCTACTAGCAGCAAAGGGCGGAAACGACCTAACAGTCATGCTGCTGGAGCGGATACTAAGCGGCGCGAGCTCTGTTACTCATGGCGCACAGGAGAGATTGAATGGGAATCCGACGATGACGGATTCGAGCCCAGCGACCACGGTGGATTGAGCAAGAACTATTATTCAAACAAGAGTAATTACCTTTCCAATGATGGCGATGAGAACTCCGAACACTCCTTACAGCATGCTGTACCAGAGCTTTCGGCTTCCGTATTAAGCTTAAATAGTAGCGACAAGAGTTCTAATCATGGTGATCAAGGTCCACTCAAACCATCATTAGCTCTACCGATCCCTACACACGAGAAGACGTCTCATAGTTATTTTCATCGGCCTGACTCTAATGGGCATGTCTAGTAAAGGAGTAACGATTTTATAGGTTTAGCGTATACGGATTAGATTATGGGGATATATAAGTAGGTAGTGCAAGAATACCAGGAATTTGTTTTTTGTTATTTTAGCAGGTAGTAGAAAATTTGAAATTGAATATCTTTTGGTTGATTGATGAATGTTTAATATGGTGATGCGCGGGTGATATGGTGATGGAGTTTGATTAGGTGATTGATTTTAATGAGGTGTAAGGTGTTAAAGTTGACCGCTTTCCAAAATGGGTGCGGGGTAATTGGGGCTGTGGCTGGGATGTATTGGAAGTGCAAATAAGGCCCGATAGCAACTTGAGGGAGTGCAAATAGCAACAGTCTTTTTTAAAATATATTATATATTTTTAATTATTATATTTTTTAAAAATTTAATTATTTAATAAAAAATTATTTTATTAATAATATATAATATAAATTTAATATTTATATATATTATATTAATTAATATTAAATAATTAAA